>CM055901.1:6791554-7391554 GCA_029582155.1 Panopea generosa
AATATTTGTTTTACTTATACATACGTTTTATCGATGTTTAATATGTGTTTAAGTATAATCGAGTGTTTAATAAATTGACATAAGTATAAATAAAATAAAATGAAGTTGAATAAATCATGGTTGCCACTGCAAGTTCCAATTAAATACTGCAAAAACACGTTAGATAAAATGTCCGTGAAATTGACGTTGTTGTACCCCGTCTGTCATATTTTACAACTTTACATACGTCAATTAAAGCAGTTTTAACAAGTGACACAAAATGTAATTTGCATAAAATATGTTTTCCGTAAGCCATACATTCTTGTAAAACGTAATATAATGGACAGGGGGATAAACTATTTTTGTTTCCTGTAACATTTCCTGGTGCTATTTTCATCAATATATTTACATATATTATATACCCAATAGCAGATGCGGCAATCACAGGTGACAATCACACCATCAGTTCAAATATAAACATCATTTATATAATTATAAAAAAAAAAACACTAAATAATAAATTACACGAATTACAAAAATATATATACAAGTCAATCCACCATTAGTAATGGGATTCTCAATAGTATAACAATAACACCGCAGTCAAACAAAATCAATCAACAGTCAATCAACAGTCAATCACAAATCAATAAAAAAATCAATCAATGGTAAATCAGTGGAGGATACACGTATTGAGGTCTGTTGGTCATTTGCCAAAACAAACATGGCAACAAATTCAATCCACAAAAAAAAATATATATAGATGGTCTTCTTATGTTATAATCATCACTCAAGTGGAAATATATTAAATATTAAGCCTTTTGAAATTTAATAAAATCAGCCATAAATCAGTGCACACTTGACTTATCTCGATCGAAGAACTTGGCTTGTTTTAGATATAACCAGGTAGGTAACTCTTCCCATACCTATCACAGATGAAGAACTTGGCTTGTTTTAGATATAACCAGGTAGTTAACTCTCCCCATACCTATCACAGTTGAAGAACTTGGCTTGTTTTATATATAACCAGGTAGTTAACTCTCCCCATACCTATCACAGTTGAAGAACTTGGCTTGTTTTAGATATAACCAGGTAGGTAACTCTCCCCATACCTATCACAGTTGAAGAACTTGGCTTGTTTTAGATATAACCAGGTAGGTAACTCTCCCCATACCTATCACAGTTGAAGAACTTGGCTTGTTTTAGATATAACCAGGAAGGTAATATCACAGTTGAAGAACTTAGCTTGTTTTAGATATAACCTGGCAGGTAGCTCTCTCCACACCGTCGAATATGTTGATTTAGGAACATGTCGTGCATCACGTATTGATCATTAACGATTTGCTCATCTGTAGGACAAATGGCTTCTGTGGTAAACACCAGTCCTAAGATCAATAACTCACTTTTAAATCTCAGCCGATCAATGGAATATTAAAACACGTTTTTTGAACAGATTTCTGATACATAGGCGAAGAAGCCGAGGTGGGTGGGGAGGATGAAGCAAGGGGAGCCGCCCCCCAATATTCAGGTTCAGCATATACTCTAGGGTCTGGAAGTACATCCTCATACATTCTCTTCCCAGGTTGCACCCCCCCCCCCCCCCCCCCCCCCCCCGCACACACCCATAATTGAAACGCTCCTACACTCATGCCAGATATACGTAAAGATCTCGTATGCGGATTGGGTTTAATATTGAAATAACATCACAAATAAAAATAACATCAACAAAGTTAAAACGTATACATACAAAACCGTAATATTTTCTTATTTATAAAATAACAATTGACGATTAATGCGTACATAGTACTTTATTAATACGACCATACTAAATGTTTACTTGACCAGGGCGCTGCTATTTGGTGTTCTAAACTGTATAAATATTCTCTTTATTGGGAAATAGAAGACAATTTGATAGGTATTCAATTTTTTTTCATTGTCAATGTAAGCTATATAACAATTTAGTATTGTATTTGATTTCAAACAAATGAATCATTTATCTGAATGTGTTAGTTTGTTTAAGCCAGGTTGGACACCTGATGGTAAATATAAACATGTTTGTCGCGGACGTGATGATTTTTTACGTGGTTTAATGGTGTTGAATAGTGCCCAGTGTTCGGATCCATGCACAAACTATGCATAGAGCACGAGACTTCTAGTCTCGGGGTTGGGGGTTCATTTCCTGGGTCTGCCCAATTAAAATATCAACAGTCGTTTGGATGGGACTATAAACCGAACACGCTGTCTGTGTCCTGCACTATCACCCACAAACATAAAAAGGTTAACACTCTTTAGGTGGCATCGTCCATATGGGAAACCGGTGACGATGTAAAACAAGCTTATACACATCAACATAGAGTCCTTGAGTACGGCACTTTATCCGCATGTACTTGGCAGGAATACTTCGAGCGTGAGTTATCTAAGTTATAATAACTTGTTTCACAATCGATGTAAAATATGCAAGTTTGAAATAGTGGTGTTAACATCAGCCAGTACTGGCTATATTAAAAGCCTCTCATGAACGTTTATTTATTCACTATATAGAAATCTGAGTAAAACACACACGTCCTTGAAATATCTGAGGAACAAACTTACATTTCAGCAATAGGAGGGCATGTATGTTGAGACTGCGACAAAAACGATATATTTTTCGTTGCCCGCCCATGTCATAAGAACTAGTTTAAATGGATACCTGCGGCCCAGTATGTATATTTCTTTGACTGACCTTTGTCAACAGAAGTGACCCGACTTAACTGAGTTCCAAACAGGCTGATACCTCACTGTGGTAGGGTTTAGTAAATCCGTATTATCAAATATATATATTAACTGATAACTATACTATTGTTTTCAATCGATTGTAACAAATATCATTGTTATTTAAGATACACCTATTAATCGCACTGTACATTTAAAATAAACCATTTACAATGTCTTCACTTTGTGTATATCACTCTATACTAATACTACTATTGCTACTACTGCTGCTTCTGCTTTAATAACATTAGCTTCTACTGCTTACTGTTAGTATTATTCTACTACTACTACTACTACTACTACTACTACTACTACTACTACTACTACTTGTATTACTACTACTGTTGCTGCTGCTACAACAACTACTACGTTTACTGCTGCAATAACAGCAACAACGACGATTACTACTACTACTACTGTGGGTTCTCCTGAACAAAACCAAAATTGCTCACCACGAATGCATGGTTGTGATGAATGATATTTTAACCAAAATTGCACACCACGAATGCATGGTTCTGATGAATGATATTTTAAAATTATAAACCAAACATAACCTCTATCATATATGTTATGAATTATTTCTCCCCACCCCATTAAAATGATTAAAATCAAACAACAAATAAAAATTGGCCAAACCGTAAATACCAACGTTTATAACATAAAACTATGTATTTATATATTTTTGTGAGAAAGTTTCCAGTTACTTGCGGAAGGGCGGTGGTTCTACTTGGTCTGACTCAGTCTAAGGTCTGCCTCCATCAATTAAACTGGATACGCCATGTATAACCTGAAATGTGTTGAAAATGGCGTTAAACCCCATTCAATTTTTTTTTTTATATATTTTCCCAACATTTGGCTGAATTAACACCAGTACTCCTTTTATATAGTTTACACTGGTCACAAAGAACTCGCACACACTGTGCAATGAATCTTAAAGTAGTTTATTGTAACCGACAAGTTATTACTTTCATGTATGAAGGAATTCATTATTTCAGTCAAAGTGGTGATGTTGTTGTAACTCAACGTAACTGAGAGATTTACAGCTAAAAACACCAATCGGAACATGTATACGTTACTCATTTTTATTTAACAGCTGGCGCGAATCACTGGAAATAAACGATCGCATGGTAACATTAATTATCAACGCCAGAAACGAAATTTCCCCATATACCAGTACTTTGTATTATATGCTCATGTTCCTATTTCTCGTAATGTATAACTCTAATTTGTATAACTTGTTTTATATATTTCTAGGCTGGTTCGAAGTCCTACCAGACAACGGTCAGCCGGTTGAATACTTCGACACAATAAATGCCATAGTTGCCATTCGGCCAAAACAGTTCCTGGTTCGAACCTCTATAGTTGGCTATCAACTGAGTGTTGAAAATGACGCAAGCTGCTGGATGCCCTGGGAGATACGACCGGGCGAGGTTCTCACCACAGGAATCGTGCATATGGACCAGAAAAAGACGAAGAAAAAGACTCTATTTAAGAGGATATTTAGTTCTGGAAAGGGGGCCGGGAAGAAAGAACAGGAACTTAGATATCTACAATGTTTCGACAGCGAAAACAGAGAAATAATGATCCCCTTGATAATGACCGGTGTCTTCAGTCCGGTTGGCGATCATACAAACCCGAATTACGATGCTGTGTACACTCTTCATGATATCATCAGTGCTTTCAATCTTCCAATTAAAGCACAGTTAATTCACTCAGATGCTCATGGTTACCAAGGAGTGCCATCTGGTGTTTTACTCTTAGAACGCCTCAAGGATAGCGAGACTGCACTTGTTGCTAAGCATCCATTCATTGAGGGTGAAAGTGAACAATTTGAAATTCCATTAAGTGACGAATTCCATGTCTTAAAGGAAAAGAAGAAAAAAACTGTAAAGAAACCGCCATTAGTCAGTGAGAATGACAACAATATTGAAAACACTAAGCTTCTTTCAAGTGATAGTCAAGTTGACCTTCCAATACGCGTGAAGGACACTAAAAGGTCCAAGGGAAGTGCTATTTTGGAAAAACTTAGTGTCAGATCAAAGGGTAAGAAAGAGAGGGCCAGTTTAAAAGCTTTACAAGAAGCAGGGGTATTCTCGTCTAGATTAAGCAAAAGTGATATAAATACATATGAACAATTAAGTGTGGAATCAGAAAACAATACAGAGTCAAATGGAAACAATGACATAGCAAAACGTGATTCTAATTCTGACCAAATCGATTCTAGTTCTGAATTGCCTCAAAGCAAGCGCACACTAGACTTAGAGAACGGTTATTCTATATCATCTAAACAAAATAGAATACAAGACAGAGATTTACCACCGATCCCAAACAAAACCAAAAGTCCAAGACGACACAAGCAAACTGACAAAGAAAGCGTGTACGAAGAGCTACCACTGGCACCAAGACCACCGAATGGACAACCAGGTCTTTACTTAGAGAACAGTTCTAGTGGTACTGACAATACTGATATTACAGACGATGGATACATGACGCCTGCCAGATTTCGTGAATTAAACGAACAAAACACAGGAGTGGGTGAATTTGACATCGTTGTTAAACGAAAACCACCAACGGCACCGAGGGATTCGTTGCGTTATACGCGTACAAGAAAGGTCAAAAGTGAATTTTCGCCTGGTTTGCCTACATATGAAACTGAAACTGATGAAAACATCGACCAACTTTTCGATTTCACATACACTGAGGGGAGTAATGCCGAACCAGAGAGTGCATATGAGCGTAAACGCCAATCGGGATACGGCCAAGTCCATGTGGTACGGGGACAATCCCAAAACGATGTCCAACAATTACCAAAACATAAACTTTATATAACTGATGCGGAGAGAAGAAAATTCCATGACGATTCGGCTTTAGAATCTAAATCTTTATCGGGATTTGCAAAGCTTAAATCGCGATCGCAAAAGAATCTTAACATTGAAAGCAATGCAACTATAAGAAGCCATAATGTGAGGAAGATGAGAACAGCAATGGAAGTGTTTAATTTCAATGACTCTCTAAGAGACTTAAGGCAGCCATTTCAAAATGGCGGTGACAGCAATTTAGAAGCAACATACGGACGAGTTTTGGATAACGAACGTATCAATTCGTATGTGTACGGAGAGCAAAATCCATATGGAAGAATTGGAGGGCCACATTATGTCGAGAGTGAACCAGGATTTAGAAAATATTACCGTTCGTCTTCTGTAGCGGCTCTTAGTGATTCTTTCCCTAAACATGGCGACGATTCGGCCATATCATGTGGCGAGTACGGTTTTCATGGCGAAAGTGATTATAGTTATTCGGAATACTCAGAATGGCACGACGATGGCTGGATTCCGCCTGACGATATTTCAAGTTTGTCAGTTCTTGAAATTTCAAAATCTCTACGGTATATAGGTATGAAAGACAGGGTTGTGATACGGTTTTCGCGAGAACAAATCGACGGGAACATGCTGTGCAGCTTAGATAAAAAACTGTTGAAAGAAGGGTTTCCCGAACTAAATGCTTTAGATATTAAGAAAATTGTAGACTTTATAGGCGGATGGAGACCCAAGAAATAATAACACCTACATAACGAAATGTGAACCCTTTGTTAGGGATACATAAACGAGACAATCGATTTTCATTTTTTATTTAATGTTTTTTCCATAAAGTATACTGATATCCTGTCAGTCATGGGAATAGTTTAATAATGAAAAGTTGAAATATATTTTAATATACAAGTTCAATTTGATTCACTCATCATTTAATTTTAACGTCCATTTAAGCATCAAAATTGAAAATTTATTATTATACCTAGCTGTAGTAATAATTTGGATAAAGGCCAGGTGGCCGATAATTATGTTAAAATGGAAATTACCAAGCTGTAATAAAAAAATTTTTTGATAAAGGCAAAGATGTCCAAAATTAAATAATGAATGCATTAAATTGAACTTGTGTAATATGATTACTTCCCTGAGGAAGATTTTTGAATGAAATTTTTTTAATATACGTGCTAGGTACAGTACAATATACCGACCATGAAACACATTGATGAATTCCATGTATTGTACGCTCAGTCATACAATGGTAGATTTCCATTCTGACCAAGAAAAAACCGTCCAAATAATCTTTTGATTGAACGTATGAAATATTTGATTGTAATGTAACAGTTGACCTAATTTTATTATTTTATTATTTTATTATGAACATGTTTAACTTGTTATTTTTTTAAAACAGAGTAAGAAATAAATTATTATTGTTAGGACCCATTTGTATTTGTTTTTGTATAATAAAACAGTGTGTTAAATGCTAGATTTAGATAACACAATTCGGTTATGCAGAGAGAGATGTTTTAATCTAACAGCCATTTTATTACTGCCGATATATGGACCTCACGGATTAACCGGTGTAAATAAAAAAAAAGTCTTGAAAAAGGTAGACTTCGTCATGTATGCACATGTGCGTTGGCATAGAGGCGGGACTATGCATATTAGAAAGGCGGCGATAGATTGTAAAGGGAGATCATTCACGCTTCAAGAAAGCAGTGAAAAATGTAGTTATCCGTTATAAAAGTATTATGGTATATAGTGTTTTGTATTTAACGGTTGTTGAACTCATATTAATTGCATTACCTTCTGGTAGTCTTTCTTCCGTGTATTGTCTAAGTCAACCGACTATCAAACAGAACTTAGAGTGTGTTCACGGGCAAACATAAAGCCGTGAAAAAGGTAGTCGCCCATTTAAAAAGTAGGTCGCAAATAAAAAGCACTGATGAATATACAGACAAGCCCATGTCGTTTTGTTCTAGCTGAGATTTGGATTTGCTTCGGACAACAAAAAATTTCCAACGGTCGTTTAACTATGGAAAGAATCCAGGTTTATATTCTTAATGATATCAGATATTTTGGAAAGTTGTATCGCCGTCCAATAATATGAATCCAAAGTGAAATAAGCTGGTCTACGTCATGAAAATGTTTATTATATTTTATATTTAAAAGGCAGGTTAAACTCATATGAATTGCATTACCATCTGGTAGATTTTCTTCAGGGTATTGTATAACAACGACCGACTATTAAACAGAATAGCGTTTATTAGAGCTTAAATTGGGGTTTGCTGAAGACTAAAAGATATCTTAACTCGTTTAACTGTGGAAAGAAACCAGGGTTATATTTCTTAATGAAATCAGATAATTTTGTTGTATGATGTATCGCCGTAAAAATGTAAAGTATCATCGAAATAAGCAGGTCTACCTGATGAAAGTGTATATCATATTTTATATTCAAAATGTTGAATGAACTCATATGGATTGTATTACCTTGTTCTAGTCTTTTTTCAGTGTATTTTGTTACAACGACCGACATTAAAACAAAAATCAAAGCGAGTTCACGGGCAAACAAAAAGCCGTAAAAAGTAGTTATCCCGTGATAAAAGTGAGTCGCAAATAACAAGCACTGACGGACATACCAATTGCGTTTTGTTCGAGATGAGATTGGGGTTTGTTGAAGACTAAAGGCTATCTAAAAGTCTTATAACTATGGAAATAACTCAGGGTTATGTTTCTTTATGAAATCAAATACTTTTGTGGTATGGTGTATCGCCATAATAATGTAAAGCCTCAGTGAAATAACTTTGGTCTAACTGATGAAAGTGTATACAATATTTTATGTTTAAAAGGTTGAAATAACTCATATGATTGTATTCCAATCTGATTGAAAAAGTTAAATAAGCTCATATAAATTGTATTACCTTTTGGTAGTCTTTCTTAAGTGTTTTGTTTAACAACGACTGGCTATAAAACAGGCTTTGGAACGGATGTGAAAAAAGCAGTCATATGGACATACGGACATGCCAATTACGTTTTGTTCTTTCTGATATATAGTTTTGCTAAATAATATCTAACAGTTGTTTATCTATTGAAAAACAACAGGGTTATTTTTCTTATGTGTATCATATGATTTTATAGAAAGTGTATCGCCGTCAAATAATGTGAATCCACAGTAAATAAGTAGGTCAACGAGATAAAAATGTAGATAATATTTTATATTTAAAAGATTTCTAAACACACAGCTGCTCCGAAAGAAAATGCGTCCTACGCCATCTTGACCACGTGACCAATTGCCCGTGAAAAAAGTAGTTCGCAAATAACAAGGTATTCTTTCCTCAATGTTTTGTATAACAACAGTCGACTTTTGAATAATTTAACTCAGGGCAATCTTTTCCTGTAAACTGTAAAATTGTGACTATCTTACACAATTTTGACTTCCCGTTGTTGGAAAATGACTCCTCTACTTAATTCTCATTATATGTAGAAAGGTGACCACACATTGGTCCGTACTGTCCGTCCGACTGTCTGTATGTCCTCTCGAAGCTGGTATATTTATTAAAGGTGATCATACTTTGATTGAAGTGCCTGTCTGTATGTCTGTCTATCTATCTGTATATTTGTCTGCCTTGTGCGTTGTAGCACTTTGTGAGGTATACTCGTAGAGTTTACCATATATAAATCATGAGATACTCAAGTACCACCCGTCTTTGATTAAAGGTAATTACACTTTGATTGAAGTGAGGTATACTCGTAAATTTCCGTTTATACTTATTTCACGATGTATAATTCATAAGACACTCAATTATCCTCCGTTTATATTTAGTTTCTTAAATCAAAGATGATCACACTTTGATTGAAGTGTTTGTCCATTCATCCGTCTGTCTGTCTATCTGTCTGCCTTGTGCGTGGTAGCACTATCTCATGTGTACTCGTAGATTTTACCGTACATAAATCATGAGATACTCAAGTACCCTCCGTATGTACTTATTATATTTGATTAAAGGTGATCACACTTTGATTGAAGTGTTTGTCCGCTCATCCATCTGTCTATATACCTGTCTGCCTCGTGCGTGGTAGAACTATGTGAGGTATACTCGTTAATTTCACGATTTATAACTCATGAGACACTCAATTACACTCCGTTTATACTTAAATACTTTAATTAAAGGTGATCACACTTTGATTAAAGTGTCTGTCCGTTCGTCTGTCTGTCTGTCTAAATGTCTACCTTGTACGTTGTAGCACCTTTTGAGGTATACTCGTTAATTTTACGATGTAACACTCATGTGACACTCAATTACCCTCCGTTTATACTTATATTCTTTACTTAAATGTAATCACACTTTGATTGAGTATCTGTCCGTTCTTCCGTCTATCTGTATATATGTCTGCCTTTTGCGTGGTAGCATTATTTGTGGTACATGTACCCTCGTCACTGTCGCGATATGACTGAAAACATTGTTGTGTATGTCTGTCTGTCACATGTAAGGTTGATCTAGGTGTGGTGTAATCAATTATTAATAGGAAATTTCACCAAATATAGCTCATGTTACGCATGACCCTTTTAGTAAAATACAGTGATTGGTGGATTGGCTTATTGTTTGATTATTTTAAAAGTTAAAAAACTACATTTCAATTGTGCCTACACATTTTAACCAGGTATTTCCCGAGCGTCACACGGCAAGCACCAATATGTACGAAGAGGAGGACATTATGTAGTTTGCTTGTATTTGTCTTGTGCTTGGATGTCTGTGTGATGGTTCCTGTTGGGTTTACGTTTGTTTACTTTACTTTTATTTTCCATCTAAGTATTTCTTCTTTCGGACTTATTTTTTGAGGTATATTAAATCATTTCGTATTCAATTTATTTGTTCATTGTTTCAGTGAAATTGTTCGTTTTCGTTGTATAATAGAGGATAATGCTCTGTGATAACTCATGTATTATCGCATTCCCAATGTGCACCTTTTTATTTTATTGCACAAATGAGAATAGCTCCACAACAGGCACTTTAATAATAGAGATCAGCTATAGAGGAGCTAACTTCTTTTTTAATCTGCTACAAAGTGCTTAGTATTTTAGACTGCTGCAAACTGCTTAGTATTTAAGTGCTATGCATCAATCGAAATATAATTTCATGAACTTTAAATAATGTTGATTTGAACACATTATAAAACATAGGCATTAATAGCTTTCATGTCTAGCATGAATTCTGAAAAGTTGTTCATTCGGGGCAGTGAGCTTTTGGTCCCAATAGCTAAACGTAACTCAATGTCTTCCTGAAATGTTTTTTAATTACCTATGGTCGGCTTCACTAAGCGTCTCACGCACCAATTAATACTATACTGTTCTACATATAGAGACATGCACTTCTTGATCACTGAACACATTACCAATGGTTCTAAAAGTGGCTTGTTTTCACAGAAAGTCATAGGTTGCTTCAAAAATACAGGACAAAAATATTGGGTTGACCAGTTTGCTTTTTTCACAATCTTGACGGTTTGATCACACCCCTTCGGGTTTTTTTGCAATTATTTTTAATTCTTGCAGTGTATCACTACGTATCTTCAAAATGTTATATCTTCATGAAACAGCATCCAGTGTCAGCAAAACTTGGCAAAACTCGTGACATCATTCCATTCTTCTCATCAAACGATAACTGTAACTAATATCCACAAGCGAGTATTTCTTAACTCTGACTGCCAAATCTTTGCATTCAGTCTATATATATACACCTCATTCAGGATATAATTACAGGAAACTGTGGTCATTGCAATTATTTGATTTTGGTTTGATTGTCCTTAAGGCACAAATAACTTATTAACATTTTAGTACTTCCGTGTAATAAACTGTAATGCTTAAATCTTATTATATACAAAATAAAAAATAATATTAACATCTCAACAAATATAGATAACAAGTCATATAAAACATTATAATATGTACAATTTCACAAAATACAATCTTTGTGAAAAATTCCCACGCTCACAATACAATAATATGCATTAGAAAATAATATGGTTCGCGAGCGATGTTTTTGTCAGGTTTGATTCATGGATCATCATACAAAGTTAAACAAAAAGTCTATTGTTCTCTGTTGGTGTGGATTTCTCGGCCTTTTTTAATGATGGTGTTTTGTTGGAAATGTTATCTGGTTGAGTGGTGCACGTTATCCTGTTTTTGGCGTTGTGTTCTCATGTTGTACCATACTGGAAATGTTGTGTCGGCGGCGGCTCGGTCTGGTGGCAGGGTGCATTGAGGAATGTGAATTTGATAATATATGGCGAAGTTACTATTTCAATCTCATATTAGACCTCTGTTCATGGCACGTTTTATTGAAAAAAATATTCTACTAAAATTTAATTTGATGAGCGAGGCGCTTATTTTATGGGTGATTGAACAGTGTTCTGTTTTTAGGAGATGTAGGCATGTTAAATTGAATATTACCAAGAATGATATAATTATATTAATAGGCGAAATAATTAGGTATGAGTGGTCTAAACTGTAAACCTTGATAAGATAGTGCATTTGTTCTATGTCATATTTCATTCATTTACACTTACATAAATTTGACAACGGAATATAGGGATAATAGTTTTATTGCATATGCATGCCTCCAATATTCAGACGAAGTGATTTATTGGCTTAAATCATTTCAATCTAATAATTTAAATATCGTCCTAAAATATAACTTTTGCTCAAACTGTCCCTTGCGTATATGGGATATAAATGTTATAGTAACAAATAACCATATAGTTATGACCCTGCGATGTAAAAAGATACTAAAGCCTTATAGCAAACTAAAATACAAATATCTAAGCAGATAGTGTGACGTCTCACACTGGTAGCACATTTTTCATGAACAAAGTTTTTACACAATTTTCTTTATTACTTTATTCTGCTCAATATAAGGTCAAAGAAAATCAATTAAACTTTACTTTATTACGCAATTTTGGTAAAAAATAATGGTTTATATAAATGGTGGGTCATACCACAGCAAGTTTGTTTTTGTCGAACAAGAACGTGTTATTAGTACATATTGGTATTTAATTAAGCAAGACATAGGTTACATTATACAAAAAACTTTGGTACATGGTCTTGGTTGACGACCGAGATATACTGGTACTGGGTTTACAAATGGTTTGATTTGTTTGAAAGGACTTCTTCCAAGCATTGCCTTTCAATTCTTAGTCTGAGATTGTAGACTCACAATATTTCTATTCGAAATTACTGCTTCCTAGTCTTACCTTTCAATTATTAGCCTGAGATTATAGACTAATATTACTGTCACTATCTTGTATATTGACTAAGGTTTTGGCATGCTGTTCGGGTTTTCACAGCAGCCGTTCGGGGTAATCTTTTGACAGATTTTCTCGGTTTGAAGTTGTACCTACATTATATACCTGTCGCCTTAGGTTTAACAGATGATCAGGCCATATCTTTGCGATACAAAAAGGACAATGATTTTAGGCGTGAGCTTCTTTGACAATCCAGGGTTAACTATAAAAATACCACAAAAATGAGCGACATTTTCATCATCAGGGATATCTTCATCAAATAGTCAGGGACATTTTCATCAAAATGGGGGACATTTTCATAAAAAAACAGCACCCTGCGTAGCATTATGAAATAACAAAACATAAAACTTGGGTGGGGTCTATATCTGTATATGCTTAACATGGTGCTCTTCATGACGACTTAATAACACTATATATAAGTAGCACTTGGTATGATTTTATGAGTTTCCTATTTCTCCTAGCAATTGCTTATTGAACAGATGATGTTCATTTTCATGAATGAACCAACAATAAGAACTGTTTAATATGTAGCAATATAAGAACTTGTAACTGCTTTGATTGAATTACTAGTAAAATCATGGTACTCCGTACTTAAAAAATACATAAAAGTGCATGGTTTGTTTCCATCTTTCTCTGATATTTATAGATATACGTACTCTTATAATGTTCTGTTTTCATCAGTGTTGATAACGTAAAATGCAATACATTTCACTTATTTGTTTTCATGATAGTTTTTATTCTACGCAATTCAAAAAGATTTAAAGCCCTGAGGACAAGGTACTATTTACACTTACATGCCAGAATGTTTAGCAATATTCATTAGGATAAATTCAATGCATATTATTACAAATAAGTTGACAACATTTCGAAGAAGATTACCGCTCACTATTTTACTTTAATAACAATTGTTTGTAACCTCGTAGAAAAAGTTATATGCCCTATATCGACATTTTAGTAATGAATGATTTTATACAAAGTCTATTTAAAGTGATTATTTCATTTGAACATTAAAATTTACATGTATGGTAATCTACGCATCAATTATCAGTATTAACCTGCAACCTTCAACGTTCTAACTATTATTTACAATAAAAACTCAAAATCACTTAAATAAACTGTAAACTGTAAACAAATATTCACAGATATAGTCTCTGATATAACTATAACAAAAATAGCCATAAAACAGTATTTGAATACATAATAACGAATGTATAAACATGATTTCAATTTTGTTCTTATTTTTTTCAGCATTAAACTGTATTTTTTTATGCATCTATTAAAAATGAAAATTTATCACAATTATTATTATGTTGTCAAAAATATTAATGGAATTTACTAGATTTATTAACGATTTTTTCTGTAAAAACAAAATGAAGATTTCATTATTATATTTATTGTTTTGTATTATGATGCGTAATATTGCATGGATTATATAAATTGTTTGATAGGTGTAAATAAGCAAGTAAGAAAGTAAGTAAAGTTTATTCACTTACATATAGGCCTCCAACCCATCATACAACTATACAATAACAACAAACACGAGAATGACCAACAAAATTAATGTTAGTACATGACTGTATAATAGTGTTTATGAAAAATATTGTTTTACATATTATTATACCAGCTGAACTATAGCCTCACAAGTATATTAAGCTATTTCGTTTTTTCAAAATATCTATACAGAAACCTCGCAATTTTGCATATTACAGTTTTATCATCATTGGACAGTAACCTATGAAAGGTGTTTGTGTCTCTTAAATTTAGATAGTTTTCACCAAAAAACATCCTTGCTTAAATTTTCATACACTGTACATTCTATGAAAAAATGAAATTCAGATTCAATTACTAAAATATTTCTCAGAGAACATATTGGATAATATCTAAAATGTCTATCTAACCCATTTGACAACATTTTTCAACCATAAGATTATGCGTGGACGTTCTAAATTTTGCTAACGTTTGTCTTCTTAAAGGAAACGATAAGTCTTCAGATAAATATTTTTAAAGATTTAACAATGATTTAAAGTTTCTATATGTATCGGCTTTACTTGTACTATTCAAGGATTCAAACCACTTCTGCAAGTAACAGTCGCGTATCCTTTGTTTAAACAATTCAATGAACACACTTGCATTACCAACACCTTGAGCAATCCAAGCAAAATCCAAATCCTACTGAAAATATCAAATTTCGTATATGACTAGCCCACGTTTTGCGTCCGGCGTCATCAAGACGTTTAAGCATGATATAACATTGATATGGATATCTCTTCCTATCCATATGTAATATTTTGAGCCAGCTTTTAATACACTGTGGCATATATGTAGTGGAAAGTGGTAGACGGCCACATTCGCCATTAACATAACAACTAGCTGTCTGTTGAGGTAAAGAACAGTATTGTTTGCAAAATTTTAAATGAGCTTTCTGGAGCTTATCAATAAACTGATACCCCCATATTTCTGCACCGTAGCATAAAAATGGGCTTGACCATGCTATCAGATAATTTGAAAATATCCTTCTGGCTAAACTGTCCAAAACATGCTGATATTTAAATAAACATGCAAAAGATTTTAGGGTTTGTTTCGATGCATATTCATGTATCTTAGTCCACACAAGTTTTGGTGTCGTATAAATGCCTAAATATTTGTTCATAGAAACAACCTCAAAAAGCTTCTGTTTGAAATACCATTTTTCGTTGTTTATTAAGGCACCCCCATTTCTAAAGACTATTATTCTAGTTTTATCTAAATTGATTTT
Organism: Panopea generosa; assembly: GCA_029582155.1. Taxonomy (NCBI): domain Eukaryota; kingdom Metazoa; phylum Mollusca; class Bivalvia; order Adapedonta; family Hiatellidae; genus Panopea; species Panopea generosa. The sequence continues at coordinate 6,807,140 of CM055901.1, forward strand.
CATGTGACTGAATCACAAAAATAAGATAAACAGTTGATTTGCCGTTGTAATCGGATAGCTGTTTCACTAAAATTAAAACATCATCACGTAAAAAAAAAAGTGTAGAGGTCGCACATGTCCTCTGTTACATATATTCCTTGATTGAAGTAGTTTTTAAGTAATCTACAAGATCATTTATGAACAGGCAAAATATAATAAGACTACAAATACAACCTTGCCTTGTTCTGATGTTACATTAAAAAAAGCCTGAAAGCTAATGACCAACCCTCACACATGATCTAAGTTTACTGTACATTGATTGGAACACAGCTAATATTTTACCATTTATACATTTCCTTTTCATCGCATCCCATAAAATATTGTGATTAATGGAGTCAAAATAAACATTTTACATAGAGCGTTTATCAATGAGATAATTATTTGGGTCTAATGTGGAACTATGTTTGTGTAAAGGTGTTATAATACTTTCACCCCATGCATCGGGTACATTTCCACTTGAAAAAATATCATTAACAGTTTAGTTAAATATGGTAATATGAGAACAGCTGTGTGTTTATAAAGAAGCATACCCACCCAATCGGGCCCTGGGGCCCTTTTGCCATGAGCTTAACCAATAAAGGTCGTGGAACGATATTTGCAGTTGACGGATATAAACTATGCTATTGATATGATCTATATATTTTAATTTAATATTAAGTCAAATTTAACGTCATTTTCCCCGTGTCTCGGCGTAACATTTACCACGGGTCCCGGCCTATAATGTTATGTTTAAAAACGGCGTGAAATGACAGATATTAGATCTATTCACTGGAGAAAGTGATATAATTTCCGGTTATAGACATGTTGGTTTTATTACAACAAACTTAACTGCCATTACAGAACATGCGGTTCCTTACGTACTTGGTAAATGTCCTGAAAACAAATGACTCGTCAATAACGTCATACTGAACAGTCAAGATGAAAAATAATGGTTGGTATTGCATTAAAAATATGTATGTATACGTTCATTTTTTTATTATATGGTACTTGATGAATTTTTTCATATGGCGTTCATGTAATGTTACATTTTTAAGGTGTTGTCCGCCAACGTTATTTGAAAGAAATAATTGAAACGTATTTGATAAATTTAATTATTTCTGAAATAATCGCATATAACATATAAATTTTAAAATCATATCATATTTAAGTAAAATTTCAGTGGAACATTCTTAAGTGGAATGAAATATGTTTGCTCTGAATGGTACAGATTTCGTACTTAAAATGTCCTCTATGATTTGCTGCCCCTTAGCATTTTTACCAAAAAATAACGTCTGTTCTCACATTTTGACGATATTTCCCATATTCAAACGCAGAATATTGTCTTTTGAAAATTATATTAACTAGTAAATTAAGATTTTGTTAGAGTTCCAAAATATTGTAAAATTTGGAAAATCATTTACACCTCCTATCAAGCATTTCCGATGTCCTCTATCAAATATTGACAACGTCAGTTTGACGTTCTTTTGATACGGCGAAAAACCTATGGACGCCACTAGCTATGTACATGGTATACTGTATTCTCATAGTTTACGTATGTTCAATAAAATAATTGGTTTTGATCCATTTAATATTCGCAGAAAACCATGATGTCATTGCAGTAACTGATATTCCGATATTCGGCTATTTTCTTGTAAAATAAATGATACGAAATACATGAATAAAAACGTCATATTACATTTTATACAATATTAACGTTAACGTCGTGTTACGCTTAGAGGTACCATTAATACCGTGCGCGACGTCTAAGTATGTTGGTTTATCAACATAATCTGCCCATACCATTCTAAATTGTCACTTGGATATGTGTATGTAGGATCTGTGCAAAATCGTTCCCGAACTAGCTCACCGATGACCAGAAACAAAATTGCGTCAAAATAGAAATGACACACGAACTTTTGCAAATATTGTAACTGGGGTCGAAACATGGTTTATTCGTTCGAGTTCCCAACTATTAAACAATTATAAAAAGTATTAAAAAAACGAACCACTAGTGTCATAAGGTCATATATGCCATATTCTCAATGTCTTGCTATTTAAATTGCAAAACCTGGAAGCAAGTTTATTTATTTATGAGCAGTTCCGCAAGCAAATATAGTTAATTGATGAAATGTTTAATTAAACGCAGTCCGACCACAAGTCTTCACAATGTGTGCTTGCTGTATGAAAACATCTTATCATACAAAGTCAACATTGTCAGGAACTATTCAGAACAGGAAAACGGCGGTGTGCTTCTCCACCAATCACATTCTCCTTTTTTCCGTTCCCCATATATAAACATATCAACATATTTTGTGATGTGTTTAATGGGTCACGTGATTTCATTTGATTTTAATTTAATCTGTTTTACAGGTTTTTTAATTATGAACAATTTTTCATCTTAGAAAAAGTCCGAATGACGACACAAAGGTCGTCGAACAGTATTTAAGTTCTTTCTATTTATAGAATGGGGATTTCGTTTCAAGTTTACCAATCTAATTTAAATATCGATTTTTTCACGTTTTGGTGGGTTTGACATAACAAACCATTGGGATTGTCTTTATTTATGATAATCAGATGCGTTTTATCAATTTTAAAAATAATTCTATTTTTTTTGAGACATTTCTAGCGTTTTTCCTGATATACTCCCTTTAAAACCAGCCAGTACAAACTATGACACGACAACGCACATACAATTTATTGTGTTCATAAAGGAACGTCGATAATACGTACACAGCAGGATTTTGATAGCATAAAAAGCTAATTCTTTCTGAGTTATTTTTGTTTATATTATTTTTTGAAGGAATACAAAAACAATATTATGTTCTGAATTAAATTTTTAATCGATATGGCAAATGAAATAAGGAAATGTCATGTGTATAAGGGTTTGCAGAAATGATACAGATTCTTGTTGATCACGAAGTAAGGGTTTCAGAATCGTTTTGATCACGAAGTTAGGGTTTCAGATTCTTGTTTCAGATTCGTGTTGATCACGAAGTGCGGATTTCAGATTCTTGTTGATCACGAAGAAAGTGTTTCGTATTTGTGTTGGTCACGAAGTTAGGGTTTCTGATTTGTTTTGATCATGAAGTTAGGATTTCAGATTTATGTTGATCACGAAGTTAGGGTTTCAGATTCGTGTTGATCACAAAGTAAGGGTTTCAGATTTTTTTTCATACATGTTACAGATTCAGTGGACATACAGATCGACTTCAGATTCTTGTTGATTACGAAGTTAGTGTTTCATGTTCGTGTTGTTCATGGAGTAAGGTTTTCAGATTCATGTTGATCACGAAGTTGTGGTTTCTGATTTGTGTTGATCACAGAGGTAGGGTTTCAGATTTGTGTTGATCACGAAGTTAGGGTTTCAGATTCGTGTTGATCACGAAGTAAGGGTTTCATATTCTTGTTGATCACGAAGTAAGGGTTTCATATTCTTGTTGATCACGAAGTAAGAGTTTCAGATTCTTGTTGATCACTAAGTTAGGGTTTCAGATTCATGTTGATCACGAAGTTAAGGTTTCAGATTCGTGTTGATCACGAAGTTAGGGTTTCATAATCTTGTTGATTACAAAGATGTTACAGATTCAATGAACATACAGATCGACTTCGCCAAGATGTTTTTTTCGAACCAGGAAGATATATTCTTACATATTTTGTATGATTTGTATTAATTTTTTATTTGATTATTAAGTTTTAATATTGGGATGTCTATTGCCTGACCTTTCACAAACTTCGTTTCTGTTCTCGTAAGCATTTTATTTCAGAACAAATTAATCTTATTGCTGATATATCAGGGCCCGGTGTTATAAAACCTTTTTAATGCTCAACTTAAAATTTGCACTTGAACAAAATCAGGATCCACATATAAAACACAAGTCAAAGCACAAACGCTTGACTCGACCTGGAATATGAAAGTATCAATGCACATTAAAGGCAGAAAGTTACAGGCATTTTCATCAATTTTGTTATAAGGCATCCATTTGCTTTTAAGTTGAGCACGGAACAAAGTTTTATAACCTTGGACCCCAGTATCATTGGTTTACTTTCGAATTGGCTGGTTAGCTGAACTAAACCTTTTGTTCCACTCATACATAATACGAATTCACCATGAAAGACAGGCATCCCATGTTCGATGGTACTTGACAGAATTTCATAACATCAAGGAATAGTTGGTATGTTAAATAATCGACACTTTATTTTCCTTCCGTGAACAAGTTCATGAAGGTGATCCAGTCACCAAGCCTGTTGTGATCAGTTAAGACTATTTGTAAATACACAATTATCTCTTGTTAGTTGTTCCGATCTACTATAACAGGAATACCATAATAATAATTCCAACAATAGTACTAATACTTTTACATATATTTTTTTGCTAATGTCCATTATAGATCGAACCTTCTTCGCTGGAGAGGAGCTTATAAAGAAATATAGTAGTCCATATCTCTACACTTCATATCTTCCTTTCTTAGACATTTTCTCATGCTTAAGTCAATTAGAAATCTCTTAAACATATTATTTTCAATTTTGATTTCATAAATATTAATAACAAATTATTGACAATTTTCACATGCGTCGTTTCATTATTCAGAATATTCATTTTTCGGTGTTTCATGCCTCCCTCATATCGGGCAACATTTAGTTTAGGGTTATGAACGTTTTAATCGGAGTGATGAATGGGGTTTAATGCCATTTGTCAACACATTTTAGATTATATATGGAATATCCAGTTTTATTGGTGGAGGAAGACCTCAGAATGCTTCTGAACAGAACCACCATACTTCAGCAAGAAATTTTTGAGCGGATGGGACTAGAAACTACAACCTTAGCATTGGGAGGTAAGTGATTTTTAGACCACTCGGCCACGGAGGACCCTCGGGGTGATTAAATGAGGCAGTATTGATATTATATTTTTATCCTCTAATAGGAGAAATATGTGCATTGGTCAATTTCACAATTACTGTCATGACCCTACTTTAAGTGTCGTGGTTTGTATTCATTCTGTGCATCTGTTCCCTTCTTCATATCACATTTCTAAACGGATCAAAACGATATTTGGTGAATCGTCCAGAAATTATTATGGTAAGACGTGATTTTATTTTAAGCTAAATCAGTCCCTGTTACCTTTTAATTAGTCAAGGGACGTAATTGCGACACTTTTGTACAAGAATGAAGATGTAGTTATATCCCTTGAATTAATACCCTTCCTGCCCTCCCTATAATTTGAGAACTTACAAATCAATGACAAGCAGATATTTAGTTTAAAGGTCATAAGCAATGAAATAAATAATGTATTCAGTCCTAATATTAAAAGATATCATTAAAACATTTCCGAAATATGCTTATCCAAAGGTTTATTCCTGCACGAAGAACTAGCAATTGCATGTAAAACTTTAAGGTTTTACAATCTTAACGAAAAATTTACCTCACTTATCTCCCTTAAATGTGATGCCTATGTCGGCGCACTGCAATTTGTTTGATATTTTAAAGATTATAACGCTTAAGATGTCGGGGGTAAATTAAACTATTCAATTTAAAAGAGGATAGCAATCATACCTTTTTAAACCTAGATGAGAGAGGTCAGCCCGATTCATTTAACGTGTAGCATGGAAGGGATTATGATGGAAAAATGCCTGGGACGTGTACCTTCGGAATAGCGGAATCGGTACAACGTATTCTTATATATAATTATCGTATATTTCCCGTTCGTGTCTCTGGAAGGTGCAGTGTAGATAGTGGTTACAAAATAACAAATAAAAAAAATGTTCATCAGTAGGGTGTTATAATTACTGAAACCTGATGTGTCATAATCCAAAAATGAGTTTGGCATCTTTGTTTTACTTTATGTGTATTTATTGTTTATTAACATAGATTGTGATGATTATTCAGTGCAATTATGTCAGTTTTGTGTATATCAAAGAAGCCCCCGTATCGCTACCAGCCCCATTGAACATTCTCCTTCACATTTTGGCTAGCAATGCACGAGGTATCGTGTTCCACCCCCTATAGAGGTTTAAATTATAATACATCGTATAGATTTTTTTCTAAGATTGTTGTATGTTTGTGAGTGTGTATTTTTATAAAAAAAACGTTTGAAAGTCACAAACTACTGGAGTAACTAACAACAATTTCCCTTAAAACTAAATAGGAGCGGCATTGGTTTTACAGATATAAAAAATTAAGGGGGCATTTTCAAAACCCCCACACCAGCAATGGCACCATATTCCACAGTCTCCTCCACGTTTTGAGTTTGAAGTCCAGCGGATGCCTTTTTTTTCCCTTTTATACATCTTTTTTGTGTGAGCCTTTCTTTTTTATATCTGTGTGTGTATAACACTATGTAAATATAAGCTAAACACTTTTTAAAATAGGTCTGTTTTCAAAGTCAGATGTAAATAACTTTTTATTCAAACAAATAATCGCACAACAGCCAACTCACACACAGTGTGAAGTTACCTGGTGTGAGTGTTTATTTTATTACAATATCAACAATAACAGCAACTTTTATTCAGCATAGCGAATTCTCCAGTTCTGGTAACTTCTGCATTCATGTTCCATTTTAGTCATCAAGATATTAGACAAAACGTGTTTTACATCCTTTTAGTAAGATCAACGAACTGTTTCCAACTTGAGGGCAAAAGAACCATATTTGATACAAAAGCTGGATATACTATTTCGATTTCAGGTGCCGTGTCATACCGACAGTAAACATATCCACAAGATTTCAAAGGATTTGGGTCCATTTTAGTCATCTTTTGTCTGAGACAAGTTCCTGGCCATAAATTGACGGTTAACTACTCTTAACTCTAGAATATGACCGATATCATGTGTTTAGAAAGATCATAAGTCGTACCAGATCTTTAGGTCGGAGCAAGAAGAACGGAATGCAGTTAATGTTGTAAGAATTGTGGCAAATCTATATTTCTTCGAAATTTCCTATGTTTTGCTTTGATAAATGTACATGCTATTCTTTACCAATTACACAAATTACACACTGATTGATTTACGGAATTCCATTTTGTTTGATATACTATAAAGTTACCTTTTAAGCTCTACGTAAACATATAGTTGTGTTTCCTATGACATCCTCATATTTATTTAAATACGATAATCACCATCTTGTATAATATTGCGGTAGTAGATCGCCAGCATAAGTTTCAAATATTGGCTATAGGAACCCTATTGGCTATAGACCACCATAAGTATCAGATATTGGCTATAGGAACCCTATTGGCTATAGACCACCATAAGTATCAGATATTGGCTAATAGGAACCCTATTGGCTATAGACCACCATAAGTATCAGATATTGGCTATAGGAACCCTATTGGCTATAGACCACCATAAGTATCAGATATTGGCAAATAGGAACCCTACTGGCTATAGACCACCATAAGTATCAGATATTGGCTATAGGAACCCTATTGGCTATAGACCACCATAAGTATCAGATACTGGCTATAGGAACCCTATTGGCTATAGACCACCATTAGTATCAGATATTGGATATAGGAACCCCTATTGGCTATATACCATCATAAGTATCAGATATTGGCTAATAGGAACCCTATTGGCTATAGACCACCATAAGTATCAGATATTGGCTATAGGAACCTTATTGGCTATAGACCACCATAAGTATCAGATATTGGCTATAGGAACCTTATTGGCTATAGACCACCATAAGTATCAGATATTGGCTATAGGAACCCTATTGGCTATAGACCACCATAAGTATCAGATATTGGCTAATAGGAACCCTATTGGCTACAGACCACCATAAGTTTCAGAAATTGGCTATAGGAACCCTATTGGCTATAGACCACCATAAGTATCAGATATTGGCTATAGGAACCCAATTGGCCATAGACCACCACAAGTTTCAGATATTGGCTATAGGAACCTTTTATATTCTCTCTCAAGACATGTCAATATATCGACACCAGACAATAAATGAGTGTATTCGATTTTTTTTTTTTTTTAGAATGATAACAGTCGTTCTTCTTAAACATATACTAGCAGTTGCTATAATAATGCCAACAATTCCTATTGACATTTGCATAGGACTCAAACAGTACATTTAGCTATCCTTATATATATTAATATGAACTAAGGCATTGCCTCTCTTGGGGTCGAACTTCAAACTTCAAGTATAGTAAACAAACAAATACTAAATAAACTTTATAGTACATGTATTATATGTTAAGAATAATGTTGCAGTTGTTTCCATTATATATTTAATATGTATTATGTTTATCATAAATGAATCACTTATTATATGACTGAAACTTTCTTCAACGAACTAGATCTCTAACTACTTGGTTTGCAAAACAAAAGCAAACATTATTAGCATTATAAATGGTAGTGCGACATATTGCACATCTCTAGGAGTCTTTTACAGTTTGTTTTTTTTATTTTGCGTCTCCCGAGTTATGGACAGCAGAAAGGTTATCCAAATAATAAAGAAGTTGTCCATTTACGCCTTATTTAATCAAGCTACATAAATGGATGCTGGTCACAAAATACCTTTTGACGTGGGTTTTTCTTCAGTTATAAATATTTCTTGCATAATATAAATGTCACAGTGTGTACCTAAACTGTTAGGAGAGAAACATATGTCAACGGTCTGGTTAGCTCTGTTGGTAGAGCACTTGTCCTATAAGTGAAAGGTCCCGAGTTTGAGTCTGCAATGGCTGCATATTTTTATTGCCTTATTACATAAACATTATACATGTCTATACTATTGTTTACACTGTGCAGATAGCCAGTATGTATTTTTACTGGGGTTTCAAAACAATTTCAAAACAGAGCTAGAAGACAAAGGAACCAATCTCAGTACAACCACCATCCTTTTGTAAGTAACCTTAAATTTCTCACAAAATGTTTTTAGACTACCGGAGCGAGGATTGATCCGTCAACTTCGGCAGTGAGAAGTAAATGGTTATTTGACAACAACACTATGGACAACTCTGCCACAGAAGGAATCATTTGTATGATTCTAAACACCAGACATTCATACTGTATTCAAGCATAAATAGAGTTCTTGCAGTTTAAATGTTAAAATATGACTTAACCAAATGTATATTTCTGGACAAATGTTGGAAACGTCTAGGACACAGGACTAGACTAAAATTTAAGAGAAGTCTCTGGACATGGCAGTAATTTGAACCTCCATCTCCCATGTACCAAGAAAAAAACAACAGCAGTGTGCATGACTGCATACATAAACCAACACATTTACTTAAGTTCCCAAATTAGCAGCTGAGGCATCCAATATATATGAAATATATAATCTCGACATAAGTTCCCTTCAGTTCTTGTCCAGACACTTCTACAATCCGGTTGTAATACTAAACAAGGCAAACAAAATAGACAAAAAATATAGACGATGTACGATTATAAACTGCAGTCCACGGAAAATATAATTTTCTAATGTTAGGCAGTCAGAAAGAGTAAGCATAAGTTAGTAACATTTTGTTCATGCAGAGGCAAACATTATAAAAAAAATATACATTTTTAAAAGAGAATAATTTCATTAAAAAATAAAACAGACTTTTTTCACCATATCTAAGCCATCTTTTCATGTTGTTCGCAACTGCTGGGATTCGAACCCAGAATTTCTACAAAAGTGTAGTTGTGTTTACCAGTTACACCACAGAAGCATATCATGTTGTACTAAGATACTGGACTTAAATATTTACCATATCAAATTATGTAAATTAATAGAAATTAATATTTGAAATAGCCCAAATTTCTATTAATGAAATGCACTCTTGTAACACAGCACTACATGTTTGTTTTCTAATACTACATACATGTAGTATAATATCAAATTTTGTGAATTAAAAATCAAATCGACTCTTCCCTTTTTATGGGGGAAAACGCTTCAACAATCTGAAAGCTAATCTTTAATCGAAATATACAGGTATTGATTTCAAGTCAGGTTGAAACATCTAAAGCATCAGCTGTGTATTTTATGGTATTTTTACATAAATATATGTACTTTATAAAATGGTTAAATTTGGATATCTCGGTCCCAAATAAATGCCCCCCCCCCCTTTGTAAAATGAATCGCACCTTGGAATTTATTCATGTTATACATTAAGTCTTTAATGTGTCTGATTGTCAATTCAAGGGTTGTGAGATCCAATTGATGGTACTTGCGCATAAAATTTTAATAGGTCAAATAAGGGCAATAATTTGGATTTTATTCATGCAAGAGTAATCTAACTTATTCATTGTAGTATGATTTATGACTGGGAAGTCTTGCGTTAAGTTTAAATCAAATCAAATACATAGGTGGTTGATGAAGTATGGACAAGATGGTACTTGCAAGCAAAACTAACTAGAATTTCTAAGTCAAACAAGGGCAATAATTTGCATTATATTAATCCAAGAGTTATCTAACTTAGTTATCATAGTATGTTTGATGACTGGGAAGTGTTTAGTTTAGTTTCAAGTCAATACAGGTAATGGTTATTGTGATTGGGACTTGCACACAAAACTTCAACCAAGGCGGGACGCTGACATCCGGGTGAGCAGAATAGCTCTCTTTATTCTTTGAAAAGTCGAGCTAAAAACAATTTGAAAATTGTTTACAGTAACAAAGACAACTCCGTCAGAATTTACAATGTATTTACCAAAATTCTAATGAAAACAAAGCAAAAGGCCAACTAACAATAAATGTATGTTATAAGTACTGTTCTCTGATTGAAATAATTACATCATGACATGAACAGGAAGGTTACCGACTTATATTTTTATACAATTATATGAATACATACATTGTTGGAAACCGTAATTTATAATGTGTTTTTAAACAAGAGGCCCATGGGCCTTAACAGTCATCTGATTATCAAAAAAACATTCACATAAATCTATTCAGTTTTAAGAAATAACTTTTTGTCAAATTCTCTTATATAGATTTAGTAAAGTAGGCCTCACTCCAAGGGCAAAACCGTGTGACCCAGGGACATGCAATTCACAATTTTTATAAATGACCTATATATGTCCATAATCATGCTCACTATTTGTTTCCCAGTGCTTCTCCTATATTGAGAAATAGATATTCAAAGTTTACCTTACTATGACCGTTTTCACAATTTTGATTCACCCGTGTGTACCAAAGCTGCATACAATATATCATTACAATAACGGTTACGGTTTTGAGAAGAACTCAAAAAGTCAATTGTTTACGGACGCATGATGATGGACAAAAGGTCCATTGAGACAAAGTCTCAGGTGACCTAAAAGGACCGCCCGAGATTAAAGTTGAGGGCATAATGGTAGACTGATTGCATTTAAAGGGTCCTCTGTGGCCGATAGGTATAAGGCGCCATCTCAAGATCATAGGTTTGAATCCCGCTCCAAAAACTGTATGTGAGAAAGTTTCCAGTTACTTGTGGGAGGACAGTAGTTGTACTCAGTCTCAGGTCTTCCTCCACCAGCAAAACTGGATTTATAAGTCATATATAACCTGAAATGTGTTAAAAATGGCGTTAAACCCCGATTAAAAAAAAAGAATGCATTTAAATCACTGTTCTCATTAATTAAAGTTTTATATCTATTATATCAACTTCCATAATATGCCGCCGCACCATGTGTATCAATACAATTGTTTGTTATCGTCAAGATTGACCAAGCTATTTTGCCATATTTGGCCAGGTCATCCTAAAAGAATGTTCGATTGCTGTGTCTCGACTTAGTATTTTAAAGAAAAATGGACAGATATCATGAAAAAATAAAAAGTTAACGCTTTGAAAGGCAATAAAAAGTTTAAGTAGCTGCAATATTTAGTGAGTAGGTAGGAGCACAGCAAACACATGCCCCACTTGTTTGTTTTTTTTATGCCAGAGTGAACCCTCCATTTACTGAGAGCACTTCTGTGCTAAAGATCACGTACCTGTCACATGTGAAGTTGTTGGTTCAAGTCAAGCTATATACATACAATTTATTAGAGTTAACCAATTTCGCCTGAAATCTTCTACTCAGACTTATGTTACTTTTTGGAATATACAGGAAACCTTATGATACCTTTTTATGTTTTTGTTCATTATTGCACCTAGAGAACAGCTTGCAATGTCACTACAATGCACTGTTCGTTCACCCATTATCAACTTCCACATGCACACTTTTTCCCCCATGCCATTAACCCTTGCTCGGCGCTGTTATCAAAATTAGGATTTTGGGTAGTGATAATTCCCTGCCTAAATGAATTCTGAGTAGTGATAACGGTTACGCCCTACTCATTTGGAATTATGCAAGGAATGTGAATATATGCCCAATGTAACAGTGATAATAGACACAATTTAATATAGATATACTATATTTAGACTTTTAGTACCATGCCTAATAATGTTGTTAAAATACCTTCCCCTGACATTGCTGTACAATCCTATAGCCAGATGTTCTGAACAAGTAGAAAATTGTACAAGTCACTGGCCAAGTAGAAACTTGTACAAGTCACCGTTTACAAAAGTTTAGTGTCTTTAATTACTTTAATTGGTGCACATACACATGGGGATTAATTACCACTGACCAGTTAATCACTACTCTGGATCAATTATCATTCAATTATCTCCAGGCGGTATTCGATAAGATGTCCAAAAATACATAGCTGTTTTGATGGCAGCATAACCAGTATAAGCTGGTTAGCCCCATTAACTCAGTCGGTAAATCACAAAACTTCTAGTATTGAGGTTGTGGGTTAGATCCCCGGGGCTGGCCAATTAAAAACAGTCGTTCCGTTGGGTATTTAAATCGAGGATCCATGTGGCGGTGCTATACACTGAGCACACTGAAGAATAAAAAGAAACATACAGTTGGTTTCAATCTGTAACCTGCACTATCCCCATGGAACCTAAAAAGATCAACACTCTTCTCGGATAATCGCCAATATGGGATGTTTATGTACGTAAAAGTAGGTAAGCTACTTTCGCGCCAAACACCATGACAACTACAGATATTAAAAAAAGATATTAAAAAAAGTGTTGATGTTTACAAGGACTTGGTTAGAAGGATAGGAAACTTGCATCTCCTGACTAAATGTTGATAAATTAGCACACGAAGGATTACTAATTTGGCATGAGCGTTCACAAAAACTAGTTGCCTTTCCATCTCTATATAATTCCTTGATGTTTATGTCCATAAATTTTAGGTTAGCAACTTTTGCAGCACACACTATGACAAATACAGATATTTAAACATATGGTAGGTGTTTATGTCTGTAAAATGTTGGGTAAGTGACTTTTGTGCTACACACCATGACAACTACAGATATAAAAAAAAATGGTTGTGGTTTATGTTCTCTCAACACACTTTGAGTTTGGGTCCGACTGTAGCTTCAATTTCATATGCTGTGGCCCACAGGGGTGATGGTGGTTTCATCAACCTACCAGTTCATCTACTTTAATTTTGTGTTAAAAACAGGTAGTGGTTTCGTCAACCTTAGTTTAGTATTGTGTTATGTGGCATGCCAAATATACAGCAAGAACACTGACACTTGTGGATAGGTGAGATATGGACTGTTGAATTAACTAGGGCTATAATTATGTAATTGAAAAGTATTAATGAGTTATAAAATATTTAGCATAAGTTTATTTTAATTTAATTAAAACGATTTTATGCAAAACACTAAGCAATATCATATATATCACCAACATTGCCGATGAAACAATCAACCACGTGGATACTATTTGTAAATATTGCCAATTGTGCAGGAAATTGAATACCATACCCGATGTAGTGAATGTACATTGGTCACTTACAACAGTCTTGCTGTTAAACTAGCTTTTACAGCGATGTAGTTAAAGTGCACTGACTGGAAGTTGAGCAACTATGTACAGTGTTAGGGGAGTGTTAGTACTTGGATGGGTGGTCGATGTTACTTTAATGGCAACGAGGATAAACTTTCAAACTTATGCCAGCACGAATCTCTCTTTCTTTGGAATGGGATGGGATATGGCCATGAACTGCTGAAAGCCACAGGCTGTGCTGTTGGGTATAAGCCCTAAAGGTAAAGAGTGTAGCGAGTGTACATATAGGTCACTAATAGTCTCATTTAATCGCCGTAATAGGGGTGAGACTAGCCCCTTTACGTCTCATTTCCAGCCGAACAAAACCAAGTGGAAAATTAGACCACATACATACGTCTTTTTCGAAGGCAAATACTGCGTCAACAATCGTTAATTCCTTAAAACGTTGATTTATATTGATAAAATAATGAATAATAAATGCGTGCTATGCAAAAAACTGTCCTCTGTAGTTTGATAGACGGTGAATATGACCAAGACATTCGAATTTACTTTATTTCGCTGTCATTTAGCAGCCATTTTACATAAGTGGAGTTAGATGCGAGTTAGATCCGAGCTACTGGGTGGAAACATGTAAATGCGAAATCGGAACTTCGGCGGAGTGAGCGTTATGGGTTATAGAGGAATGAGAAAGTTTTCTTCTGTCCGATATTTCGTCATGTTTTTAGTTTAAAATCTATTATTATTTTAATGAATATAATTATGATTAAGTGTTTTGCTACTGCTGAAGATTAAATAAAAAAAATAAGATTTAAATTGAAAAAAATACAGAGAGAAATATATGGGTTATAGCAAGGACTTGTATATCTCTAGTTTAGTTTAAACTTATTTATTTTACTTCGATTGTGAAACAAGTTCTTACAAATCACGCTCGAAGTCTTCCTGGGTAGAACCAGAGACGTCTATGTCTCTGGTAGAACGAGTACAAAGCATATGCGGAAAAAGTGTCTTGCTCAAGGACGCCACACATAGCCGTAGCGGAGGATCTAACTCACGACCCTCCGATCATGGGTTCGGTGCTTTACCGCTGGACCAAGCGCTCCATATCTCTATGGGTTATAGACAAATAAGAAAAGAAAACATTCTTCTGTCTTATTATATATTTTGTAATTTGTAATATTTTATTACCCGCACCCCACCCCCACATAAACAGAATAAATTTAATTAAATCAACTTGTTTAAATGTTTCCTTTCAGACGCATATGTTCTCGTATATGCGCACAGAGCTGGGATTAGTGAAGTATTTGCAAAAGTAAACACTCACAAGTCAATTAAAGTATGGGCGTCGAAAAATAAGAAAATAAACGTTACCTATCCAAGTACTCTGTTTCTCTTTAAACTATAACGGATGTGCGTGTATTCAACACCGCGTATATTGGTGGAAAGGACATGTGAATGCATACAACAGTTAAGCGTTCTTGTAAACCGTTGATACTAAAGTCTGTACATGAATATCCAGATATGTCTGCAATTTATAGTGGGGTGTGATCAAATACAATAATATTCAGCAGCTTTCATTATTTTAAGTAATGTCCGTCTGAACAACATTGGGTAATAAGCTACGACTGTTTGGGTATTTATTGCTAAGTTTTCAACTAATTGATATCGTATATATCGGCCACACAATTTTTAACTACTTATTGACAGTATATTAAATTGTTGTTGAAATGGGAATTGTCATAAGCTAACAGTAAAACAAGTTTCTTATATTGTGAATGCCTAATGATGATTTTAAATAATTAATAACGTATGTATCATTCAATTTCTAACCATAGAACCGTGCTTGAAACATTGCATTACTCAACCCACAGATCCTTGACGAAGCTATAGCAATATTTTTTCAGTTGCAATATGGATTGATACCAATTTAGAGCTAATAAGTGTATCGTTGACCATAATGCATTAGTACTATACAAGATTATTTTCAATAGCCACATATGCATCAATGATTTGACATCGGCTTAACGTTGTACATAAGTTAATATGGTAAAAAAAAATATTGTGCACTATTGGCGCATGTAGTTGTCTTTTGAAAATTAAGTTTTGCTCTTTTACTATACGCTCAACGGTTATGATAAAAGATTACCAGAGATTTATGAACACACGCTTAACTTTCGGCATTGAAGTATATAAACCTGACGTAGATATTATCATTAAATGATGAGCTCCTTAAAGTGTTTTAGGATATATTGACAGGAGGTAGGAATGGGTGGCCGTACTGGACAACATTATGTAGATCGCATAATACACTTACAAAAGATCACTAATGAAAACGGTAGTAGACGATAAAAAAAATGTGAAAATAACGGATATTCCAAAGTCGAAGCAATGCGGAGAAAGACAATGTCGCCAATTCGCCAATCTTATCACTGATTTTCTAAGAGTTATTATTTCATATACACAGGATTGTATTTCCTTAGTCTTGCGGTGCAACCAACCATTACAGTTTTCAACTTAAAATATATAATTAAACATTTATATATATATATTTAAACATTTATAGATTACCGTCCATATAGTGGCATGTATATGTATTGCTACTCTGAGAAAGGACAGGAAGCCCAATACACATTTGTCTGGAAATGTTCTAGAATGCATTTCATTTCAGTTTTGGTCTAGATGATAAAATATCAATATATCTAAAGTTGCCGAAGATATCATGATTTTAATGTTTACTGGTGCAGTACATGTTCAGTGCTGAAACACCAGGTAGTTTTAACCCACATATCGTATTGCTTCCAACCTGATTGTAGAAAGAGTCATTCATTGTGCCAGGCATTTAGTGGTAAAGCTTAACTGATAGTGTGATACTCTGCTGTAAAACAATTGGACAAACCATATGTCATATATATTGTCTTAATATCCCCGTCATATGTAGAAACATAAACTCTAAAAATATTGCTTCATATAGCACATCTATTAAATTACATGCAGCTGCAATTTGTACAACAAACTGAAGAAAGGCGTGTAAGATTAAGTTCATTCTAAGTATGCATATATAAATATACACATAAAAAACAAAATATACAGTAAATCTTTGTGTGTATGTAACATTACACAAACATTTCACATTATTTTGATAAATGTCCTATAATAAAGCTAAAGAATAATTAAAGAATAATTACAATGACATATTTTGAACAATTCCCTCCTCAATATTTTACCAGTTGACCTTTGACCCAATGATACGTATCAAGTTAAGCACATTTAAAAATATATTATTAAAATTAATCAGATGGTAAAATGTATAACAAACATCTTAAATATGAATATTGCATTTATATATATATATATATCAGTTTCTGCTTAACATTTTGCGCATGCTACTATTTGGTGATCTTTGGCCGTCAACTTAGATGTATACCTGGTATTTGCATCATAACAACAGAAAAGGTTGTGCCTAAGTTTATAAAATGACATTAGACACATGTTATGCAAAACCATTATGAGTCACTTTGTATAAGGCTAATACATTGTATTTTGAGCAAATTTTTCAATATTTCAGTCTTCATATTGATCTAAATACACTGCTGGTCGGCAACGACACTCTTTCTGATGATGTCAATTGTCAAATATTCCTCCATGTCCAAACATGCATCTCGAAGACCAAGCGTTTCATTCATTGAGTTGAACTATCCTTTATTGCCTTAAGAGCGATCCACATCACCTCAATAGGCGTCCTGTGATCATAACTCTCCTCTCCTTATTCTATCTACATTACCTACCCCTTTCCACTTTGTTATCCTCACAGTAATTAATTTGTTTTCTTTGTATTTGTAACAACATCGTATATTCTTTGTAAGATATTCAGAAGAGTATGGTGGCTGATTTCTGCCATGTCGTGTTGGCGTGTTGGCGGGACGAAAACACGACAACATGAAAACTAGACAAATATGTACTTTGTCGAGTTTTCGTGTTTTCGTGTTGTCGTGTTTTCGATCCGCCAACGCGCCAGCACGACATGGTAGAAATCAGTCACTATAGTAGAGAGACTTTGTAAAAGCTAGAAATAGCTTTCTTCTCAATTATGTTGTTATATATCGCTGTATATCGAATATATGTATATGTTATCAAATAGATAACCAAATGCAAACCGGGAACCAGATCAGCTGTCGACAAAAACGTGCAAGATGTGGAGAAAGGGAGAAAACAAGAGTCAAAGAGTAAATAACGTGAACTTGTTTGTATTTGAAGCAAACATTGAGACTCATATTTGATCAAGATCTACATCGATTCAACATGATACACACAGTTATAGAAATATTTTCTTGCTCTTGAGGAGTGACTAATGAAACATTGTTATCCACCAATTTCCGTTTCTTTTGTTACTTCCAGCAATCATTATCTGATTATTATATTAAGCCTCGTTTCCAAAGGAGGTTTACGGGCATTTGCATAGAGGTTTCGTGAGATATTTTACGTGCGCTGGGGATAACTCTCGCAGTACACGGGACCGACTGCTTAAAATCACCTCTGAAGGACTGCATGCTTTCACAGCACCTTGTCCAGCACTGCGGGAGTGCGTTTGTAAAAAAAAGGTACGAAAATTCACCGTGAATCGAACCGGGACCTGTGGGTCTTGGAGCAAGCATGCTAACCACTAGATCACCACAAGATCGCCACGACTCTACCAGTAAATTTAAACAAGTGTGTAATTCAGAAAAAATAACAATGTCATCGGAATATAATATCATTTTTTTTAAATATATAAACATCAATACCAAGACCACTACAATGTATCTACAAACATTCTTCTATATCATTTAAACACATACACTCAAATACTCCCCTTGTATCACACCAAGCATACACTTAAATACTCCCCTTGTATCACACCAAGCATACACTCAAATACTCCCCTTGTATCACACCAAGCATACACTCAAATACTCCCCCTTGTATCACTCCAAGCATACACTCAAATACTCCCCTTGTATCACTCCAAGCATACACTCAAATACTCCCCTTGTATCACTCCAAGCATACACTCAAATACTTCCCTTGTATCACACTAAGCGCACACTCAAATAGACTACTTTATATGTTTTAATACTTCACCCGGGATTTAACAGTTTCGTATAACATATTATTTACCATGGAATCAATTGATCCTAATATATGTACAGGTTTAAAACATGCTGATACATGCGCTAACACGAACTTACGTCAACATGTACCCTTGTCTGGTATTTACATTTATTATTGTTATACATATTTCAATTTATCATACACATTTTCTCATACGCAAATGTATACGTTTTATTGATAATGGTGTAAATGTCATTATTAATAGTTTGTAATAGTTCAAAATGCAAATATAATCTTAAATCTGGTCAAATTCCATATCTATTAAAACTTGCTAGTATTTTATGACGAAGACATATTTTAAACTTCAATGATTCCCGGCTTACATCCGACTTACAAGATTTAAGATTCCAATTCTTTATTCAGTAATTTAAACATATAATGTTTCTCATTACATACAAATTCAGATAATAAATGTAACACATGAGACACAGATTATAGATCAATATTCTTTTAAATTAGAAAATTACATTAGTTAAATACATATATTTTAATAGTTTTTGAGGTTTGACAAATATAAATTAAACATTTAAATACTTTGTCAAATAAATACTTGAGTAAATCAACACAAAAAGATAGATGTATAAATTATGTATTTTGATTGTACTAGGAATTGCGAGTACTAAAAGCTTGATGAATAAACTTACACAAATTTAACAAGACTGAATACTTCTTACTTGCATTAACTCAATGAATTTTATCATACTTGGCCGTAACGCAAGTTACGTTCAATTCTGTTCTGTGCATAACGACCTGTTTCTTTCAACTGATGTGAAGATAATCTTAATCTTGACATAGGAATTCTTAATTTTCTTGGAATATCTAAATAATTTTCGCATTCTAAAGTAGTTTTTAACATTTTATAAGTACATAGTCAGCGACTGTTTAAGATTTCATTAAACCATTTTTGTTTAGAATTATCTAGTACTCTCTCTTTAAAAACAATATGGAAGTTTAACAAATTTGCATCATCAGTACTTGACCATATATACGAAAATCCATATATGGCCAAGTACTGATGTACTTACAGAAACCCTAACAACATGTACAGTTGTCCGGATCCGATTTGCACACGTTCTGTTGGGGTTGTGATTCATATTTATAGCACTATTATATAGTGTAAACTTGATGAACGACCCCGGTAAACCGATACCTCTATTGCGAGCTATTCTATCGACAACACGACTGAACAAAAGGCAGTATTGTTCATTCGAACAAGTCTACACGTTTTAACTACTGGCTGTTTTTCACGGTTATTTTCAATTATTTAACGGCCACGAAGCCTTTTAATTATTTTAAACCTTTACAGTGTTGGCTGTGATTTGTGTTAATCGATGATTAAACTTTGTGTGCCAAAGGTTTAAAACAGGAAATAGGTAAGTTGGCTATGGTCTGTGTGTGTGTTTTATTGATATATATTTCCATTCATAATAATTAACGTAAATAGCGCAAGTGTTGTAGTTTTGTAGTTGTAGTGAATATGTAGCAAGATGTTTGTTCAAATATATGTAGCACGTGTCTTATTTTCACTAGGAATGTCAAGAGTGTTTTCACCGGGAACGTCAAGAGTATTAAAAAAAATTTAATTTTGTGTTTTTTGACGAATGAAGGCTTAATTCAAATCAACAACCAATTTTCCAAATGATGTTTTGAGGTATTAACTTATTCGAATATTTTAATGTTAAAGATTCTTAATTGTGAATGTTTTATTTTGTCACTGAACGGAGGATGAAAATAATAACCAACTCATTATTGAATAAAAAGATGGAACCAGTGATGTTCTTAAATTACAAAAGAGAAACAACATCAAAACATAATCTGGAAAATGATGTTGTAGAGACTGTTCTTATTAAAACTGTAAGAGATGATTTTGTCTATCATGTGTATAAACTGTAAGAGATGTTTTTGTTGATCATGTGTATAAACTGTAAGAGATGTTTTTGTCTATCATGTGTATAAACTGTAAGAGATGTTTTTGTTGATCACGTGTATAAACTGTAAGAGATGTTTTTGTCTATCATGTGTATAAATTGTAAGAGATGTTTTTGTTTATCATGTGTATAAACTGTAAGATATGTTTTTGTTAATTATGTGTATAAACTGTAAGAGGTGTTTTTATTTACTATGTGTATAAACTGTAAGATATGTGTTAACCATGTTTTAAACTGTAAAAGATGTTGTTTTTGTTTATCATGTGTATAAACTGTAAAGTGGTTAAAAACAAAGCCGAGGTTGTATTTCAAAATGAAAACAAAACAGAAGAAAATAAATTTAACTATTGGTTAATTCTATGCCAGTATAATATATCAGGAGAAGAAAACGCTTCACTGATAGAAATTGGGTCCTCCGTTGCCGAGTGGTCAAAGGCGCCGTCTCAAGACCACTTACCGCTCACCGCTAAGGTCGTAGGCTCGATTCCCGCTCGCTCCAAAATCTTTGTGAGAAAGTTTCTAGTTACTTGCGAAAGGACGGTGGTTCTACTCAGTCTGACTCATTATGGGGTTTTCCTCCACCAGTAAAACTGGATATGCCATATACATAACCTGAAATGTGTTGGGAAAAAAACTGACCGAAATTACAAAGAAATTAATCAGTTGTATATTAGAGTTTCGAAAGAGATTCAAATGAGCCAAACAATCCAAAATTGTGTTGATTTGGTTGAAGCCATTTTCAATTGTCAAAAACCGTATATAGCCTACTCGTGACATTCCTGGTACAAAGAGTATATTTAGTTTGAACCATAATTAAATAGATATAGCATTAATATGGAAAACGACAAATTATATCATTCAACTTAAGATGGTGATATACATGCAACTGGTAGATTAAAAAAATTGGATAATGCAAGAAATCGTTTAAAAGTTTGGTCAGTAATGATTGCATTTAAATATGGTATCTTCAATTTAGTCATTTGAACTGCAGCATGCCAGTTTGTTTTCAATGTGCACATATCGGTCTCATACCAAATCTCGACTACTTTGCTCTACCTCCAAACCTCACAATGTCATTCTAACTGACTGTCTGTTAACTGATAAATTATTGCAGTTTTTTATCCTGAAAATATCAGGAAACGTGAGTAATATTAAGACCATGTTGCATGCCATATTTCAAATGTTTCAGTCCACGAATTTATTTTAAATGTTAATCAGGTACTGTCTCAGATCTGAATGTGGTTTGTAAAGCAATAGAAAGCACTTCCATCGCCATTGACACCCCTACGTGGGCCTTTAATTTCTTTTTTTGTTTTGGAATGGGTCATTAATTTAAATTGAGAGACATCCTATTACCGCGCACGTTGTAAATAAACAATTGCGTTAGCTGAAGATTGTCCCGTTAAATGTGGGAGCCTCATAACCTCAAACCTATCCATGCATTAAATATGATACTATTATATATCAAAATGCCAACTAACAGAAAAAAGCCAGCAATCAAACTAACAAGAACATATAGCGGTTTGTTGAGTGCTAACTGTGTAAAACACGCACTAATAGAGTTTCAAATGTATTTATAACATATCGATCTTTAATATTGTATTTCATGAAATAATGTTAGGTTTTAGATTGTGTTTGGTTATTTGCTTCATTTTGTTGATATAGAGCTGAACGCTGAAATGGCGGTATCTAATAATAATGATAATAATAATAATAACAATAATAATAATGAAGATGATGATGATGATAATAATACTAACAATAAACAGTCTGATATTATATATGATTTGTAAGTTGTTGATTGTCCATGCTAACTGTTGACAATAAATATCTATCCATATCATCCACAAACAATTAACAAACACACATACACGCACGAAAAACAACAACAACAACAACAACAATAATAATAGTAACCTGCGTAGCTGATTCAGAACATTAGGTTTTGCAAACTCAAGTGTGCTCGTCAAATTACCAGTTTAAAGCCCGAGGGCAAATAAAAAAATAAATAGACAGTGTACACACAATGGAATAGTGTTTACCAAAAGGCTTTCTTTGTTGGTTTGACTCTTGCGTTGTCCTTGTTCATATACGAATACGAATACTAATATTTTATTCAGCATAAAACATCAATACAATGTTTATAGCCTACACACATTGAAAGAAAGATGGGTGAATAACATGAAATAGATCATTTAACAGAGAAGCAATATATATTATCTATGTGAATTACAAGGTCACACTTTGAGTTTGTTTGTCATGAAAAAATTGGTTTTGTTGATACTTGCTACAAATGATCAACATAAAATGACGACGTGTCGCGAGTAAGACCCTCACCTGTACCTCAAAGGTCAAGGTCACAAGCTGAATTTGTTTGACAACACTTTGAGTTTGTGTGAAATTTCGTTTCCGGCCTGTAACTTTGTCATGCATAGATTTATTTTGTTGATACTTGCTACAAATGATCAACATAACATGACAACGTGTCGCGAGTAAGACCCACACCCGTACCTCAAAGGTCAAGGTCACAATTTGAGTTTGTTTGACAACACTTTGAGTTTGTGTGAGATTTTGTTTCCGGCCTGTAACTTTGTCATGCATAGATGCATTTTGTTGATACTTGCTACAAATGATCAAAATTACATGACAACGTGTCGCGAGTAAGACCCATACCCATACCTGAAAGGTCAACGACACAATTTGAGTTTGTTTGACAACACTTTCATACTGTTTGAGATTTCATATCTGGCCTGTAACTTTGTCACGCAAAGGTGGATTTTGTTAATACTAGCTACAAATGACCGACATAAAATGAAGATGTGTCCCGCTTTACACCCAGATCCCATTTCAAAGGTCAAGGTCACAATTTAACTTTGGTTTATGACACTTTCAGTCTGATTGAGATTTCGTGTCCGGTCTGAAACTTTGTCACCTATGGATAAATTTCAAAAACACTTGGCTCAATTCATCAGCATGACATGACAAAGTGTCACATATAAGACCCACATGCGTACCTCAAAGGTCAAGGTCACACTTTGAGTTTGTTTGACAACACTTTCAGTCTGTGTGAAATTTTTTGTCGGATCTATAGCGTTGTCATCTATGGATATATTTTAAAAACACTTGGCTCAGTTGATACACATGACATAATTAAGAGTCGCATGTTAGACCCAGAACCTTTCCTCAAAGGTCAAGGTCACACTTTCAACTTGTTTGATATTGACTTTGTCTTTAGCTTGGCTCAATTTATCAAGATGACATGACGACGTGTCATAGGATAAACCTAGACACTGTCACACTTTGAGTATGTATGACAAAACTTTGAATCTGTTTGAAATTTCACGTCTGTCCTTTAACTTTATCATACATGGATGGATTTCAAAAACACTTGGTTCAATTTATCAATTGATCAACAATTGATCTGTAACTTACATTTAGGGATTCTAAAATAGCTTGACACAAGTGATCAGCATGTCATGATAATGTTTCACCTGCACTTAACTGTTGAAATACCCAGACCATTACATCAGATGTCAAGGTCAATGTTACACAAAGGTCAAGGTCATGCTTTAATGTAAAAAAAACCCATGGAATTGCACGTCTAGTCCGAAACATTAGTCCATTACTCTTGATATTCATAGATACATCGCTACCTATTATATCATATATTGTTATTTTTCACAGACCTTTTTAAGGACATGTGACACTTAACAGTGACATTTCTTGTTCTGGTTTTTTAGTGCCATATTACGATAATACCTTCCAGTCACTTTTACCCTTGTTTACCGGTCCCTGTATTGCTAAACCTTCAACAGAAAAGAAAATTGCATAAAGAATTGTCTTTACACTCAAGGTCCGTTTGACAATGGCTGACTTTCTGCCATGTTTGGTGGCCTATAGTTTGTTCACAGCCTTTCCCACTGGTTCGAAATAGTTTAACAAGGTTCCGTCACCAGTGACAAAATTTGCCTGTGGATATATTCAGGGAACATTTTAAACAGTTATTTTGCATTTTCAACACGGACCTTCTTTTGGTCGCCAGTCACCAAGTGGGGCACACACCTAGCAGAAATTTTCCTAACTTTAAAGGTTTTTCTCAGAACGAAATGAACTGGAGACACCGAAACGCCAGCGAAACGCCAGCAATACGTGCTTTTTCACGCACAGTATATCGCACATCATTTCGAACAATTTCTCTAATTTTAGACATTTTTTTTTATGTTGCTGTCTTCGGCCGACCAGGTTTTGTTGCATTTTTACAGACTCTACACCAGAATCAAATTTCTTTTCCCATCTACGAACTGTTCCATAAGAAACTTTCGTCAAACCATAAGCCTGTGTGATTTCATCAAAAATGTATTTTAGAGGATAACCGGGTTTAGTACAAACTTTGAAGTCCGAATTTCTGAATTATTTGCTACTCGTTTCCCCACAAATTTTACAACAGTGATATATATATTAAAATGGCTATAACTCGGGGATCCCGCGTTTCAGCAGATTCATGTATATACCACTTAATTGTGTAGGAATTGAAACAATCCAGGCGTATAAATATCTTATAAATACACAGTACTTCTCGATTACCCTTCGTATGTATTCATAACTCCGACATTAATACTTCAAATATTTTGTGTATGCATGTCTTTATTTAAGTGTCATCATGCTTGATACTATGTGTAAATCATATTTTGTGTAAATCATACTTCGCAGTTCAGATCAACGTGTGATAAATATCTCTGCAAACATTTCAACAACAGAGACCACATTCGGACTGGGTACGTGCAGACTGGCAAGTCGATACTTTTAGTTGTTGATAACAATGAAAGATCTAACGAAAATAAAAAAAAATCGTAACAACAGGGAACAGCAACGGTCTGTACAGCATAGTATACTTGTTTTGTATAGCGAAATACCAAACGTCGCCGGCGTCTACAAAACGTTTCATAACGCTGGTATGTTGGTTATTAATCTAGGGATCATGAATTTGAATCCTAGCCTGGTAACAGTCTCCCTGGTCATTGATATACATCTTTGCGTCTCATTGTCACTCGTCTTCCACCGTGATAGTGCTCAAGTATTGGTTATCCTTTCAGGAAACCAGGAATAAGTAGTTGTGTTAACTGATCGTCTGATAGCTCTTGATGGCATAAATATGATACAACAAAAAGAAGAATGCACATAGTCAGCACCGCCGCATATTTTGGACCCAGTCCAACATACCCACGCGATGACACGACAGCATGGTATTGGCAAATCAATTGCAACTATTACAGAACGGTTCTGTTTTGTTTTTATGTCTTTATCAATAAGTACAAATGTCTTCAAAAAGTACTGTATTAATTATAGTATATGTGCACATATAGGCATTATATGATGCAGGCACTTCGTCATTATGATGATTGAATAAGACATTTCAGTGGGCGTGATTGTATGTATGCCCCGGGTCATATAGAAATGGCGTCCTTTTAAAATTAAATGTGCATTAGGCCAGGTGTTCAGAAAAGACCGGATAGTATATGTACATTGTCAATGTGTATAGAGTGCAGTGTTTAATTTAACGTAACAGATCAGACACAGATTGTACGCTGAGTGTTTGAAAAACAGCATTTTGTAAGAGTGTTCTAACTTGGGAGACCCAGTTTGATAAAGCTAAATCTTTGTCACAATCTATTATAGGCATATATGATACATAAAGACATTTTATACAATTACTTTTTTTTGTACAGAATACAACCTTAAGGAAATATTTAATTGTTCTTATTTGTCATACTATATACAATGGGTACCGTTACTTTTATTCTATTTACATTTAGTTTTAGTTACCATATGGTGCCGCCGGGCCCGATTAACTTAAACAATCCAGGAATAGGATTCGTGAGTTCGAATCCCCTCCCGGCGACATTCTCCTTGATAATTGATATACATGTACGACATTGTGTCTCATTATCATTCGTCCTCTTCATACCAACACATGATAAGATGCTGAACAACTTTCAAAAGTTTTGACTTGTTTGCTTTCTATTTAAAAAGGAGACAAAAATATCCCGTCAAATTATAGACCAATTTCTTTAATTAGTTGTGTTGGTAAAGTAATGGAGCGTATTGCTTTTAAATATCTATTTAACTATCAACATTTTAATGACTTAATTTATCAAAATAAATCTGGGATTTTGCCAGGACATTCTACGTTTTTTTTAACTTATTGCTATTTATAATCAAATATGTGAAGCTTTTGTTGAACAGGAGTCTACGTGTATTGGTTTTTGTGACATATCAAAAGCATTTGACAGAGTCTTGCATAAAGGGTAAATATCCAAACTTCGTCAATATGGAATATCAGGAAATCTAATCGAGTGGTTATCAAATTATCTTACCTCAGCGGGTATTTGTTGGATCTTCGTTTTCTGATACAAAATCCTTGAGTGCTGGAGTTCCACAAGGCTCTGTCCTTGGTCCTTTATTATTTCAGGTATTTGTCAATGATATTGCTGAATCAATGTTAAGTACTGCAACATTATTTGCAGATGATAGTTCATTGGCTTATTCAACAAATAATATCAATTCAATGGAAAGAATACTTAATAATGATCTAAGTTTAATTTCTAAATGGTCAAAACAATGGCTAGTTCAGTTTAATCCACATAAAACTTAAGTAATGTATGTATCCCTTATTAATCGAAATAAACCATGCCTTATTTTTGGAGGTACTCATTTAAATTTTGTAGCATATCACAAACATCTCCGTGTAACACTCAGTCAGGACGGTTCTTGGCATGAACTCATATAACTCAAATGCTCCCCTCTGCTTCTAAAGTTTTAGACTTGATGAGAATGTTGAAATTTAAACTTGAACGACAGTCTTAACCAAATTTATACAACTTACTTAAGACCAATCCTAGAATATGCATCTCTTGTTTGGGATAATTGTAGTCTTTATGAAAAAGAAAAAAAATTAGAAAAACTTCAATATGAGGCTGGTAGAATTGTCACTGGTTTAACCCGTTTGGTTTCAATTGAAAAAATCTTCCAGAAGAAACTGGCTGGGTTTCGTTATCAGATCGCCGGAAAATCCAGAAATTAATTCTTTTATACAATTCTATTCATGGAAATCTACCATCTTTTTCCACTTACAAAAAATTAATCAAATCCATACAACTTGAGAAATAGAAATGTTTTAACGCTTTCTAGACGAACGGAAATTTATTCACGCTCTGTCATACCCTCTGCAATTAAACTTTGGAATGATCTTGAAATTGATATTCGTGAGTCAGTATCTATTTCTATCTTTAAAAGGAAAATTAAGGGTTTATTTAAACCGCCCATAGTTCCAAAATATTTTTTAATTGGAGACAGAAATATGTCCGTACTTTACGCACGCATGCGAAACAGTTGTAGCAATTTAAATGCAGACCTATATAATAACCATCTACGTGACAATATTGCTTGCAGTTGTGGTAGCATGTTACAAAATGCTGAACATTACTTATTTCAATGCAAGCTATATAATACTCAAAGGCTACATCTGTTTAACAAAACAGGAAAATACCACCCATTAAATACTAACAAGTTGTTATTTGGAAATAAAAATGTAAATGAAAAAGAAAACAGTCATATGTTCTTAGAAGTACATAAAAATATTAAAAACTCAAAACGTTTCAGTCATAATTAGTTTCAAATAGTCCTTGTCTCTAGATTTTAATATGAGACTCAAGCGGAATCAAGGGGAGGGGGTATCTTTTCTGACTGTGTAGACCATAATAACTCTTCTACCTATTTTCTTAAAAAAAGATATTGTCATTTACTTTTTAATTCTTTTTTTTCTCTATAATTTATTTATGTGTTTATATACTTTGCTTTCCTTCAAACCATTATTATAATCACTAAAACTCAAGCAAATATATTTACTGCTTTTTCTTTGCATATGTGTGTGCGTGCGTGTGTGCGTGCGTGCGTACGAGTGCAAGTGAGCGTGCGTGTATGCGTGTAGAAGTGAGTGATATGCTTGTTCGAAAGTATATGTATTTGTTTGTATATCAAAAATATCGTCACTTTAATTTGTATGTGCATTTTGACGTATTGGGGGAGGGCTGTAACCAATGTTGTTAAAACTTGTAGCCCAACCCTTTTGCATTTTATTCGTTATTGGTGCTAAAAAATTGATGTTTTGAACATGTAAACATTTGCAATAAAATATTATTTAATACATAGAAACAATTTTTTTTCGGGATGATGTTATTCACATGAGTGATAATCCAGCGTATTATTCAGTTTTGGGTGACGGCTTTTAAAAGTTACTGTTATTTATGTTTGTCCAATTTCATTATGTTAAAAACAATAGTTACGGACATTTATTCTCTGTCAAAGTGAGCGATCCTGAACTTATTGTAAATGTACTGCCATGAAGCTTGATATAAAACTGTGTTTTGATGAGAGAGAAAATAACATAAGAAGTAGAAAAATCGCCGATGAAATTCGTTTAGATTTAAGAACGAGCCGATATTTTTTTTAACAAATTTAATCAACGATTTCAATCTGGGAATTAAATAATAGCAATAGCAGAGTTGGATTTAAGACTTAAGATATGGGTGATTTGGTGTTTATAGGCGTAGAGTCTTTAAAATATTTCTATACTTTACTACGCCTTGCATGGCAATACAGTTTAATAAAAAAAGCAATTATTACATGGTGCACGTGTCTGGCGACGGTAGAGCGGTTTCTTACATGTGATAAACTGACATAATGTTCATGTGCATGCAATTATCACTCTGGACATTGAAAATGCTCAGTTGGCTGACGGATAGAACCATTATGCATTGACTGAAAGACCGGTTTCCAATTGCTAATCACTTTATTACAATCATAGTGTCCAACGGGGCATCATGACATATGATATTCAAAACAAAGGGACCAGAACAGCGCAAAATACGCTATTTCCTTTGATATCGATTGATTAAAAAAAGTGAACATTCCAAATATACCTTGATATGTAAGGCGTAGAAAATACGTGGTTAGGATGTGAAACAATTTATAAAATAATGTATGGTCCTGCTTATGTTGGAGTGTTCTAGTTTTGCAATCATTATCACGGCCAAAATGAACATACACGACAGGGACTATTTTTTATAGTCGAATTTTATTTTTCTGAAATTTAAAATTGTGCTGGAAAAATACATAAAAAATAAATATACACTAAAACTTAAACAAATAAAAAACATATATATCAAAATTTTAATGATTAAAAGTCTGAAGAATCAAACGAGTTCTGTATTTGGCAGTAGAAACAATCAAGTACACTAGTACCAAAAAGGCAATAGTTCAATCACTATTTCTGCCCTCTCTCCTAGCTGTTACAAGGCTTTCGTCTGGAAATTAACTAGGGAGTTTATGAAATAGCGCCTTGCACAATGTAGAATACATACATGAGGTTCTTATTAAATATTGATCAGAATGTATTGAACTTTTCAAATGAGTTCTATTGTTTATACAAGTTATTGTTAATATTATTATTACTACTAGTAGTTTAGTACAAGTAATATTAGTATAAGAATTAGTATTAGTATTAATATTAGTATTATACTTAGAGTAAGTATTAGTATTAGTATTAGTATTAGTATTAGTATTAGTATTAGAATTAGTATTAGTATTAGTATTAGTATTGATATACTCTAGAAACAGAAGTGGATGAAGAAGTATTATTATTATCATTATTGTTTATTGTTATTATTATTATTATTATTATCATTATCATCATAAGTAGTAGTAGTAGTAGTAGTAGTAGTAGTAGTAGTAGTAGTAGTAGTAGTAGTAGTAATAGAAGTAGTAGTAGTAGTAGCAGTATCAGTAGTAGCAGCAGCAGCAGCAGCAGCAGTAGTAGTAGAAATAGTGATAGTACCAGTAGAAATAGTGATTGAAGCAGTAGAAATTGTAGTAGTAGTAGTAGAAGTAGTAGCAGTAGCAGCAGCAGCAGCAGCAGCAGCAGCAGTAGTAGCAGTTTTAATATTAGAAGTAATAGAAGAAGTATTAGTAATCAATATTAAAAGTAGTTAGTAGTAGAAGCAGCAGCAGCAACAGCAATAGTAGCAGTAGTAGTAATAGTAGTTGTTGTGATAGTAGTAGTAGTAGTAGTAGTAGTAGTAGTAGTAGTAGAAATAAGTAGTAGCACCATCAACATCAGTAGTAGTAGAGTAGTAGTAGTAGTAGTAGTAGTAGTAGTAGTAGTAGTAGTAGTAGTAGTGTAGAAGCGTAGAAGTAGTAGTAGTAGTAGTAGTAGTAGTAGTAGTAGTAGTAGAAGTAGTAGTAGTAGGAGTAATAATAGTAGTAGTAGTAGTAATAGTAGTAGCAGTAGCAGTAGTAGCAGTAGAAATAAGTAGCAGCACCATCAACATCAGTAGTAGTAGAAGTAGTAGTAGTAGTAGTAGAAGTGTAGAAGTAGAAGTAGAAGTAGAAGTAGAAGTAGAAGTAGTAGTAGTAGTAGTAGTAGTAGTAGTATTTTTTGGAATATAACTGACTTGTGTTTTTATTTTTTCAGTTACGGAGAACTATGGATTACTGGACTGTGAGAAAAATGCGGGCTTTCCTGATTCTTCTGGTCGGGTTCGGTCTGGGAACTATGTTCACCATGTGGTATATTGCTTATCAACCCTTGGAGGCTAAAAACCGGTTTTCTGATGACTACCTCGAAGTCAGTAAATGGTTTAAAACACGTTTTCGATATTGTGGCGGTAATTATACCGGGTACGGCCATCACTTTTTTCAGCTGCAACTCGCCGTGTACGAACCGAATCAAGATAAATTCTCTATTATTTGTAAAAGAGGGAAAATGCCTACTAGCTACAATTTAATCGGGGGATACGCTTTAAAAACATATACACAGTCAATGGAAAGAATGTATGAGTTTCCGCTAAACAGTTTTCAGACAGAAAGGGGCGTGGCCATCGCTGTGTACCGCGAATATCCGCATAATTTTTACCATGCCATGACACAATGGTACAATATTTACGTTTTATCCCAATTTTATGAAATGAATATGAAAAAAGTGACAATTATTTTGCTAGACAATGGTCCAACTGTCCAAATGGACGAACAATGGAAACAACTATTCGATAGTGTAGTTTGGACACGTGACTTAAATACTTCATTATTGCTACACGACGTTATATTCAACATAGCAGGACACGAAAGTCCGATGTCGTATTTCAATTTGATAGCGTTACCATACATAGAACATTTTTCTGAATATTTTTTAGATACATTTGGACTAAAAATCAATAGTAAAACAATAGATTGCTCAAATTTAACCATTGTGCTGGTTGTTCGAAGAGATTATTATATGCACCCTGAAGATAAGTCATCGGGGTTAAGAATTGCGGAGAGAAAATTCAAGAATGAAAAAGAATTGATTGAAACTTTACGAGAAGAATTTCGCGGACACACAATCGTGACCTTAGCAGCTGAAAGCACATCGTTGGACTCACAGCTACGTTTGATGACAACGACGGATGTGTTGATCGGCATGCACGGCTGTGCATTAACCCATACCTTGTTCTTACCGAAACATGCGGCTGTTTTTGAGATGTATCCGATATTTTGGAAAATTAAACATTTCTTCAGTTCCATTGCTAGATGGAAACACATTAAATTCAACTACTGGAGAAACCCCGACAATGCTAATGAATTTGCAAATCACTACACATATGTACCACCGCGTGTTTTACGCGACTATGCATCACAGATTAAAACACATTTTACTGAGAAAAATCATTGTGTTTTTCGTGACACCTAGATTAAAGTATATGCGGAACTAAATCAACACGATGGGTGTCTGGAACTGTAAACACGAGGTTTAACAAATTGCCAGTTTTATTTTATGTTTGGTTCTTTATACATTATATATGCTTTATTTGTAAACAGTTGGTCACAATAAAATGTTGCAACAAAAGCAAAAAAAAAAATTAAATATGTATAAATGTTTTTATATACACCAACAAGGCTATTTTAAACTTTGTAATATAACGCGATTCTTACTTAAATCATAGTCATAGTCATTGTTAAACATAGTCGAACTCTTTGTTTAAAATAGTCACACTCTTTGTTAAACAAAGTCACAGTCTTTGTTTATAATAGTCACACTCTTTGTTAAACATAGTCATAGTCTTTGTTAAACATAGTCACAGTCTTTGTTAAACATAGTCACACTCTTTCTTAAACATAGTCACAGTCTTTGTTTATAATAGTCACACTCTTTGTTAAACATAGTCATAGTCTTTGTTAGACATAGTCACAGTCTTTGTTAAACATAGTCACACTCTTTGTTAAACATAGTCAAACTCTTTGTTAAACATAGTCACACTCTTTGTTAAACATAGTCACAGTCGTTGTTAAACTTAGTCACACTCTTTGTTAAACATAGTCATACTCTTTGTTAAACATAGTCACAGTCTTTGTTAAACATAGTCACACTCTTTGTTAAACATAGTCACAGTCGTTGTTAAACTTAGTCACAGTCTTTGTTAAACATAGTCATAGTCTTTGTTAAACATAGTCACAGTCTTCGTTAAACATAGTCACACTCTTTGTTAAATATAGTCACAGTCTCTGTTAAACATGGTCACACTCTTTGTTAAACATAGTCACAGTCTTTGTTAAACATAGTCACATTCTTTATTAAACATAGTCACACTCTTTGTTAAACATACTCACAGTCTTTGTAAAACATAGTCACAATCTTTGTTAAACATAGTCATACTGTTTGTTAAACATAGCAACAGTCTTTGTTAAACATAGTCACACTCTTTGTTAAACATAGTCACACTCACATAGTCACACTATTTAGTAAACATAGTCACAGTCTATGCTAAACATAGCCATAATTTTTGTTAAACATAGTCAATGTCGTTGTTAAACATAGTCACACTCGTTGTTAAACATAGTCACACTCATTGTTAAACATAGTCATAGTCATTGTTCAACATAGTCACAGTCTTTGTTAAGCATAGTCACAGTCTTTGGTAATCATAGTCACACTCTTTGTTAAACATAGTCACACTCTTTGTTAAACATAGTCACACACTTTGTTAAACATAGTCACACTCTTTGTTAAACATAGTCACAGTCATCGTTAAACATAGTCACACTCTTTGTTAAACAAAGTCACACTCTTTGTTAAACATAGTCAAAATCTTTGATAAACATAGTCACAGTCTTTGTTAAACATAGTCACAATCTTTGTTAATTATAGTCATAGTCTTTGTTAAACATAGTCACACTCATTGTTAAACATAGTCACAGTCTTTGTTCAACATAGTCAAAGTCTTTGTTAATCATAGTCAAACTCTTTGTTAAACATAGTCACATTCTTTGTTAAACATAGTCACACACTTTGTTAAACATAGTCACACTCTTTGTTAAACATAGTCACAGTCATTGTTAAACATAGTCACACTCTTTGTTAAACATAGTCACACTCTTTGTTCATCATAGTCAAACTCTTTGATAAACATAGTCACAGTTTTTGTTAAACATAGTCATAGTCTTTGTTAAACATAGTCACAGTCTTTGTTAAACTTTGTCACAGTATTTGTTAAACATAGTCACAGTCTTTGTTAAACATAGTCATAATCTTTGTTAAACATAGTTACACTCTTTGTTAAACATAGTTACACTCTTTGTTACACATATTCATAGTCTTTGTTAAACATAGTCATACTCTTTGTTTAACACAGTCACACACTTTGTTAAACATAGTTACAGTTAAACATAGTCACAGTCTTTGGTAAACATAGTCACACTCTTTGTTAAACATAGTCACAGTCTTTTTTAAACATAGTCATAGTCTTTGTTAAACATAGTCAATGTCTTTGTTAAACATAGTCACACTCTTTGTTAAGCATAGTCACACTCTTTGTTAAACATAGTCACAGTCTCTGTTAAACATTGCCACAGTCTTTGTTAAACTTTATCACAGTCTTTGTTAAACATAGTTACACTCTTTGTTAAACATAGTCACAGTCTTTGTTAAACATAGTCACACTCTTTGTTAAACATAGTCACAGTCTTTGTTAAACATAGTTACACTCTTTGTTAAAGATAGTCACAGTCTTTGTTAAACATAGTCACAATCTTTGTTAAACATAGTCACAGTCTTTGTTAAACATAGTGACACTCTTTGTTAAACATAGTCACACTCTTTGTTAAACATAGTCAAACTCTTTGTTAAACATAGTCACACTCTTTGTTAAACATAGTCACAATCTTTGTTAAACATAGTTACACTCTTTGTTAAATATAGTCACAGTCTTTATTAAACATAGTCACACTCTTTCATAAACATATTCACACTCTTCGTAAAACATAGTCTCACTTTTTGTTAAACATAGTCACAGTCTTTGTTAAACATAGTCAGAGTCTTTGTTAAACATAGTCAATGTCTTTGTTAAACGTAGTCACACTCTTTGTTAAACATAGTCATAGTCTTTGTTAAACATAGTCAATGTATTTGTTAAACATAGTCACACTCATTGTTAAACATAGTCACAGTTTTTGTTAAACTTAGTCATAGTCTTTGTTAAACATAGTTACACTCTTTGATAAACATAGTCACAAATTTTGTTAAACATAGTTACAGTTAAACATAGTCACACTTTTTGTTAAACATAGTTACACTCTTTGTTAAACAAAGTCATTGTCATTGTTAAACATAGTCACACTCTTTGTTAAACATAGTCACAGTCTTTGTTAAACATAGTCACACTCTTTGTTAAACATAGTCACACCCTCTGTTAAACATAGTCAGACTGTTTGTTAAACATAGTCACAGTCTGTGTTAAACATAGTAACACTCTTTGTTAAACAAAGTCATTGTCATTGTTAAACATATTCACTCTTTGTTAAACATAGTCATACTCTTTGTTAAATATAGTCACAGTCTTTGTGAAACATAGTCACAGTCTTTGTTAAACATAGTCACAGTCTTTGTTAAATATAGTCACAGTCCTTGTTAAACATTGTCACAGTCTTTGTTAAACATAGTCACAGTCTTTGTTAAACATTGTCACATTCTTTATTCAACAGTTACAGTCTTTGTTAAACATTGTCACATTCTTTATTTAACAGTTACAGTATTTGTTAAACATTGTCACATTCTTTATTCAACAGTCACAGTCTTTATTAAACATTGTCACATTCTTTATTCAACAGTCACAGTCTTTGTTAAACATTGTCACAGTCTTTATTCAACATTGTCAAAGTCTTTGCTAAACTTTGTCACAGTCTTTGTTAAACAAAGTTTCATTCTTTAGTCGACATATTCACAGTCTTTGTTAAAACATAGTCACAGTCTTTGTCAAAACAAAGTCACAGTTTTTATTAAACATAGTAGCAGTCTTTGTTCAACAAATTCACAGTCTTTGTTAAACATAGTCAGAGTCTTTGTTAAACATAGTCACACACTTTGGTAAACATAGTTACACTCTTTGTTAAACATAGTCACAATCTTTGTTAAAACATAGTCACATTCTTTGTTAAACATAGTAATAATCTTTGTGTCAAACTCTTTGTTAAAAATTATCAGAGTCTTTGTTAAACATAGTCAAACACTTTGTTAAACATAGTCACAGTCTTTGTTTAACATAGTCACACTCTTTTTTAAACATAGTCATACTCTTTGTTAAACATAGTCACAGTCTTTGTTAAACAAAGTCACACTCTTTGTTAAACTTAGTCACACTCTTTGTTAAACATAGTCACACACTTTGTTAAACATAGTCACACTCTTTGTTAAACATAGTTACAGTCATTGTTAAACATAGTGCTACTCTTTGTTAAACATAGTGATACTCTTTGTTAAACATAGTTACATTCTTTGTTAAACATGGTCACAGTCTTTGTTAAACATGGTTACAATCTTTGTTAAACATAGTCACAGTCTTTGTTAAACATGGTCAGACTCTTTGTTAAACATATGCACACTCTTTGTTAAACATAGATACACTCATTGTTAAACATATTCACACTCTTTGTTAAACATAGATACACTGTTTGTTAAACATAATCACAGTCTTTGTTAAACATAGTCACACTGTTTGTTAAACATTGTCACAGTCTTTGTTAAACATAGTTACACTCTTTGTTAAACATAGTCACATTCTTTGTTAAACATAGTCACACACTTTGTTAAACATAGTTACACTCTTTGATAAACATAGACACAGTCTTTGTTAAACATAGTCACACTCTTTGTTAAACATAGTCACACACTTTGTTAAACATAGTTTTACTCTTTGTTAAACATAGTCACAGTCTTTGTTAAACATAGTCACACTCTTTATTAAACATAGTCACAGTCTTTGTAAAACATAGTTACACTCTTTGTTAAACACAGCCACACTCTTTGTTAAACATAGTCACAGTCTTTGTTAAACACAGCCACACTCTCTGTTAAACATAGTCACACTCTCTGTTAAACATAGTAACATTCTTTGTTAAACATAGTCACACTCTTTGTTAAACATAGTTACACTCTTTGTTAAACATAGTCACACTCTTTGTTAAACATGGTCAGACTCTTTGTTAAACATATTCACACTCTTTGTTAAACATAGTTACACTCTTTGTTAAACACAGCCACACTCTTTGTTAAACATAGTCACAGTCATTGTTAAACATAGTCACACTCTTTGTTAAACATAGTCACACTCTTTGTTCAACATAGTCAAACTCTTTGATAAACATAGTCACAGTCTTTGTTAAACATAGTCACAGTCTTTGTTAAACTTTGTCACAGTATTTGTTAAACATAGTCACAGTCTTTGTTAAACATAGTCATAATCTTTGTTAAACATAGTTACACTCTTTGTTAAACATAGTTACACTCTTTGTTAAACATAGTCACACTCTTTGTTAAACATAGTTACACTCTTTGTTAAACATAGCCACACTCTTTGTTAATCACAGCCACACTATTTGTTAAACATAGTCACAGTCTTTGTTAAACACAGCCACACTCTTTGTTAAACACAGTCACACTCTCTGTTAAACATAGTCACATTCTTTGTTAAACATAGTCACACTCTTTGTTAAACATAGTTACACTCTTTGTTAAACATAGTCACACTCTTTGTTAAACATGGTCAGACTCTTTGTTAAACATATTCACACTCTTTGTTAAACATAGATACACTGTTTGTTAAACATAATCACAGTCTTTGTTTAAACATAGTTACACTCTTTTTTTATCATAGTTACACTCTTTGTTAAACATAATCACACTCTTTGTTAAACATAGTCACAGTCATTGTTAAACATACTCACACTTTTTGTTAAACAAAGCCACACTCAGTGTTAAACATAGTCATTGTCGTTGTTCAATATATTCACACTCTTTGTTAAACATAGTCACAGTCATTGTTTAATATAGTCACACTCTTTGTTAAACATATTGACATTCTTTGTTAAACATAGTCACTGTTATGTTAAATATAATGACACTATTTGTTAAACATTGTCACAGTCAGTATTAAACATAGTCATACTCATTGTTAAACATAGTAACACTTTGTTAAACATAGCCATAGTCATTGTTAAATATAGTCACACTCTTTATTAAACATAGTCATAGTCATTGTTTAATATAGTTACACTCTTTATTAAACATAGTCACAGTCGTTGTTAAACATAGTCACACTCTTTATTAAACATAGTCATAGTCATCGTTTAATATAGTTACACTCTTTGGTAAACATAGTCACAGTTATTGTTAAATATAGTTACACTCTTTGTTAAACATAGTCACAGTTATTGTTAAATATAGTCACAGTCATTGATAAACATAATCACAGTCATTGTTAAACTTAGTTACACTCTTTGTTAAAAGTAGTTAAAGTCATTGTTTAATATAGTCACACTCTTTGCTAAACATAGTCAAACTAATTGTTAAATATAGTCACAGTCTTTGTTAAACATAGTCACATTATTGTTAAACATAGTCACATTCTTTGTTAAACATTGTCACATTCTTTATTCAACATAGTCACAATCTTTGTTCAACATAATCACAGTTATTGTTTAATATAGTCACACTATTTATTAAACATAGTCACAGTCATTGTTAAACATAGTCACAGTCATTGTTAAACATAGTTACACTCTTTGTTAAAAGCAGTTAAAGTCATTGTTTAATAAAGTCACACTCTTTGCTAAACATAGTCCAACTCATTGTTAAATATAGTCACAGTCTTTGTTAAACATTGTCACATTCTTTGTTAAACATTGTCACATTCTTTATTCAACATAGTCACAGTCTTTGTTCAACATATTCACAGTCTTTATTAAAACATAGTTATAGTCTTTCCGAAACTTAGTCACAGTATTTGTTCAACATAGTCACAGTCTTTATTAAAACAAAGTCATAGTTTTTGTTAAAACAAAGTCATAGTCTTTGTTAAACATAGTCACAGTCTTTGTTAAACATTGGCACATTCTTTATTCAACATAGTCACAGTCTTTGTTAAACATTGTCACATTCTTTATTCAACATAGTCACAGTCTTTATTAAAACATAGTCACATTCTTTGTGCAAATTAGTCACAGTATTTGTTCAACATAGTCACAGTCTTTATTAGAACATAGTCATAGTCTTTGTTAAACATAGTCACAGTCTTTGTTCAACATAGTCAAAGTCTTTGTTAAACATTGTCACATTCTTTATTCAACATAGTCACAGTCTTTATTAAAACAAAGTCACATTCTTTGTGCAACTTAGCCACAGTCTTTGTTCAACATAGTCACAGTCTTTATTAAAACATAGCCACAGTCTTTGTTAAACATAGTCACAGTCTTTGTTAAATATAGTCACAGTCTTTGTTAAATATAGTGACAGTCTTTGTTAAATATTGTCACAGTCTTTGTTAAACATTGTCACAGTCTTTGTTAAACATTGTCACATTCTTTATTCAACAGTCACAGTCTTTGTTAAACATTGTCACATTCTTTATTCAACCGTCACAGTCTTTGTTAAACATTGTCACAGTCTTTATTCAACATTGTCAAAGTCTTTGTTAAACATAGTCACACTCTTTATTCGACATAGTCACAGTCTTTGTTAAAACATAGTCACAGTTTTTGTTAAAACAAAGTCACAGTTTTTATTAAACATAGTAGCAGTCTTTGTTAAACATAGTCACAGTCTTGTTAAACATAGTCAGAGTCTTTGTTAAACATAGTCACACACTTTGTTAAAAATAGTTACACTCTTTGTTAAACATAGTCACATTCTTTGTTAAACATAGTAATAATCTTTGTGTCACATTTTTTGTTAAACATAGTCACAGTCTTTGTTAAACATAGTCAAACTCTTTGTTAAACATAGTCACAGTCTTTGTTAAACATAGTCAAACTCTTTGTTAAACATATTCGCAGTCTTTGTTAAACATAGTCAAACTCTTTGTTAAACATAGTCACAGTCTTTGTTAAACATAGTCAGTCTTTGTTAAACTTTGTCACAGTCTTTGTTAAACATTGTTACAGTCCTTGTTAAAAATAGTCACAATATTTGTTAAACATAGTCAGTCTTTGTTAAACATATTTACAGTCTTTGTTAAACATAGTGTGGTGTCCTTGGATAAGACACGATTTCCGCATATACTTTGTACTGGTTCCACCAAGGAAGACTTCGAGCGTGATTTGTCTAAGTTGTAAGAACTTATTTCACAATCGAGGTAAAATAAATAAGTTTAAACTATTGACTTATTATGCTGTTGTACTGAACATATTGCTCTAAGGTAATATCGATTAGTTTACTGCAATACACGAAGCGGATGATACTCTTACAAATGCAATACCTTTAAGAAACAATACACCGTAATATAATTATTTTTAAAATATTCTGTTTCAGTGGTTTGTGTTATTGGACACGTATTCAGATGGTGAATCTATCAGATCATTGATGACATTACAAGACTAGGAAGAAATCCAATAATAATTACGTTTTAATTTGATACGCTAATATTTAATACATCATAGATCAATAACTTGACGAAGCGCAATCTTGTTATATTATCTGATTGGAAACAATGATTTGGTTGGTTGGTTGAATATTTAGCGTCATTTTTATGCCATCGAGGGCTAACAGACGATCAGTTAACCTAACCACTGTTTCCTGGGATAACCAAGTACTCGAGCACACCCCATCTCCGCAAGTAACTGATAACTTTCCCACTTGAATCATGGAAACAATGAAGATGATGGTTAATTAAAGAATATTGAATTATACTTGTATGCTTAATAACTTCACAATGATACGACGTTTGAAAGGATTAACTTTACAGTTACACAATGGCTGTTTTGGCATACACACAAATTCACTCGTAGCATGTTAACGTAGTATTTGTTCACTATTACCATAAAAAACAACAACACACAATCATATATTGAATTATATGTGAGAAGAACCGAATAAAGACAATACAAATGGCATGGTTAGTAGCATAAAGATCCACAGGTTACATCATTGCCTACACACATAGTTCTTTCAATATAGAATCCATTGACAATTATGGTATGAATAGTTTATATGCAAATAGTGGAGACACCTTAAAATCAAATTGATTGCAAGGTAATATGCATGCAGATGGGATATAGAATGAATTGTAGGAAATATTGATTTTGTTTGAAATTGTTGCATATTGACGGCAACACGGCTAGAGAAAGTAATATTTTAATATTTCATAAAACCACAACCGTAACAATTCTTAGTTTTAA
The DNA here is from genome assembly GCA_029582155.1 of Panopea generosa. Taxonomy (NCBI): domain Eukaryota; kingdom Metazoa; phylum Mollusca; class Bivalvia; order Adapedonta; family Hiatellidae; genus Panopea; species Panopea generosa. The sequence continues at coordinate 6,848,736 of CM055901.1, forward strand.
TATGGTTTAACAAACAAATGTTCATCTGAGAGTTAAAAAAATGTCACACAATAATGATCGTTTGTTGGCCCAGTTTCTCGCAAAGGATATAAGTCAAATATCTCACAGAGGAGTGTTCAACTGAAAAATCAAATAACTCAAAGAGAAAAATTCGTCTGACGCGAATATTCGTTTAGACATGTTCGCCTGTCATATCAAATTACATTGTATTTTCTATATATATTAACAATAAGGTTTTGTCCAGAGATCTATTCATATATGCTAGATCTTATCAACACTATGGAAAACGGACATTGTGGAAATTCCTTTTTTTATTTTATTTTTATTTTCAAACTTGAACTAGTTGCTGTCATTTGTTAAATAATGTTATAATAAAGTATTTATTAAGTTAAATATGATTTTTAAATAGCATAATAAATCATTAATGTGTGTTATGAGGGTATATAAAGCACAGAGCTGATTTGGGTAAGTCGACTATTGTACAAGTGTGTCATCCATATCACTTAAACATGTATATTTAACAATCAAATCACTATTTGACCTCAATATTCAATTGCATGCTGTTTATGACCTATTTAATTAATCTATTATACAAAAGATGTTTTAGCGTCTCCAAAGTTCGTTAGCGCAGCCACTTTTAATTTATGTTCTCGACGTACTTGATGTTTTGGCGAGATTCACCGAAAGCATGTTCCGACTTTAATCAATTGTTAGAAAAAAAAGTTCGACCAAAGACAACCCATGATGGAGATGCCATTCTGTTTTTAAAGCGGCAATTTTATTGGTTCATCTTTTTTCTTACAATAAATGGACATAAACTGGTCGAACTTGGAAACCTTTTTTCCATCCTCTTCTTTTCTGTAACCTATTTTAGTAATATTTTTAATACCATTATAACTACTCAATGTCATGAAATACACGATGCGGATAAATAATTTTTTTTAACTTGGATTCTCCGAAAAAAGGAGAATTCTTCCTTTTTGCTTTTAGAATGGAAAAAAAACAACTCATTTTGCCATTGTCATATTCTGCAAGCAGAATGAATATTTGAATTCTGCCATTCTGCTGGTTTGCTGACAGTACTGAAAAAGGTCTACTATTTGTCAACTTCAATTCGATGAAAACAGAATATTCTTCCTATTTGTGACATTAATATTTCGGTCTGCCATTATGCTATGTTATTGTAGAAATTTGCATTTTGAATCAGTTAGTCACTTACGGATGTTGTCATAATCATTTGAATAAGTGACTTACTGACGATGATTATACAGTAGAACACGGATGGCTAGAACACCGCATATAGCTCGAACCACTTATCTAGTCCTGCCCGAAATCCTATTTCTATGTATATGCATGTACATATTTGGTATAATGTTAAACAATGCTTGGCTCGAACAACCCTTACCTCGAACTATTTTGTCCAGTCCCGTCGGGTTCGACCCATCGGAGTTCTACTGTATATATTACAGCAATAAAGACTTATAAAGACAAACTACAGCAGAGTCACATTACAAAACCTCATTAAGGTTTACATGACAGCCAATTGCTACAGTCACAATAGTGAATTTCCTTCATTGCATAAGGTTGTGTCTGTGTTAATCGCAGTGTACACAACACCATATTTATATATCTGTAGCATAGTAACACCATTGAAAACAGGAAATGCTCCACAAAAAGGCGGTTATAAATACTCCTTGTTTGTTCTTCTTTGAAATGCGTTTCTTTCTTTTAACGCTCATTTTTTTTTTGAATGACGATAGTGAGGAATTTTGAGCATTTTGAAAGCATTGTCATGTTTGAATTGTGAATTTAGAAAAAATGATGCTTGAAAATTGTGGCCATATGAATACATGATTTCGGAAGTCTACTTTCACCTTGTAACTATTATAATTATAGTCTTATATGCAACATGACCCTTACTTTCTCGTCATATTTCGGTAGAGCGGATGTTGACAAACAATAAAACGTTATTTTCACTTCTTTATTTGGGTCCTTCATTGAATGACAAGCATGCATGCAAGCGCCCAGAAACAATCGTGAAACATCGGGTATTTCCGTATCCTCCGTAGAATACACTCTATTGCGTAGCATAAAGGCCGAGGTGATCAGATTGGCCCAGAAACTGATGAGAATGAATGGGAGACTACTTTCAGGAGCTAGTTAACAAATGGACGCCATAGTAGTTTCCCTTGAAACGAAGCTTTTTATAACATAGCGGATGCCGAACCGTCATCAGTTATCTCTTTTTTTTTGCTTTTTGCGTTCAATAAAATTACTTAAATATATATTTTTTAAAAACTCAAGAACTGTAGCAAAAAGAATTGCTCTTTGCAGCCTTTAACGTTTCAATAACAACTAAAAGAAAATATAATATTCTGGTCCCGCTGCCAAAGAGCCCGTATTCTGGTCCGGCCGTCAAACAGCCCGTATTATGGTCCGGCCGCCAAACAGTTCATATCATGGTCCGGCCATCAAACTGCCTGTATTCTGGCCCCGTATTATGGTCCGACCGTCAAACAGCCCGTATTATGGTCCGGCCGCCAAACAACCCACATTCTGGTCCGGCAGCCAAACAGCTCGCATTCTGGTCCGGCCGCCAAACAGCCTGTATTATGGTCCAGCCGTCAAACAGTCCGTATTATGGTCCGGCCGTCAAACAGCCCGCATTCTGGTCCGGCTACCAAACAGCCCGTATTCTGGCACCGTATTATGATCCGGCCGTCAAACAGCCCATATTATGGTCCGGCCGCCAAACAGCTCGTATTATGGTTTCTGTTGTCATCTCGCGGAAACACAGAACACAACCAAGTAAAGATAATAGCAGACTCGGTTTTACTGAGACTGTTCACTAGACTCGGTTTTACTGAGACTGTTCAGGAGACTCGGTTTTAATGAGACTGTTCACGAGACTCGGTTTTACCGAGACTGTTCACGAGACTCGGTTTTACCGAGACTGTTCATGAGGCTCGGTTTTACTGAGACTGTTCATGAGGCTCGGTTTTACTGAGACTGTTCACGAGGCTCGGTTTTACTGAGACTGTTCAGGTGACTCGGTTTTACTGAGACTGTTCACGAGACTCACGAAGCTCAGTTTTACTGAGAATGTTCAGGAGACTCGGTTTCACTGAGACTGTTCATGAGGCTTGGTTTTACTGAGACTGTTCACGAGGCTCGGTTTTACTGAGACTGTTCACGAAACTCGGTTTTACTGAGACTGTTCATGAGGCTTGGTTTTACTTAAACTGTTAACGAGGCTCGGTTTTACTGAGACTGTTCACGGGGCTCGGTTTTACTGAGACTGTTCAGGGGACTCGGTTTTACTGAGACTGTTCAGGTGATTCGGTTTTTTTGAGACTGTTCACGAGGCTCGGTTTTACTGAGACTGTTCATGTGCTGGGTTTTACTGAGACTGTTCACGAGGCTCGGTTTTACTGAGACTGTTCAGGTGGCTGGGTTTTACTGAGACTGTTCACGAGGCTCGGTTTTACTGAGACTGTTCAGGAGGCTCGGTTTTACTGAGACTGTTCACGAGGCTCGGTTTTACTGAGACTGTTCAGGAGACTCGGTTTTACTGAGACTGTTCAGGTGATTCGGTTTTAATGAGACTGTTCACGAGGCTCGGTTTTACTGAGACTGTTCACGAGACTCGGTTTTACTGAGACTGTTCACGAGACTCGGTTTTACTGAGACTGTTCAGGAGACTCGGTTTTACTGAGACTGTTCAGGTGATTCGGTTTTAATGAGACTGTTCACGAGGCTCGGTTTTACTGAGACTGTTCAGGTGGCTGGGTTTTACTGAGACTGTTCACGAGGCTCGGTTTTACTGAGACTGTTCAGGAGACTCGGTTTTACTGAGACTGTTCACGTGGCTTGGTTTTACTGAGACTGTTCAGGAGACTCGGTTTTACTGAGACTGTTCACGAGGCTCGGTTTTACTGAGACTGTTCAGGAGGCTCGGTTTTCAGGAGGCTCGGTTTTACTGAGACTGTTCACGAGGCTTGTTTTTACTGAGATTGTTCACGAGACTCGGTTTTACTGAGATTCTTTACGAGACTCAGTTTTACTGAGACTGTTCACGAGGCTCGGTTTTAATGAGACTGTTCACGAGGCTCGATTTTACTGAGACTTTTCACGAGGCTCGGTTTTACTGAGACTGTTCACGAGGCTCGGTTTTACTGAGACACTCGGTTTTACTGAGACTGTTCACGAGGGGTAATGACATCATCGACTTAGTATTCTAGTTTCGAACCAGAACCAGAATCAGTTTAAAACTCGTCTCCATTTAATGCTACATTCAGGTTAACGTCAACCTAATTTATAACTCGTTACATGAAATACTATTATGCTTGTACTCGTATGTGTTCGTTTAAGTAAATTTAAATAAAGTGCACATTTTAAAAATGACGCGTACATGAATTGATCAAGGCTGCGTTCAGCACCGTTAAACAGCAAACATGTTTAATGCATGGTTCCCTAAAAGTATCGCGTACTGCATGCTAATGTGAGGTTGAGCCAGTGTCCAGGAAAATGTATTAGCTAACGTTATCAAACGTTTAATTGAACTGAACGCAGCCCTGATATTGCGTTCAGGCCTTGGTCTCACGACTATTTGTTTCCATTGACGTGTGTCCATTGTCATTGTGAGCTCTGATTACATTTACCATATTGTCGGCCGTGTGTCGTATGCGTTTAACCTCAGCTGAATCCACATCGGTTAAATGCAATTTGCGGAATTAACATTGGACCTTGTCACATGCTGCCAATCGATTTTTATAAAGGCAGGATCAGCAATGATTGTAAGGAATTGAGATCGCATTATCATTTTATCGCATTGGTTTATAAAAGAGAAACCCAGCGATGCGTGATTAGTACTTACGTTACTAACTTATCAGGAAAAAATTGTAGGAATAATTTGTATATACATAATCATTAACGTATATACCAGAGCATATCTAGTTATGAAATCATTATTTATATATACACTTCCTGCTGTTTCGCTATAAGTGTTTTGAAATTTAGAGAGAGACTAGTAAGTTTATCTCATGTACAAGTGTTTATGCGAATATGTTCATTTATTTCGATCTCCTTTTGTTCTAGTTACATTTTTGTTCTGTGTGACTTTTCTTGTTTAAATCCTTTTTTTCTATACTACCGTTTATATTCAAGCTATGTATAACAGCGGTAGGTGCCTATACTGTCACCTCTACTGTCACTGTCACTTCTACTGTCGTTTGTGTGTCTTTATAGTCACAGATGCATCTAATAGTTTAATTTCAGTTCTGAGCAAACTTCTATGTATAATACGACCTCCTTTATACGATCGGTTGGATTTAATGAAGTGTTAGTCTTTGTGATTTTGTCGGTTTCAGTCAATCGATAATGTTTCAAGAAAAAAAAACACGTGTATCAATTTCTGGTTGAACTCTTTATAATACAGGGAGATTTTAATGTTGGATACAGCCAATAAATGTCAACAGAGGCACTTAAACTGATCTCACAAAAACAGCATGCACTCTGGTCGGCACTTATAGCTATAAAGGGTATTTATGAATGTAAATTGAAAAATGACTATCTCCTTTGTGTTTTTAAGGTACATATGGGGGAAACAAGTTAAAAACATTACCTCAAGTTTCCGCGTTTTATTTTCATCCAAATTACACAAAACAACAATCATAATTATGTGATTATGTATTTAATTACATAATTATAACTTTCATTAAAGTACATTCAAATATAATGTGAATTGTCAATCATTCGATCTCCATTGTGTCATCTGATAACGTGCCTTCATTCCATCGCCATTGTGTCATCTGATATCGTGCCTTCATTCCATCACCTTTGTACCATCTGATATCGTGTTTTCATTTCATCCCCATTGTGTCATCTGATATCGTGCCTTCATTCCATCGCCATTGTGTCATCAGATATCGTGCCTTAATTCCATCACCTTTGTGGCATCTGATATCGTGCCTTCATTCCATCCCACTTGTGTCATCTGTTATTGTGTTTTCATCCCATCACCATTGTGTCATCTGATATTGTACCTTCATTTCGTCACCATTATGTCATCTGATGTCGTGTATTGATTCCGTCACCATTGTGTCATCTGATATCGTGCCTTCATTCCATCACCCTTGTTACATCTGATATCGTGTCTTCATTCCATCGTCATTGTGTCATCTGATATCGTGCCTTCATTCCATCACCATTGTGTCATCTGATATCGTGTCTTTTTTTACATCCCCGTTGTGTCATCTGATATTGTGCCTTCATTTCATCACCATTGTGTCATCTGATATCGTGTCTTTATTACATCCCCATTGTGTCATCTGATATTGTGCCTTCTTCTCATCACCATTGTGTCATCTGATATTGTGCCTTTATTCCATCAACATTGTGTCATCTGATATAACAATTGTGTCATCTGATATGTGCCTTCATTCCATCAACATTGTGTCATTTGATATCGTGCCTTCATTCCATCCCCATTGTGTCATCTGATATCGTACCTTTATTCCATCACCATTGTGTCATTTTATATCGTGCCTTCATTCCATCAACCATTGTTTCATTTGATATCGTGCCCTCATTCCATCACTATTGTATCATCTGATATCGTGCCTTCATTCCATCACCAGTGTGTCATTTAATATCGTGCCTATATTCCATCACCATTGTATCATCAGATATCGTGCCTTCATTCCACTACCATTGTGTCATCTAATATCGTGTCATCATTCCATCGCCATTGTGTCATCTGATATCGTGCCTTCAATTCATCAACATTGTGTCATCTGATATCGTGCCTTCACTCCATCACCATTGTGTCATCTAATATCGTGCTATCATTCCATCCCCATTGTGTCATCTGATATCGTGCCTTCATTCCATCACCATTGTGTCATCTGATATCATATTATGTCTTCATTTCATCACCATTGTGTCATCTAATATCGTGCCTTCATTCCATCATCATTGCAGTATACTCGCTCCATCACTATCGCGGTATCTCTCTTTCACCCTCCTCGTCGTCTCACACACCAATTAATTTTGTACTGTTCTACATATAGAGACATGCACTTCTGGAACACTGGATACATTACCAATGGTTCTAAAAGTGCCTTATTCCCATAGATAGTCCTCTGTTGGTCCAAATATGCAGAAAAAAACATGGGGTTGACCAGGTTGCTTTTTCACAATTTCGATGGTTTGATGGCACCCCTTCATTTTTGACAATTCTGCCCATTTGTTGCAGTGTATCACTACGCATCTTTCAACTGTTATAGTAACATCAAACAGTTCCCAGGATCACCCAAACTTTGCAGAAATCATGAAAATGTTCCAATGTTCCCATATGCACAAAGAAATATGACATTTTATGCATTTTTAAAAAAAAAATTACCCAACCGCTTTACACAGCTCTAATTTCTTGGGCGTAATGATCTTGCTACCGTCATGTAAGGGGGGTAATTGTTCAGTGAGACCTCGTGGTACCGTGTATACAAGTTGACAAAGCGATAGCACTATGACCCTAAATGAACTCCGTAAATGAGGGTATTTGATGAATAGTACTAACAAGTACGGTAATATGTTATTGTATTCAATATCTTAAAGTAAAAGTAACGATTTTCATTTAAAATATGAAAACTTATGATAAATACAGCAAATTTGGATAGAAAACAGAACCTGTGATGGAAATGGTAAGAATAAAACAACGAAAAAAGTATAATACATTTAATCATGAAAATAAATTATATACGAGTGAGAACAAATCTGGTAGACTGTTGTAGCCAGTGTATACTCATAGCATGGTGTTGTTGCAGCAGACGTACATGTAGATATATTACGTAAGGTTATTTATAAATGAGCCTCGATAAGGAAGATGTGTATATACTAGAACTGCTGGTTACCCAGTTATGCCATTTTATGTTAGACATATACGAGTAAAAATATAAGCAATCGGGACACAATAAAAATGAAAATAACCCAGATAAACTGACATAAATACACACATTTTAATTACATTGTACGATCATATATACATGTTAATAGCATGGCGAGCTGGGCCAATCAAAAATTCATTTTGCTCCCTGGTTAAAAAACACAAACACATATAAACTATACTCCACGCCTTTAAAAACGCAAATGTTTCAATTTGTATCCTAGATCTGCTATCATTGTTGTCGACCGCAAGTAATTTGCTTATGTTATGTTTTAAAGTGATGAAATTGCTGAAATAAGTTAATATAAAAAACGTATCGATATTGATAATAGTTGGTATATAGTAAATTTGGTTCCGAAGAACTATCTGTTTGTACGCATGTAGTTCACGTAAATGATTTACAGATTCTGTATCACGCCGCGATTATCTCCCTGCAGATAAGGAGGTAGATGCAAAAAAATATAGTTCTCATTTTTTTCCTTCTTCATGGCTTTATATAGAAGTGATTTATTTATTCCAACAATGTGTTGAATGGTTTAGATTTTAGAAATCATCAATGAAATTTGATATTGATACCAGATTTTTAACCAATTCCGTGTCGTTTCAGATTATTCTGAACCATTGTGTGTTTTTTAAAACCCGTCCAAGGCTTATTACTTGTTTGTAATTGTTTATTTGAACCAGACTCGGAAGAACTTGGATCACGACATATGCTGGGGATTTTGTTTATTTCACTCTGGTGTGGACAATAATGTTACTTACTTAACATCTAAAGAAACTGACCTTTCGCCAAATGTCACATATACTAATCAAATTGTATTTTATGCGCGTATTCGTATCTGTCGGATTACTCGATGCAATCAAATACTAACACGCACAACAGCAAATCAACGTCCTCCCAGATGTGGTGACTACCTCCATTTGATGAGTAAGTGCCACCTTGCGGTAACACAATTACCATCTAGCGGTTACACAAGTGCCATCTAGCTGTTACACAAGTGCCATGTAGCGGTTACAAAAGTGCCATCTAGCGGTTACACAAGTACCATCTAGCGGTTATACAATTACCACCTAGCGGTTACACAAGTACCATCTACAGGTTACACAAGTGCCATCTGGCTGTTACTCAAGTGCCATCTAGCGGAAACAGAAGTGCCATCTAGCGGTAACACAAGTACCATCTAGCGGTTACACAAGTGCCATCTAGCTGTTACACAAATGCCATCTACCGGTAACAAAAGTACCATATTGCGGTTACACAAGTACCATCTAGTGGTTACACAATTGCCATTTAGCTGTTACACAAGTGCAATCTAGCGGTTACAAAATTGTCATCTAGCAGTTACACAAGTGCCATCTAGCAGTTACACAAGTGCCATCTAGCGGTTACACAAGTGCCATTTATCTGTTACAAAATACCACCTAGTGGTTACACACGTTCCATCAAGCGGTTACAAAAGTGCCACCTAGGGGTTACACACGTGCTTCATATATATAGCTGTTACACAAGTGCCACCTAGTGGTTACACACGTTCCATCTAGCGGTTATAAAAGTGCCACCTAGGGGTTAGACACGTGCTTCATATATATAACTGTTACACAAGTGCCACACTGCCACAAATTCAATAACCACTGTTATAACTGAACAAACATACGGACGACAACGACACGTTTGTGTATTGACCACATCGCTTATTTATGGGTTCAAATGGATTTGAAATTTAGTTTGAAACATGATGACAACAGGCAACGACATGGGGCTTAAAGATGCATAATCTAGAACTTTCTGTTCAGCAAATAATGAAAAGTTTATTGAATCACAAAGAGGAAGATCTCATTCGAATATAACGGTTAATTCCGTCGTTGTAGTTGATCCCATTTATGAGAAATTCGTCAGTTCACAGGTCGGAATTTTCTGTTTTATTCGTCAATGTTTTAGCATAACCCTATACTGGCCAATGAGTGACGTTATCGCCGACCGCGATTTAGTATTTGGTGAACAAAAATAAAGAATTTTATACTACAGAGACAAAATACAAAGTAAGTTATTGAACATAATATATGATGTTTGATATAAATGTGCAGTTTTACCGTTAAAATCGAAAAATTATCGGAGATAAAGGTGTGACGTCTTTAACACCACATCTTTCGTGACTAAGAATGTAAAATAAAATCACTGATGATGATTTTAAATATTACTCGAACATATGATAACATATGTATACACACAAAACAGTGTTTTAATCACCAGTACAAACTTTAGATTTGTAACTACATAATACAATAGAGTAAATTTATCTTAAGGATAAGTTGTTACATATCTGTTTATGCATTGTGCCATAACAAATCATCTCTGACAAATGTAAAATTGAGGAATTGACGCACATTGAATTGCTACAGGAACAGCATAAAGCATTCGTTGGTTTTTTCGTAATACCTGTTTCTCCTCAACGTTAACATATCAACTACCTATCCGTGTATGGCACCATGATATTTCTCATCCAGAATAGCGAAAGGCTCCTTATCGCATACTATGTTTGTCTATATTTAGATCTTAGATATGTCACAATTATGTTTGTTTTTTCAAAATCATATACCCGTGTTATTTGCATTAACCTTTAAAATGATAATGCAACGTTTTCCTTTGGAAGTAAGTGGACATTTGAACGTGACACGACAACATCAACAAAACGCCAAAACCACGTGACAACTAGCATGGTGACGTCATAACATTCACACCTTGGTTGGCCTCGGCATCTCTGTCATGTCTTTATATTCAAGTAGAAAGAAAGCAAAACTTATAAAGTTAATAAGTGATGCAATTATGGCCAAGATCAGTGCCCAGCCGATCTCATAATAACCGGAAATGACAACTCCTTCTGCGTAATACTTGTAAATCACTTTTGTATCCTGTTTAAGTTCTAGCAGATGGTCCTTTCCCTTCACACCCATCACCACAACCGCCATGGCTATCATACACGCTGGAAGAGAAAAAAAAACAACAATAACCCAGTTTCCTTACATTTTATAAGTACATATGAATATTTGTATTAGGCGTATAGAATTTGTTATGCTTTTTGCCCTGAAATCCTCACATGTCCTCCTAAGTGATTCACAGCATAATGAAAATGTTGTATCGAAACACTTACATGTTCTATTTTGGAAGTGGATTTCACAGACTAACATTAGTTTTTATCTGAAATCTTTAACTATTATTACCCTATGCGGATCACTGTATAACGACAGTCTCCTGATTATCAATTCTATAACATACCATCGATAAACACAACATAACCCAACTTCCCAGCATATGGCATCATACTTTGCTGATAGTTAATTTTTTTTAAATTGAAATTGAAATTAAAATATTCATAACAATGGATAAAGAATAATTGTAACTTTCAAGGGGAATAACTTGTATCCCAATATGATCCTGAAATTGTAATAATATAGACAGTATGACTGGCTCAAAGCAAATTGTTTCCAAAGTGAATGAAAACATTAACACCTTAGCTACTTTAAGATACAAGAAAAACTACGACGCTGGAATTTGAGAACATTCGTGTGATTAATTGGAAGCACAAGAACATAGACGAACATATTGTTAATCGAAATTTGTATTTTAAGATACTAAAAGTTTCTTCAAAATATAAATTATTCGAAATGTTGTACATGCAAGATAGAAAAAATAGCATGGACTTCTTTATTCCATCTTATGCTAATTCTGACTGAGTATGAACTTCCTTATTCCATCTTATGCTAATTCTGACTGAGTATGGACTTCCTTATTCCATCTTCTGATAATTCTGACTGAGTATGGACTTCTTTATTCCATTTTATGGTAATTCTGACTAAGTATGGACTTCCTTATTCCATCTTATGATAATTCTGACTGAGTATGAACATCCTTATTCCATCTTATGATAATTCTAACTAAGTATGAACTTTTTTATTCCATCTTATGATAATTTTGACTGATTATGGATTTCTTTATTCCATCTTATGATAATTCTGACTGAATATGGACTTCTTTATTCCATATTATGGTAATTCTTCCATCTTATGATAATTCTGACTAAGCATGGATTTCTTTATTCCATCTTATAATAATTCTGACTAAGTATGGATTTCTTTATTCCATCTTATAATAATTCTGACTGAGTATTGACATTCTGACTAAGTATGGACTTCTTTATTCCATCTTCTGATAATTCGGACTAAGTATGGACTTCTTTATTCCATCTTATGATAATTCTGACTGAGTATAGATATTTTCAAGTTATTCTATCTTATAATAACTCTGACTGAGTATGGACATCTTTATTTAATCTAATGATAATTTAGACTGAGTATGGACGTCTTTATTCAATCGTATGATAATTCTGACTGAATATGGACTTCTTTATTCCATTTTATGATAATTCTGACTTAGCATGGACTTCTTTATACCATCTTATGCTAATTCTGTCTGAATATGGACATCTTTATTCCATATAATGATAATTCTGTCTGAGTATTTGGTTAATTAAACACATGTTTTCGCTTTATTTTTGTTTTTCGCCCACTGGAATTGCATCACAACGTCTGTCAATTAAGTTGATGCTGCTTGCTTCAGCTTATGTATTACTCTACTCCTGTTGCGGTTGATGATTGCTGTTCCTCACGGTTATACTGATGACTTCGTGTCAGATGTATCCAATTAAGCTTGAACAGGTATTGAATAATTCTCCAGTACATTTATATGTCTCCTTAGTTTATATTCAATCACTGCCTGTGACGTACTACGTGTTTGTTAGTATAATTACATTTATGTGAAGCAGGCGTGTTGAAGTGTATTGCAAACGTCAATGTCAGACTCTTCTGTTGACGGTGCACTTTTAATCAGTAACGTTTATTGCTGTGTGCATATTGTAATTTGCACTGAAACCAGCCTTGACTACGAACGAAATAAAGATTCTCCCGTGTACGTTGACGTTCCTGAGTAGGTCATTAGAAACATGTTGCGATGGATGTAGCATTCTTTGTCCCCCCCCCCCCCCCCCCCACCCCTCCCATGTTACTATGTAAGTACAGACATCCTTTACTACCACACTGCCCTTCTTATGTGAAACTGTCTTTTATTTTATAAACGAGTTTTTTAAAATAAAACAAAAAAAACAGTCATGTTCGTATATATTTTTTGAAGAAAAAAACAACAACATCCAACCGACTTCGGATTTCGTCTGCTATGAGCACATTGAATAAGTTGCGAGATCAGATGACTTTATATTTATATCTTTAACTCTGTCTAACTCGACATATGTTCTTCAAACGTCTACCGGGTATTGTTAGTCTATATTTTATTCATGTACTATACACTATACACTCCGTGCATATATCTCTGAAGGAACCAAACACGTAATGATAAGAGAGAGTTTCTCCCATAGCATGCACCACATAATTAAACAGATGCATCAGCCGGTGGTTCTACCAGGAGAATCGTTTCGCTCATGAGGTCAATAATCCATTCAACTTCACATTTTATTACTCATCGGTCCGAGGTACTACAATGGTAGGCCTTTAGTTCATGTAAGTAGTATGACCAAGGAATAAGACGATTATATACTGAACGGAACAGCTAATCCGCCACCTGACATTTTATGCACCTGCCATTTTATGTATTTTCTCCAAAAGTATCAAAGCTATTTTCTTTAAATTTGGACTTGAACAAGGAAGAACACTGCTATTGTGTCTGCTTATGTCGTAAGCAAATTTGGATGACTCAGTATTTTATCGGAACTATTGGAAATAGAAAAGTGGCGGGTTAGCTGTTCCGTTCAATATATGTGGTCGGGCGATACACTTACAGTAAAGCTCTGGTTCAACCGAGTGACCATTCAACATCACGATATATACTGCAATGCCCTTAACTGACATTCTGAATTTATTTGTTAATTATCAAATTGCATGCATAAACAGTGACCACATAAACAATGATCACATAAACAATGATCATATAAACAATGATCATATAAACAATGATCATATAAACAATGATCATATAAACAGTGATCACATAAACAGTGACCACATAAACAATGATCACATAAACAATGATCATATAAACAGTGACCACATAAACAGTGACCACATAAACAATGATCATATAAACAATGATCATATAAACAGTGACCACATAAACAGTGACCACATAAACAATGATCACATAAACAATGACCAAATAAACAATGATCATATAAACAGTGACCACATAAACAGTGACCACATAAACAATGATCACATAAACAATGATCATATAAACAGTGACCAAATAAAGAGTGGCCACATAAACAATGACCATATGAACAATGACCATATAAACAGTGACCACATAAACAGTGACCACATAAACAATGACCATATGAACAATGACCATATAAACAGTGACCACATAAACAGTGACCACATAAACAATGACCATATGAACAATGACCATATAAACAGTGACCACATAAACAATGACCATATGAACAATGACCATATAAACAGTGACCACATAAATAGTGACCATATAAACAATGACTACATAAACAGTGACCCTATAAACAGGGACCTCGTGCATTGAAGACCAAACCTTGCTATTTTACAGCTCAGATTACAATGACGCCCTCGTGCATTGTTAGTTTTGCACTGAATAAAACTATACTAATTCAATCAATGTTGCTTTTATGCAGTTTTCAGGATTAACTTCTGGACCTTGCGACTTGCCGATTGATTCCCACAGAGAACAAAGAACAGAGCAACAACCTTTTGTATTGGATTGAAAAGACAAGTTCCGTTTAGACATTGATTCGTAAGAGAAGTGAATGGTATTTATGAATTATATTGATAGAAACATGACGCCTGAATAACAACTGTGTCGTTGGTCGTTGAAAGCATTAAGTAACATAGTCTTAAAACAATGTTGTACCTTTTAGACATGAGTTATACAGAGAAGACTTTTAAGAATAATGAAATCCACTTTATTTAGTACCTGCTGAATATTCTAGCAAAGTGCTTCATTAAAATTATAACACGCCGCCGTTTATTTATGATGCAGCCGCCATAGTGTTAATCTATTTAAATTCGTGTTATCGAACCGGTAAATTGATACGCTTAATATTACGGTTCTGTATTAGGCTTAACATTAGGAGAAGCAACTTTGCAGAAAAACAGTCCACTTTCACTCTCATACTGGAACATTTTTTAATGACAAGGTAATTTTTTTCTGAATAAACCTTGTTCATGGTAGGCTACTGATGTTAATTTCATCACGGAGAGATTTTTAATGAATAACTTTGAATATACAGTTTGTTAATGATGAAAAAAGTCAGAACAGTCCAAGTTTGTGAATCAGTCTAATTTTGAATGTATGAGTAAGATTCCCAATAAAGTCTAGTTTTGAGTTTTTGAGCCAGATTGTCAGAGTTATGATAGTCTGTAGTACGGACCCAGCTCTCTCGATTTGGTCCATTAAATATAAATTTTGGGAAAGTCACATTTGAGCACGTTGATTGGTCAGTTGCTTCAATTCAAAATTTGAATGACGTCACAGGTAAGTATACGTTTACTTGTTATGAATTGTGAGACAGGCATAGAATTCCGTGCTTTTTATGGTGGTTGATATGTATACCTGATTCGGGAATAATAAGTTCTCGAATATACTAGCTTTATGAGTAAAAATTCCGAAGTTTATATATCAGTCTAGTCTTGGTTTATGAGTAAAGTTGACCGAGTTTGCATATCAGTCTAGTCTTGGGTTTATGAGTAAAGTTGACCAACTTTATATCAGTCTAGTATTGGGTTTATGAGTAAAAGTCCCAAGTTTGTTTATCAGTCTATACTTGGGTTAATGAGTAAAGTTGCCTAAGTTTGTCTATCAATCTAGTGTTTAGTTTATGAGTAAAGTTACACAAGTTTGTCTATATGTTTAGTCTTCCAATTATGAATAATGTTTCCCACGTTTGTCTAGTGTTGAGTTTATTGGCCAGATTGTCCAAGACTGTATATCAGTCTAGTCTTGGGTTTATGAATAGGTTTCCCACGTTTGTTTATCAGTCTAGTGTGATTGTCCAAGTCTGTATATCAGTCTAGTCTTGGATGTACAGTTTTGAATACTTTCAGCTACTTTTCAGATAAATGTAAATGTTTACACCAAGTGCGTACCTCTGCCTTCAGTTTTTGTTAAGAACGATCCAATCTGCCTTTATGAAGCGTCCATACTTTTACAAGCGAAACTTTGAATAAAAGATAAATATGACATAATCCGATTTGACATGTTCTGTCAAACGTTATATGGACCAAACAACTTTCAGACAGATACAAATAATTACGCGCCCTCATCGTATACTTAAACAAATACGTGCATCTCGCAAATCAATACATATTAATGAAAACGGTCGGATTTTATGTTACCTAAAATCAATGACTCTAATGTGAAACTCCGAACCGTGAAGCCAACTGCAACGACCATTTAATTCCGTTAATTAGTGACAATATGACGTTAATTAGTGACAATATGACGTTAATTAGTGACAATATGACGTTAATTAGTGACAATATGACGCGGTTCTGTGATTCTAACTGAACATCCGTATAAATACTTAAAACGGGCATGCTCGGGTAATCCTGGCAACAGGCAGTTTATTGTAAATAGTTAATGGTATTAAAGTGGTTAAAACGCTTATTAAATAGCAATATGCATTTTGATATATCAACGGACATATAGCAATATTAATTATTAACGCGACTTTAAAGCATGAATCATGTTTGTCGCATATTCACAACCACGACAGCGCAAACTTCCGTCTATTTTAATGTATTTCATAATTCCCAGTAGACATTAGTATAGTGTTTTTGTTTACGTTTTTTTATCATTTATCATTTTCAAAAGTTTGTATTTTCTAATGTGTTATATCAATGATATTTCTTATACAAAGTTGAAAATACAGGAGTGATAAACTGCAATCGTATTTCAGTGCATTTAAATGATTTATTCCATTTTAATCTAGGGCATTATCAATATTTATTAAACAGAACGCGCATCTGGATGAACAAACATGTGTTAACACTTCTGTTTATATTGTTTCCATTGTCTAGTGTATATATTTTGTTTATTTATAATTATGTGCATGTATAAGGCTGACTCACCCGGTCACGTACAGTAACTACGTTTACCAAGATCGCCCTGATATGGTTACGTCACCTGATATTCAATGATTCACTGGTTGTTTTGATAATATGAACACATCTGTTTTGCTTTGAAACTTTATATTTGATAGGTATTATGATATTTCCCATGGAACTATTGTTTTCAATTTTTAATGGCCAAAGTTATAAATGTTCGGTGTAGGAGTTGCTGCTGGCACAAAGGGCACTTTGAGTAATTGCATTTAGAAATTAAAACTACTTACCACGCAGGCAAAACCCACGTGTAGTACACCTTCTATAGTTCTATATATTGTAGAAGACCTTCTTAATGTCTATATATTGTAATAGACCTTCTTTAGTTCTATATATTGTAGTAGACCTTTCTTTATGTCTATATGCTGTAATAGACCTTCTTTAGTTCTATATATTGTAGTAGACCTTCTTTATGTCTATATATTGTAATAGACCTTTTTTAGTTCTATATATTGTAGTAGATCTTCTTAATGTCTATATATTGTACTAGACCTTCTTTAGTTCTATATATTGTAGTTGACCTTCTTTATGTCTATATATTGTAATAGACCTTCTTTAGTTCTATATATTGTAGTAGACCTTCTTAATGTCTATATATTGTAATAAACCTTTTTTAGTTCTATATATTGTAGTAGATCTTCTTAATGTCTATATATTGTAATAGACCTTCTTTAGTTCTATATATTGTAGTAGACCTTCTTTATATCTATATATTGCAGTAGACCTTTTATAGTTCTATATATTGTAGTAGACCTTCTTTATGTCTATATGTTGTAGGAGACTTTCTTGATGTCTTTATATTGCAATATACCTTCTATAGTTCTATCTATTGTAGTAGACTTTCTTAATGTCTATATATTGTAATACACTTCTATAGTTCTATATATTGTAGTAGACCATCTTAATGTCTATATATTGTAATAGACCTTCTTTAGTTCTATATATTGTAGTTGACCATCTTTATGTCTATATATTGTAATAGAACTTCTATAGTTCTATATATTGAAGGAGACTTTCTTGATGTCTTTATATTGTAATAGACCTTCTATAGTTCTATATATTGTAGTAGACTTTCTTAATGTCTATATATTGTAATAGACTTCTATAGTTCTATATATTGTAGTAGACCATCTTAATGTCTATATATTGTAATAGACCTTCTTTAGTTCTATATATTGTAGTAGACCTTCTTTATGTCTATATATTGTTATAGACCTTCTATAGTTCTATATACTGTAGGAGTCTTTCTTGATGTCTTTATATTGCAATAGACCTTCTATAGTTCTATATATTGTAGTAGACCTTCTTAATGTCTTTATATTGTAATAGACCTTCTTTAGTTCTATATATTGTAGCAGATCTTCTTTATGTCTATATATTGTAGTAGACCTTCTTTATATTAATATATTGCAATAGACCTTCTATAGTTCTATAGATTGTAGCAGATTTTTTTTATGTCTATATATTGTAGTAGACCTTTTTTATGTCTCTATATTGCAATAGACTTTCTATGTTATATATATTGTAATAAACCTTTTTTATGTATATATATTGTAGTAGACCTTCTGTCTATAGATTGTAGTAGAGCTTTTTTATGTCTATAAATTGAAGTAGACCTTTTCTATGTCTATATATTGAAGTAGACCTTCTTTATGTCTATATATTGTAGTAGACATTCTTTATGTATATATATTGTAGTATACCTTCTTTATGTATTGCAGTAGACCTTTTATTGTTCAATATATTGTAGAAGACCTTCTTTATTTCTATACATTGTAATAGACCTTCTTTATGTCTATATATAGAAGTAGACCTTCTTTATGTCTATATACTGTAGAAGACCTTCTTCATTTATATAGATTGTAGTAGACCTTCTTTATGTATATACATTGTATTATGCCTTCTTTATATCTATATATTGCAGTAGACCTTCTACAATTCTATATATTGTAGTAGACCTTCTTTATGTCTATATATTGTAGTAAACCCTCTTTATGTCTATATATTGTAGTAAACCCGCTTTATGTCTATATATTGTAGTAGACCTTCTTTACTTCTATATATTGTAGTAAACCTTCTTTATGTCTATATATTGTAACAGACCTTCTTACGTATATAGACTGTAGTAGACCTTTTTTATGTCTATATATTGTAGTAGACCTCCTTAATGTCTATATATTGCAATATACCTTCTATAGTTCTATACATTGTAGTAGACTTTCTTGATGTCTATATATTGTAGAAAATATTCTTTAGTACTATAGATTGTAGAAGATATGCTTTAGTTCTACAGCTTGTAGTTGACATGCTTTAGTTCTATGGATTATAATTAATATTTTTGTGTCTATAGTTTGTAGTAGACCTTCTTTATGGCTATAGATTGTAATAGACTTTCTATAGTTTTATAGATTGTTGTAAATATTATTTTTATCTTTAGTTTGTCGTAGATCTTCTATAATTCTATGGATTGTAGTAGACATTCTTTATGTCTATACATTGGTGTACATCTTCTTTATGTCTGTAGGTTGTCATCAGGAATATTTAGTGTTATAGTGCAGACAATTGTGTTTCTCTTTATTACAAGTTTAAGAAGAGCGAGGTCCGGTGCCCCATTGACCCTGCATAAGCTCCCCAGTCTTGCCATTATTCTGTGTACTTATTTTATTTATGTTGTTGTGGTGCCTATGTCCTTAAGTGTCATGTTGGACATATATGTTCTTGTAGTTTTATTTTTTAGTTAGATCCAATGTAAAACCGTCTTCCATGTGTAGCAACAATTTTATCAATGCCTGTACTAAAACTATATTCATTAAATAGGAGTTCAGTATTATGTTCACATGTACTTCATTTATCGTTAAGTTAATTAAAGTTACCTACATTTACGATCGATAAAAAACATTCAAATCAACTTCATTCAGTCGGAGATATCATGTGACATACATAAATGCGTGTTCATTAGTTTTTACCTTATTTAACCAGTAAGCTGATTCTATCATCAGATTCTTTTTAAGCGTTCATTTTATAATCAGCAAATAAAACCGATAAACCACACTCAGATCAGCTTCAAAGAAGTTGCCATGATACGAACTAGTGACGTCCACATATCCTTTTTCATCAGTCCGATTTTTTTTATAATTAGTTCATTCTATGATCTCTTCTAGGCCAGCAAAGATACTTCAAAAAGGTTTCCGGTATGGAAAATGTTGTGTTAACCGTAATGGCATGTCCGGCTTTGTCTCTTTGGCCATTTGTGTCGATCGATAATGTATTTCGTGACAATGGTCGTTCGACGTGCCGGCGGGAGATTTTAATAAAGCACCACGGCGGTGACAATCAAGCGTAATAACGCTCAGTGGTCCTTTTTTTATATTGAAAATGACGATGGAACAACAGCAAGTGATAATGAGGCCACTGTTTGCTTCAGTTCAATATATTTACTTTCGATGTTAAGAAGATGATAGTTCATAGGAAGAAAGTTATTGTAACAACATGTACATGTAACTAACTTATAATATCACTTGACAGCTTGCCTACTCTCTCTCTCTCTCTCTCTCTCTCTCTCTCCCTTTTGCTTTCTCTCTCATGTAAATAGGCATGTTAAGTGTTACCCCTATTTGATGTGAAAACATTTTTCTGATATTGGTGGACACATAGACTATGTTTAAATAACTGTACATGTATAATATTTTGTTTATAAAACTGTTTTAGTCATTTGTGTTTATAAATGAGAATTTCAATATCTTTGTACCTTCGTGTTTTATGTTACCAAGTTTTAAGTTCAGATCTTCGTGTTATGTGTCAGTAATACCAAGTCATAAAGGTTCAGAACTTCGTGTTTTGTGTTGGTAATACCAAATCATACGTTCAGATATTCGTGTTTTGTGTTAGTAATACCAAGTCATCAGTTCAAATCTTTGTGTTATGTGTTAGTTATACATGTACCAAGTTGTAAGTTCAGATATTCGTGTATTGTGTTAGAAATACCAAGTCAAACGTTCAAATCTTCGTGTTTTGTGTTAGTAATACCAAGTCATCAGTTCAAATTTTCATGTAATGTGTTAGTAAAACCAAGTCATCAGTTCAGATGTTCGTGTTTTGTGTAAGTAATACCAAGTCATAAGTTCACATCTCTGTGTATTGTGTTTGTAATACCAAGTCACCAGTTCAGATCTCCGTGTATTTTGTAAGTAATACCAAGTCATCAGTTCAGAGCATCGTGTATTCTGTTAGTAATACAAAGTAATAAGTTCAGATCTTTGTGTTTTTGTGTTAGTAATACCAAGTCATCAGTTCAGATTTTCGTGTTTTGTGTCAGTAATACCAAGTCATTAGTGCAGATCTCCGTGTATTGTGTAAGTAATACCAAGTCATCAGTTCAAATACTCGTGTATTCTGTTAGAAATACAAAGTCATCAGTTCAGATATCCGTGTTGTGTGTTAGTATTACCAAGTTTTCAGTTCAGATCTTCGTGTTTTCTGTCAGTAATACCAAGTCATAAGTGTTCAGATCTCCGTGTATTGTTGTAGTAATACCAAGTCATTAGTTCAGATCTTCGTGTATTGTGTAAGTAATACCAAGTCATACGTGTTCAGATCTCCGTGTATTGTTGTAGTAATACCAAGTCATCAGTGCAGATCTTCGTGTATTGTGTTAGTATAATCAATTCATCAGTTCAGATCATCCTGAATTGTGTTAGTAAAACAAAGTCGTAAGTTCAGACGTCCATGTTTTGTGTTAGTAACATCATGTCATCAGTACAGATCTTCTTGTTTTGTGTCAGTCAGTAATACCAAATCATAAGTGTTCAGATCTCCGTGTATTGTTGTAGTAATACCAAGTCATCAGTGCAGATCTCCGTGTATTGTGTTAGTAATACCAAGTCATTAGTTCAGATCTTCGTGTATTGTGTTAGTAATACAAAGTCATCAATTCACGTTTTCGTGTTGTGTGTTAGTAATACCGCGTCATACGTTCAGATCATCGTGAATTGTGTTAGTAATACCGCGTCATAAGTTCAGACATCCGTGTTTTGTGTTAGTAATACAAAGTCATAAGTTCAGATATCCGTGAATTGTGTTAGTAATACAAAGTCATAAGTTCAGATACCCGTGTATTGTGTTAGTAATATCAAGTCATCAGTACAGATCTTCTTGTTTTGTGTCAGTCAGTAATACCAAATCATAAGTGTTCAGATCTCTGTGTATTGTTGTAGTAATACCAAGTCATCAGTGCAGATCTCCGTGTATTGTGTTAGTAATACCAAGTCATTAGTACAGATCTTCGTGTTTTGGTCTCGTAATACATAGTCATATGTTCACGTTTTCGTGTTGTGTGTTAATAATTCCTAGTCATAAGTTCAGATCTTTGTGTTTTGCGTTAGTAAAACCATGTCATAAGTGTTTAGATTTTCGTGTATTGTGTAAGAAATACCAAGTCATCAGTTCAGATCTTCGTGTTTTGTTTCAGTAATACCAAATCATAGGTTCATATCTTCGTGTATTGTATTAGTAATACCAAGTCATTAGTTCAGATCTTCGTGAATTGTGTTAGTAATACAAAGTCATAAGTTCAGATATCCGTGTTTTGTGTTAGTAATACCAAGTCATCAGTTCAGATCTTCGTGGTTTGTGTCAGTAATACCAAATCATATGTGTTCAGATCTCCGTGTTTTGTGTTAGTCAAGCCATAAGTTCAGATATTCGTGTTTTATGCTAGTAATACCAAGTCATACGTTCAGATCTTTGTGTTTTGGGTTAGTAATACCAAGTCACAAGAGTTCAGATTTTCGTGTTTTGTGTTAGTCAAGTCATAAGTTCAGATATTCGTGTATTGTGTTAGTAATACAAAGTCATAATTTCAGATCTTCGTGTATTGTGTTAGTAATAGCAAGTCATAAGTTCAGGTCTTCGTGTTTTGTGTTAGTAATACCAAGTCATAAGTTCAGATATTCGTGTTTTGTGTTAGTCAAGGCATAAGTTCAATTTTTCGTGTATTGTGTTAGTAATACCAAGTTACAAGTTCAGATCTTGGTGTATTGTGTTAGTAATACCAAGTCATAAGTGTTTAGCTTTTCCTGTTTTGTACTAGTTATACCAAGTCATAAGTTCTGATCTTCGTGTTTTGTGTTAGTAGAATCAAGTCATAAGTTCAGATCTCCGTGTATAGTGTTAGTAATACCAAATAATAAATGTTCAAATGTTCGTGTTTTGTGTTAGTCAAGTCATAAGTTCAGATATTCGTGTTTTATGCTAGTAATACCAAGTCATACGTTAAGATCTTTGTGTTTTGTGTTAGTAATAACAAGTCACAAGTTTTCAGATTTTCGTGTTCTGTGTTAGACAAGTCATAAGTTCAGATATTCGTGTATTGTGTTAGTAATACAAAGTCATAATTTCAGATCTTCGTGTATTGTGTAAGTAATACCAAGTCATCAGTTAAGATCTTCGTGTTTTGTGTTAGTAATACCAAATCATAAGTTCAGATATTCGTGTATTGTGTAAGTAATACCAAGTCATAAGTTCAGATATTCGTGTTTTGTGTTAGTAATACCAAGTTACAAGTTCAGATCTTGGTGAATTGTGTAAGTAATACCAAGTCATAAGTGTTTAGCTTTTCGTGTTTTGTGCTAGTAATACCATGTCATAAGTTTAGATCTTCGTGTTTTGTGTTAGTAGAATCAAGTCATAAGTTCAGATCTCCGTGTATTGTGTTATTAATACCAAGTCATAATTGTTCAAATTTTCGTGTTTTGTGTTAGTCAAGTCATAAGTTCAGATATTTGTGTTTTATGCTAGTAATACCAAGTCATACGTTCAGATCTTTGTGTTTTGTGTTAGTAATACAAAGTCACAAGTGTTCAGATTTTCGTGTTTTGTGTTAGTCAAGTCATAAGTTCAGATATTCGTGTATTGTGTTAGTAATACATAGTCATAGTTTCAGATCTTCGTATATTGTGTAAGTAATACCAAGTCATAAGTTCAGATCTTCGTGTTTTGTGTTAATAATACCAAGTCATAAGTTCAGATATTCGTGTTTTGTGTTAGTCAAGGCATAAGTTCAGTTTTTCGTGTTTTGTGTTAGTTATACCAAGTTATATGTTTAGCTCTTTGTGTATTGTGTTAGTAATACCAAGTCATAAGTGTTCAGAATTTCGTGTTTTGTGTTAGTCATACGAAGTCATCAGTTCAGATCTTCGTGTTTTGTGTTAGTTATACCAAGTCATGAGTATTCAGATTTTCGTGATTTGTGTAAGTAATACCAAGTCATAAGATCAGATTTTCGTGTTTTGTATTAGAAATACCAAGTCATAAGTTCAAATATTCGTGTTTTGTGTCAGTAATACCAAGTCATACGTTCAGATTTTCGTGTTTTGTGTTAGTAAAATCAATTCATAAGTTCAGATCTTCGTGTTTTGTGTTAGTAATACCAAGTCATACGTTCAGATTTTCGTGTTTTATGTCAGTAAATCCAAGTTGTAAATTTAGTTCTCAGAACATAACTTCATGAGTGCATTTTGTTATATGAACTTCCAAATGAATAAATGCATATACGCGTGTATAATTTATTGAAACTATTTAAAATAATACCTACTTACATCACTGATGTCACTAACAAATATGATCATTGGTGGACACAAAGCGAACCTTTGAAAGCCGTACCTTCGAATAATTTCACTTACATTTCCAAAAAAAAAAAAAGGAATTACGAAATTAAGATACATAAACTGGTCAAAATGTCTTACCACTGTCAGTGTTTAATTTAAACAAGTTTTCGGAAAATGTTTGGTATGGACACGAGGTTATGAACATCCAGTGGTCAATAGGATGTGCAGTATGAACAATACACCACTTTTAATTAATTATTTTTTATAGAAAAAAAACATATCATTTCATCTCCAAGATTCGGTAAAAATCCAAAATTTGTCCTCAGGCAAATATTTAAAAAAAAAAGGGACAAATCTATAAAAAGTTTGAAAACAAAAAAGCGTTTGGTAAATGCCCATGTTTTCATTATCTTTGGATGTCTTTTATAATTCATTCTTTATCTAATACATAGAGCAGAAGAGAACATCTTTTAGATCGTTATAAAGTACATTGTACAATATGATTTGACATAGGTCATTATGACCCGTGAGCAGACATGTCAGAGTATACATAAAATTACGGCTTTAATCACTGATTTCAAACATAAATATTTGATTGTAACATTAAATTACGGCTAGAATCACTGATTTCAAACATAAAAATTGGGTTGTAACATAAAATTACGGCTAAAATCACTGATTTCATGCATAAAAATTGGGTTATAACATTAAATGATGGCTATAATCACTATTTTCAAACATTAAGATTGGGTTGTAACATTAAATTACGGCAATAATCACTGATTTCAAACATAAAGATTGTGTTGTAACATTAAATTACGGCTATAATCATTGATTTCAAGCATAAAGATTTGGTTGTAACATTAAATTACGACTATAATCATTGATTTCAAACATAAAGATTGGGTTGTAACATTAAATAATCACTTATTTGAAACATAAAGATAGGGTTGTAACATCAAATATAAGCTATAATCACTGATTTGTCACAAAAAGATTGGGTTGTAACATTAAATATAAGTTATAATCACTGATTTGAAACATAAAGATTTGGCTGTAACATTTAATTACGCCTTTAATCACCGATTTGAAACATAAAGTTTGGATTGTAACTTTAAATAATCACTGATTTGAAACATTAAGATTGGGTTGTAACATCACATATAAGCTAATATCACTGATTTGAAACAAAAAGATTGGGTTGTAACATTAAATATAAGTCATAATCACTGATTTGAAACATAAAGATTTGGCTGTAACATTAAATAATGGTTATAATCACAACATCAAGATTAGGTTGAAACACGTATAACACATAAAGACTCAATCTCACGATATATGACAATGCTAGGATTAACACAGTAGAAATACAAAATAGACGAGTAATTCGCAGAGGTGGAATATATAAATAGCCAACTATGAGATAATCATTTCAAACAAAATCAGGTTAGAGAAACCCGATTTAACATGCTAGTATTGGTATTGGTGAATACTTTGACATCAATAACTTGAATTACATTTTCGTTTCACATCAAACTTGTCCTCTCTGACAGATATTGCAAGCTTTCAAGAATTCACTACTTCACCTGAAAACCGTGGACAAACATGCCTAACTCGGGACACCTATTTCTAACTTATATTTCTTGTAAAAAGAGAAACTCGAGTGAAGGACTGTGTCACGAACCTGAGGTAAATGTGAGGAGCGATATGACGATGAGTGCCAGTCTAGATCTGTGGAGACACCGGAGGACGAAGGAGGCGATCAGGATACAGCTGCATAACACATAACATAGGAGCGAGATGATACAAAACGCCTGAGCAGAACGGACAAAATCTGAAAGAAAAATGTCGCTCATATCAATGTACCAAACGAAACTTTCTTTCAGTAAAATATACAATAAGATATTATATATTAACAAAAATAGAACATTATTTGAAAGACAGTCTATAGTTTCTCGACAGAACGTTTTCATATACTGTATATAAGACATATATTGACGCCATTCCCATCTCCACGTTTTAAACCAACTAAGAAATGACAGTTGACATTATGTAAGGTCGCATTAACAAGACATCACAGAAAGAGTTCACATAAGACAGTTCTTGCGTTCTATAGTATCCAGTTCATTTAAGTTGTATTTTACGTCAGCTACATGTGCGCCTGATGTATAAGAGACGAAAGGTGATATTTTGCTAATGTTCTGTACGTTTATAAGATTATCAAAATTAAAATGCATTCTTACAACGTTCTGAAAGCATTTTCTAGAGAAATCGCTGATAAACTCTTACCTGGTATCACCCGCCATGAGTTACAAGCCCATGTCTGTTCTCTGTGTAATTTAAGGCAAACTTTCCAGAGAGATAATGTAACTCCATCGTCAAGTCCCTGCCATGCCGTACTGGATATAGACACGAGGAACAGTATCACACCCAGAGCGAACATGCTCACCGCCACAACCAGAAAGAAGGAGTTAGCCATTGTTGACAATGTCACCGCTTACATTATAACTGGAAAAAAAACAAGATCGCCAGTCACATTGTGTAAAGTATAATGCAGTGTTTCACCAGGAAGCCTGCTTTATAGATATAGTGTGTTTGTTTCACCAGGAAGCCTGTTTTATAGCTATAGTGTGTTTGTTCCATCAGGAAGTCTGCTTTATAGATATAGTGTGTTTGTTTCACCAGGAAGCCTGCTTTATAATCATATTGTGTTTGTTTCACCAGGAAGCCTGCTTTATAGATATAGTGTGTTTGATTCACAAGGAAGCCTGCTTAATAGATTTAGTGTGTTTGTTTCACCTGGAAGCCTGCTTTATAATCATAGTGTGTCTGTTTCACCAGGAAGCCTGCTTTATAATCAGTGTGTTTGTTTCACCAGGAAGCCTGCTTTATAGATATAGTGTGTTTGTTTCACCAGGAAGCCTGCTTTATAGATATAGTGTGTTTGTTTCACCAGGAAGCCTGCTTTATAGATATAGTGTGTTTGTTTAACCAGGAAGCCTGCTTTATAATTATAGTGTGTTTGTTTCACCAGGAAGCCTGCTTTATAGATATAGTGTGTTTGATTCACCAGGAAGCCTGCTTTATAGATATGGTGTGTTTGATTCACCAGGAAGCCTGTGTGTTTGTTTCACCAAGAAGCCTGCTTTATAGATATAGTGTGTTTGTTTCACCAGGAAGCCTGCTTTATAATCATAGTGTGTTTGTTTCAACAGGAAGCCTGCTTTATACATATAGTGTGTTTGTTTCACCAGGAAGCCTGCTTTATAATTATAGTGTGTTTGTTTCACCAGGAAGCCTGCTTTATAATCATAGTGTGTTTGTTTCACAAGGACGCCTGCTTTAATTATAATGTGTTTATAATTATAGTGTGTTTGTTTCACCAGGAAGCCTGCTTTATAGATATGTTGAGTTTGTTTCACCAGGAAGCCTGCTTTATAGATATGTTGAGTTTGTTTCACCAGGAAGCCTGCTTTAATTATAATGTGTTTATAATTATAGTTTGTTTGTTTCACCAGGTAGCCTGCTTTATAGATATAGTGTGTTTGTTTCACCAGGAAGCCTGCTTTATAAATATGTTGAGTTTGTTTCACCAGGAAGCCTGCTTTATAGATATGTTGAGTTTGTTTCACCAGGAAGCCTGCTTTATTTATAATGTGTTTATAATTATAGTTTGTTTGTTTCACCAGGTAGCCTGCTTTATAGATATAGTGTGTTTGTTTCACCAGGAAGCCTGCTTTATAATCATAGTGTGTTTGTTTCACCAGGAAGCCTGCTTTATAGATATAGTGTGTTTGTTTCACCAGGAAGCCTGTTTTATAGATATAGTGTGTTTGTTTCACCAGGAAGCCTGCTTTATAATCATAGTGTGTTTGTTTCACCAGGAAGCCTGCTTTATAATCATAGTGTGTTTGTTTCACCAGGAAGCCTGCTTTATAGATATAGTGTGTTTGTTTCACCAGGAAGCCTGCTTTATAATCATAGTGTGTTTGTTTCACCATGAAGCTTGCTTTATAGATATAGTGTGTTTGTTTCACCAGGAAGCCTGCTTTATAATCATAGTGTGTTTGTTTCACCAGGAAGCCTGCTTTATAATTATAGTGTGTTTGTTTCACCAGGAAGCCTGCTTTATAGATATAGTGTGTTTGATTCACCAGGAAGCCTGCTTTATAGATATGGTGTGTTTGATTCACCAGGAAGCCTGTGTGTTTGTTTCACCAAGAAGCCTGCTTTATAGATATAGTGTGTTTGTTTCAGCAGGAAGCCTGCTTTATAATCATAGTGTGTTTGTTTCACCAGGAAGCCTGTTTTATAAATATAGTGTGTTTGTTTCACCAGGAAGCCTGCTTTATAATTATAGTGTGTTTGTTTCACCAGGAAGCCTGCTTTATAATCATAGTGTGTTTGTTTCACCAGGACGCCTGCTTTAATTATAATGTGTTTATAATTATAGTTTGTTTGTTTCAACAGGTAGCCTGCTTTATAGATATAGTGTGTTTGTTTCACCAGGAAGCCTGCTTTATAATCATAGTGTGTTTGTTTCACCAGGAAGCCTGCTTTATAATCATAGTGTGTTTGTTTCACAAGGACGCCTGCTTTAATTATAATGTGTTTATAATTATAGTGTGTTTGTTTCACCAGGAAGCCTGCTTTATAGATATGTTGAGTTTGTTTCACCAGGAAGCCTGCTTTATAGATATGTTGAGTTTGTTTCACCAGGAAGCCTGCTTTAATTATAATGTGTTTATAATTATAGTTTGTTTGTTTCACCAGGTAGCCTGCTTTATAGATATAGTGTGTTTGTTTCACCAGGAAGCCTGCTTTATAAATATGTTGAGTTTGTTTCACCAGGAAGCCTGCTTTATAGATATGTTGAGTTTGTTTCACCAGGAAGCCTGCTTTATTTATAATGTGTTTATAATTATAGTTTGTTTGTTTCACCAGGTAGCCTGCTTTATAGATATAGTGTGTTTGTTTCACCAGGAAGCCTGCTTTATAATCATAGTGTGTTTGTTTCACCAGGAAGCCTGCTTTATAGATATAGTGTGTTTGTTTCACCAGGAAGCCTGTTTTATAGATATAGTGTGTTTGTTTCACCAGGAAGCCTGCTTTATAATCATAGTGTGTTTGTTTCACCAGGAAGCCTGCTTTATAATCATAGTGTGTTTGTTTCACCAGGAAGCCTGCTTTATAGATATAGTGTGTTTGTTTCACCAGGAAGCCTGCTTTATAATCATAGTGTGTTTGTTTCACCATGAAGCTTGCTTTATAGATATAGTGTGTTTGTTTCACCAGGAAGCCTGCTTTATAATCATAGTGTGTTTGTTTCACCAGGAAGCCTGCTTTATAATTATAGTGTGTTTGTTTCACCAGGAAGCCTGCTTTATAGATATAGTGTGTTTGATTCACCAGGAAGCCTGCTTTATAGATATGGTGTGTTTGATTCACCAGGAAGCCTGTGTGTTTGTTTCACCAAGAAGCCTGCTTTATAGATATAGTGTGTTTGTTTCAGCAGGAAGCCTGCTTTATAATCATAGTGTGTTTGTTTCACCAGGAAGCCTGTTTTATAAATATAGTGTGTTTGTTTCACCAGGAAGCCTGCTTTATAATTATAGTGTGTTTGTTTCACCAGGAAGCCTGCTTTATAATCATAGTGTGTTTGTTTCACCAGGACGCCTGCTTTAATTATAATGTGTTTATAATTATAGTTTGTTTGTTTCAACAGGTAGCCTGCTTTATAGATATAGTGTGTTTGTTTCACCAGGAAGCCTGCTTTATAATCATAGTGTGTTTGTTTCACCAGGAAGCCTGCTTTATAGATATATAGTGTGTTTGTTTCACCAGGAATCCTGCTTTATAGATATAGTGTGTTTGTTTCACCAGGAAGCCTGCTTTATAATTATAGCGTGTTTGTTTCACCAGGAAGCTTGCTTTATAATTATAATGTATTGATAATTATAGTGTGTTTATTTCACCAGGAAGCCTGCTTTATAGATACAGTGTGTTTGTTTCTCAAGGAAGCCTGCTTTATAATCATAGTGTGTTTGTTTCACCAGGAAGCCTGCTTTATAGATAAAGTGTGTTTGTTTCACCAGGAAGCCTGCTTTATAATCATAGTGTGTTTGTTTCACCAACAAGCCTGCTTTATAGATATAGTGTGTTTGTTTCACCAGGAAGCCTGCTTTATAATTATAGTGTGTTTGTTTCACCAGGAAGCCTGCTTTATAGATATGTTGAGTTTGTTTCAACAGGAAGCCTGGTTTATAATCATAGTTTGTTTGTTTCACCAGGAAGCCTGGTTTATAAGCATAGTGTGTTTGTTTCACCAGGAAGCCTGCTTTATAGATATAGTGTGTTTGTTTCACAAGGAAGCCTGCTTTATAATCATAGTGTGTTTGTTTCACCAGGAAGCCTGCTTTATAATTATAATGTGTTTATAATTATAGTGTGTTTGTTTCACCAGGAAGCCTGCTTTATAGATATAGTGTGTTTGTTTCACCAGGAAGCCTGCTTTATAATCATAGTGTGTTTGTTTCACCAAGAAGCCTGCTTTATAGATATAGTGTTTGTTTCACCAGGAAGCATGCTTTATAGATATAGTGTGTTTGTTTCACCAGGAAGCCTGCTTTATAATCATAGTGTGTTTGTTTCACCAGGAAGCCTGCTTTATAATTATAGTGTGTTTGTTTCACCAGGAAGCCTGCTTTATAATTATAATGTGTTTATAATTATAGTGTGTTTGTTTCACCAGGAAGCCTGCTTTATAGATATAGTGTGTTTGTTTCACCAGGAAGCCTGCTTTATAATCATAGTGTGTTTGTTTCACCAGGAAGCCTGCTTTATAGATATAGTGTGTTTGATTCACCAGGAAGCCTGCTTTATAATCATAGTGTGTTTGTTTCACCAGGAAGTCTGCTTTATAGATAAAGTGTGTTTGTTTCACAAGGAAGTCTGCTTTATAAATATAGTGTGTTTGTATCACCAGGAAGCCTGCTTTATAATCATAGTGTGTTTGTTTCACCAGGAAGTCTGCTTTATAGATATAGTGTGTTTGATTCACCAGGAAGCCTGCTTTATAATCATTGTGTGTTTGTTTCACCAGGAAGTCTGCTTTATAATTATAGTGTGTTTGTTTCACAAGGAAGCCTGTTTTATAGATATAGTGTGTTTGTTTCACAAGAAACCTGCTTTATCGATATAGTGTGTTTGTTTCACCAGGAAGCCTGCTTTATAGATATAGTGTGTTTGTATCACCAGGAAGCCTGATTTATAATTATAGTGTGTTTGTTTCACCAGGAAGCCTGCTTTATAGATATAGTGTGTTTGTTTCACCAGGAAGCCTGCTTTATAATTATAGTGTGTTCGTTTCACCAGGAAGCCTGCTTTATAATTATATTGTGTTTGTTTCACCAGGAAGCCTGCTTTATAGATATAGTGTGTTTATTTTACAAGGAAGCCTGCTTTATAATCATAGTGTGTTTGTTTCACCAGGAAGCCTGTTTTATAGATATAGTGTGTTTGATTCACCAGGAAGCCTGCTTTATAATCATAGTGTGTTTGTTTCACCAGGAAGTCTGCTTTATAGATATAGTGTGTTTGTTTCACAAGGAAGTCTGCTTTATAAATATAGTGTGTTTGTTTCACCATGAAGCCTGCTTCATAATCATAGTGTGTTTGTTTCACCAGGAAGCCTGCTTTATAGATATAGTGTGTTTGATTCACCAGGAAGCCTGCTTTATAGATAGAGTGTGTTTGTTTCACCAGGAAGCCTGCTTTATAACTATAGTGTTTTTGTTTCACCAGGAAGCCTGCTTTATAATCATAGTGTGTTTGATTCACCAGGAAGCCTGCTTTATAAATATAGTGTGTTTGTTTCACCAGGAAGCCTGCTTTATAGATATAGTGTGTTTGATTCACCAGGAAACCTGTGTGTTTGTTTCATCAGGAAGCCTGCTTTATAGATATAGTGTGTTTGTTTCACCAGGAAGCCTGCTTTATAATTATAGTGTGTTTGTTTCACCAGGAAGCCTGTTTTATAGATACAGTGTGTTTGTTTCACAAGGAAGCCTGCTTTATAGATATAGTGTGTTTGTTTCACCAGGAAACCTGCTTTATAGATAAAGTGTGTTTGTTTCACCAGGAAGCCTGCTTTATAATTATAGTATGTTTGTTTCACAAGGAAGCCTGCTTTATATATATAGTGTGTTTGTTTCACCAGGAAGCCTGCTTTATAGATATAGTGTGTTTGTTTCACCAGGAATCCTGCTTTATAATTATAGTGTGTTTGTTTCACCAGGAAGCCTGCTTTATAATTGTAGTGTGTTTGTACGTCGGTACTGAGGAGTCGGTTTACAGTGTAACTAAAAACCCAAACTGCTGAATACATTAACACGCCGGAAATTGTAATTTAAAAGGAAACCTGAAGACAAGAATCGGTTAAACGGCTGGTGATGCACTTGCAGTCTTAAATGATGTTGCATCCCAACGTGACACACTATTTCAACATGCCTCAGTATATATAGTAACGTCTTCGTAAATCGTGCATTACCTTGTCATCTGATTTCACACACACGCACGCACACACGCACGCACGCACGCACGCACGCACACACAAACACACACATACATATATCTATAAACGTCAACAAAAGCATTTTGATTTGAAATCTGATTGCTTGGCGAATACGCGGGTATTTTAAATACAGTCGTACCTAAAGAAAATGGTTTCCAGTAAACATTATTAGAATAGTGCGTACATTGGCTATATTAACAAGAAGTCAAAAGTAAATAAAAACATATTTCAAATCATGAGGCAAAGGCATATTAATAAGCCCTGGATATTAGAAAAGCAATTAGTTTGACATTCCAAGTGTTTACCTTTCCAGGAAGAAAGTATACCATCGGAAATGGCTAAATTCACCATTCAATGAGCGATTCCGCTTGTTTAACGGAAACACTGAAATAGAAAGAAAGAGAAAGCGTGATCGTTAGAGTCAACTTATCAAGCGTTACTCGTTATATTTGCTATTACAAAAATGCAGAGTTTTATTAATTATCACATATAGTAGCATTCGATGAAAATGCACAATTAAATATAGGTTTATTTATATATAGTAAACTTCAACCAATCGTTAAACCATTAAGTTACTAAAACAATGAAAACTTACAGTTAACACAGACTCAAGGGAGAAATGTATAAATATACCGAAATAACAGTTCATAAGCATAAATATTATAAGCCATAAACACATACAATGTATATTTCATTTTAAAACATCACAAAAATGTAGTTATGTTGACGAAGTTGCAGTATTGAGGCTCATGTTTATAAACAGACTTAATAAAACAGAGTCTGCTGATTTTTGTTACTTTTTTAAATTGCGTTTTGTGCTTCCAAGGGTATTTTTGTCAGATAATATCATAATAAATGGGTCAAAATAATTCCACCTTAACTGTAACAACCCCTCTCCCCCACCCCTTAAAAAACAACAACAAAAAATATGAGTATATTTGCATTTGCATTTTACAAAACTATTATCTTTTATTTGCAAATACTGTAAATATGTCGACCATTCTCCGTGGCCCGCTCGTGCTTGTGTTTGTTTTGTGATTTCATTTATGTACCGCCCCTTGATCTATTACAAGGCCGAACAATATTATAAAATAATGGACCAATATGAGTATGATGTAAGTTTACCATGAAAGGAGTTTTTGTTGAATATTTGCATTAGGACGGAGTAAAGGAAAATGAAACCACCCCGTACATTTATAACCACATCTTTCCCAGCTCCAACTATAGAATTCATTTTGTGACAACACTGTAAATATATATAGTGTTGTCAATGGTGATGAAACACGTTCCCGATCCTATTCATATATTTTTTTTTCTCTGATAATTTCTCTTATTAAGATATACAAACGTATAACAATGCATGCGGCAGAACATCAATAGCAAATATTAATTATTTGAGATCGGCATCATTCCAGGAACCTTCGTTACTCCTGCAGAAAAGAAAGATCCAATAATCCGAGAGTACAAACCATGGCTCTACTCATTAAAAAGCAATTTACATGCAATAACAGATGAAGAGGGTTGCAAAAAAGTTACGATCAAGAGTTCAACCAGTTCAATAAAACGTTCTTGGGAATGTTGCTATACTCGTTAAATAAGCGCATATATGGCAATATTAAAAGTAAATAGTTCCAAATATGTGTGTAGGTTTTTATATAATATTTCAGAACATGGCAATAATCAAAAGTTGAAGTAAAATTATACATTAAAAAGTTCACCATGTGAAGTGTTTATAAACTATTGCTCATTGGTCAATTTAATATATTAAATATAAACGTAGTCCTTTAATAATGTGTGGAGGATGTCGAAAATCAGAAGAGATGCCCTGCGTATAAATTGGCTGTTATTAGCACTACATTAAACAAATTCGATTTTCGTGCCATGTGCTTGGTGTATAATGGTTACACGTAAAGTATACACATCAAGTTTCCAGTTTGATTTTTGGGCTCTTTTGTAAGAGATTTTATGTATGTAATTAGAGACTACCTACAAATCTAGTATTTAATTGTATATGTGTTTTATTTACGTTACATGATAATTTTCTCGTGTTGAAAGGCTTTGTGTTTTAGCAGTTCGTTCTTTAAATGAGTTTACGTCAAGCAATTCCAAAGTATTACACTGAGATAGATTAGACGACAAGATGTTTTACAAGAAGTATTCGGCACATTACTTAAGCCAGTACTAGTTACAGACCGCCATATTCATATGTTACAAAATCGTTAAGGATGTCAGTCAAAATTAGTTTTTTTTTCTTACAACAATATATTTCTAATTCTTATTTCCTAACATACATCACCGCAGTGTGGTCTGGTGGTAGAGCATCCGCCTCGCATGCGGAAAGTCACGGGTTCGATCCCGGTCGGGTCATACCAAAGACTCTAAAGATGGTACTAAAAGCTTCCTCGCTTGACGCTCAGTATTTAGAGGAAAGTCTAAGTCTGGTCGGCCCGGTGTCAGTATAATGTGACTGAGTGGGGTATCATACCATGTGTCTGCGGCATGATACTCCAGTGTGACAGCGCTCAGAATAATGTCTCAAGAAGATGACTGAAAATTTGTTGAAAGCGACGCTAAACACCATACAACAACAACCTTACATGTACCGGGATGACACTCGTAGAACATGATTGCAATACACCTCAGTATGAATGATTAAATCACGCCCTATAGTATTTGTTGTCTTGATATTTTATACATCTGACAGGATTAAAGTCGAGTCGTACCGCCAATATCTGCATTAAGAACTCTCTAAGGTTTATTTTAGTCCCTCGGTGCAGGATGCTTTATGCACTCGCCGTAATATCGAAGTTATTAAAACATAATTAAACCGGGAGATGAGATACTCGTGAGCATTAACTGCTGTAACCGGTTATGTGAATTATGTTTCATTAATTGTGATAAACGACGTAGTTATTATTTATTTAAACGTCACAACCTAGCGGATTGTAACTAGAGGTATCCTACAATTACAGTTGATCTGCAATACACGTATTACACAACAGTTAATTTTACACTGTTCTACATTAAAGAGTCATGTGCTTCTGAAACACTGGCTACATTAACAATAGTTCTTATAGAGTCTTGTTCTCATAAATAGTCCTATGTCAGTCCAATTATGCAAAAAAAAACCATTGGATTGACATGGTTGCTTTTTCACAATTTCGATAGTTTGATAACACACTTCATTTTTTGACAATTTTGCCCATTCGTTGCATTGTATTACTATGCATCTTTAAACTGTTATAGTTTAACGGTACCCAATGTCATCCAAACTTGGCAGAAATCATGAAAATGTTCCAATGTTCGCATATTCATAAAGAAATATGACAATTTTATGTATTTTCAACAAAAATAATGCCCAATCGCTTTACACAGCTCTAATTACATGGGTGTAAATATCTTACTACCGTCATATAAGGGAGGTAATCGTTAAGTGAGACCTACAGCGTACAATAAAGTCATGAAGATAGTTAGTCTATTCGAAGACCCTGTCAGAGGTGTTCATTTTGGGCAACTTCATATAGGCGCAGGCCCACCATTGATTTTTGTTCTTTATGCTATAGTAAATAAAAAAAAAGGCTGCATGCTTGTCATTCATAGAGACCAAAATGAGAGACTTACATTTTATTGTTGGTTAATCTCAGCACTACTAAAATATGATGCGAAAATTAGGGGCCATGTGTCATCCAAGAGATTTGTTTTCTGTTCAATGTGTACACTGTTGATAAAGTGAAAGTAGACTTCCGAAATCATGTATATATACCCCAATTTCCAAGCATTAATGTTTTTTTCTAAAAAAAATAATTCAAAATTTAGACATGACATTGATTTCATAATGTTCAAACTACACCATTAGTGCAATTCAATTAGGAAAATGAGCATTAAAATAAGGAAATACATTTTTAATGAAGAAGTAACAAGGAGTATTTATAATCGCCGTTTTGCGGAAGCATGTCCTGTTTCCAATGGTTGTGCTATACCTATACCGATATAAATATGTTATGTGGGTACACTGAGATAAACTCGGAAACAACGTTATGTGTGAATATTTATAAGTGTTTTTCGGATTTAAACAGAAAACAAATATAACGGTATTTATTAAATTAACAACTGTCGACTAAACATTTTCTTTAATGTAATTGTTCTGGCCGAAACCTTGGGTAGATCTATGTAAATTTCAACACCATTTTTCAAACCTTTAATATAAGATTGTTTCCTTCGAACTTTATCTCTTGCAATTTGTTATTCAACTAAAGAATGCATGTTGACCTTTTTTTTTAAAAAATCCGAAGGACAGGACAGTAAACTAGCGCAGTAATCACAAGATTGGATGGGCGTTTTGATAGACTCAGTAAAGTATGTATCTGATATCTCTTCTCCTCCCCAAATAGTGCCAAAATAACGTCACCAGAGACTGGTTGGAATAGTAGTTGGGTCAATATTTGACGTATATAATTTCTCGAAATTGTTTGTTGACATGAAACAAACTGGAATTATATCGTTTTTTAATGTTACTATCGTATCGACAGAATCGGTCTAAAAGATGTTCTGTAGTTTTATATACATTGGAGAATTACAAAATTCCGTCTTATGTTATACAGAACTGAACATGCACAAAAGCATAGTTCTAGACTGAACCTCAACGCTTTAATGAACGAAGCTTGGTCAGACACTAACAGTCTGAATGTTCATACGTCATAGTGGTCCGCTCATTCGCTTTATCATTTACCAGACGACGACATTCATGTAGTGGTGTTATATTAAGCCACGTGGTGGTGTTATATTTAGCCATGTAGTGGTGTTATATTTAGCCACGTGGTGGTGTTATATTTAGTTATTAGGATGTTCAGAAAGACAATAGCAACTAAACTTAAATTACAACGGATCTTATTAGAGACAGCCATCATCTTAAAAACAAACAGATGTTGCCACTAACGTGGTCATATCCCCCGCCACCTCGTTAAACCTTAGAGGCATTTCCAGAGAAGTCGATTTAAATTATGCAAAATGCAAATGTCACCGAGCACAGAAATCAAATGTAAATGCCGCAAACTGAAATACGTAGCCAACTGACACATTGTCTTGTCCCAGTGAGCACTGGTGTGATGTTCTAAATCGAACTATAAATGTGTAAGTTATAACCTTTAAAACAAAATAAAAACTTTCTTTGACGAACAGACCCAATTCATTCGCATGACATATCGTCTTGGGCTGGTAAGTATTTGTGTCAATTTATTAAAAAATCCAATCACAACTAAACAAGATACGGTCCGGACAGCAGTGGACGGACGGACGGAGCTGTGACCTTGACCTTTGAAGAACAGACCCAAGTCATTCGCTTGACACATCAGCTTCCGTGGCTTAGTGGTTAAGGCGTCTCTACCCATCTATACCCGTCTATACCCGTCAATGCCCGTCTATACCCATCTATGTCCGTTTATTACCGTCTCCACCCATCTATGCCCGTCTTTACCAGTCTCTACCCGTCTATGCCCGTCTCTGCCCATCTTTACCCGTCTCTACCCGTCTCTACCCATCTATGCCCGTCTCTACCCGTCTATGCCCGTCTATGTCTGTCTCTACCCGTCTCTACCCGTCTATGCCCGTCTATACCCGTCTCTACACATCTATGCCCGTCTTTACCCATCTATGCCCGTCTCTACCCATCTATGCCCGTCTTTACCCGTCCATGCCCGTCTATACCCGTCTATGTCCGTTTATTACCGTCTCCACCCATCTATGCCCGTCTTTACCAGTCTCTACCCGTCTATGCCCGT
The DNA here is from genome assembly GCA_029582155.1 of Panopea generosa. Classification (NCBI taxonomy): domain Eukaryota; kingdom Metazoa; phylum Mollusca; class Bivalvia; order Adapedonta; family Hiatellidae; genus Panopea; species Panopea generosa. The sequence goes on from CM055901.1 coordinate 6,887,832, forward strand.
CTCTACCCATCTTTACCTGTCTCTACCCGTCTCTACCCATCTATGCCCGTCTCTACCCGTCTATGCCGTCTATGTCTGTCTATACCCGTCTCTACCCATCTATGCCCGTCTATACCCGTCTCTACATATCTATGCCCGTCTTTACCCATCTATGCCCGTCTATACACATCTATGCCCGTCTATACCCGTCTCTACACATCTATGCCCGTCTTTACCCATCTATGCCCGTCTCTGCCCATCTATGCCCGTCTATACCAGTCTCTACCCGTCTACACCCGTCTCTACCCGTCTATGCCCGTTTATTACCGTCTCAACCCATCTATTCCCGTCTATGCCCGTGTGTACCCGTCTATACCCGTCTATGTCCGTCTATGCCCTCTTCTACCCATCTATGCCCGTCGATACCCGTTTTTACCCATCTATACCCGTCTATGTTCATCTTTGCTCGTCTATGCCCGTATATACCCGTTTCTACCCATTTATTCTCGTCTATACCTGTCTCTACCCATTTATTCCCGTCTATAACCGTCTCTACCCATCTATGCCCGTCTATACCCATCTATGCCCGTCTATTGCCTTCTCTACCCATTCTCTACCCGTCTCTACCCATCTATGCCCGTCTCTACCCGTCTCTACCCGTCTCTACCCGTCTATGCCCGTCTATGTCTGTCTATACCCGTCTCTACCCGTCTATACCCGTATATACCCGTCGCTACCTGTCTATGCCCGTCTATTGCCTTCTCTACCCATCCATGCCCGTCTATACCCGTCTCTACCCATCTATGCCCGTCTATACCTATCTATGCACGTCTATACCCGTCCATGCCCGTCTATACCATTCTCTACCCGTCTATGCCCGTCTCTACCCATCTATGCCCGTCTCTACCCGTCTATGCCCGTCTATGTCTGTCTATACCCGTCTCTACCCGTCTATGCACGTCTATACTCGTATCTACACATCTATGCCCGTCTTTACCCATATATGCCCGTCTCTACCCATCTATGCCCGTCTCTACCCGTCTCTACCCGTCTATGCCCGTCTATGTCTGTCTATACCCGTCTCTACCCGTCTATGCACGTCTATACCCGTCTATGCCCGTCTATGTCTGTCTATACCCGTCTCTACCCGTCTATACCCGTATATACCTGTCTCTACCTGTCTATGCCCGTCTATTGCCTTCTCTACCCATCCATGCCCGTCTATACCCGTCTCTACCCATCTATGCCCGTCTATACCTATCTATGCACGTCTATACCCGTCCATGCCCGTCTATACCATTCTCTACCCGTCTATGCCCGTCTCTACCCATCTATGCCCGTCTCTACCCGTCTATGCCCGTCTATGTCTGTCTATACCCGTCTCTACCCGTCTATGCACGTCTATACTCGTATCTACACATCTATGCCCGTCTCTACCCATCTATGCCCGTCTCTACCCGTCTCTACCCGTCTATGCCCGTCTATGTCTGTCTATACCCGTCTCTACCCGTCTATGCACGTCTATACCCGTCTCTACACATCTATGCCCGTCTTTACCCATATATGCCCGTCTTTACCCGTCTATGCCCGTCTATACCCGTCCCTACCCGTCTATGCCCGTTTATTACCGTCTCTACCCAATTATAACCGTCTATACCCGTCTATACCTGTCCATGCCCGTCTATACCAGTCTCTACCCGTCTATGCCCATCTCTACCCATCTTTACCCGTCTCTACCCATCTATGCCCGTCTCTACCCGTCTATGCCCGTCTATGTCTGTCTATACCCGTCTCTACCCATCTATGCCCGTCTATACCCGTCTCTACACATATATGCCTGTCTTTACCCATCTATGCCCGTCTATACCCGCCTATGCCCGTCTATGTCCGTCTATACCCGTCTCTACCCGTCTATGCCCGTCTATACCCTTTTTCTACCCATCTATGCCCGTCTATACCCGTCTTTACCCATCTATACCCGTCTCTACCCATCCGTGCCCGTCTATACCCGTCTCTACCCATCTATACACGTCTATGCCCGTCTCTACCCGTCTATGCCCGTCTTTACCCGTCTATTCGCGTCTATGTCCATATTTGCCCGTCTATACCCGTCTCTACCCAATCATTCCCGTCTATACCCGTCTCCACCCATATATGCCCGTCTATAACCGTCTCTACCCATCTATGCCCGTCTATACCCGTCTCTACCCATCTATGCTCGTCTATACCCGTATTTACCCATATATGCCCGTCTAAGCCCATTTATGCCCGTCTATACCCGTCTCTACCTATCTTTGCCCGTCAATAACCGTCTATACCCATATATGCCCGTCTATACCTGTCTCTACCCGTCTATGCCCGTCTATACCCGTCTCTGCCCATCTATGCCCGTCTATAACCGTCTATACCACTATCAGGAAACACATTAACATTCATATAACGCTCCGTCTTCCACAGCACGTTAAGTTTGGTGTATTGATTAATCTACACCAATATTTGCTTACCCGGGCAATTGCAAAATAATTATCATTACGGCCATTTTGATTTATTTGTGGCATTGCACGATACGTGCAAAATACGTGCAAAATCATAAATAAATCAAAATTTTGATAATTTTAAGTAATTGCGTTATATATGTGCAGCAGCAGCAGCAGCAGCAGCAGCAGCAGCAGCAGCAGCAGCAACAACAATAACAACAACAAAAACAACAACAAACAAGAGCAGCAGCAGCAGCAGCAGTAGTATTAACAACAACAACAACAACAACAACAACAACGACAACAACAACAACAACAACAAACAGGAACAGCAGTATTATTAACAACAACAGAAACAACAACAACAATAACATCACCAACAACAAAAACAACAACAACAAGGTAACCATACGCTGGTTCTGGTTTTATTGTATATTGATTTACTCCAAGAAGGAATTAAACGTTCCATATCTGGGGAATTGTGTAACAACATCAATGTTTTTTTGAATTATGGATAATTCTGGATACACGCGTCAAGTTAAATGTACGAAGCGTGTGCAAATGTTTCCTTGGAGGATCCAGGGTACACTAATGTTTAAATATCCTCATAGTTTGCTCTGCGTGTCCTGGTAGTTATTGCTGGCTTGGTTCAACAGGCTAGTAAAGAAAAAGTCTTATCTACAGATTACATATCAGTTATAGACAGGTTAAAAACTACAGATTACATATCAGTTCTAGACAATTTGATATCCACAGATTACATATCAACTCGAGACAGGTTAATATCTACAGATTACATATCAGTTCTAGACAGGTTGATATCTACAGATTACATATCAGTTATAGACAGGTCAATATCTACAGATTATATATCAGCTCTAGACAGGATAATATCTACAGATTATATATCAGTTATAGACAGGTCAATATCTACAGATTATATATCAGTTCTAGACTGGTCAATATCTACAGATTATATATCAGTTATAGACAGGTCAATATCTACAGATTATATATCATTTCTAGACAGGTCAATATCTACAGATTATATATCAGTTATAGACAGGTCAAAATCTACAGATTATATATCAGTTATAGACAGGTCAATATCTACAGATTATATATCAGCTCTAGACAGGATAATATCTACAGATTATATATCAGTTATAGACAGGTCAATATCTACAGATTATATATCAGTTCTAGACTGGTCAATATCTACAGATTATATACCAGTTATAGACTGGTCAATATCTACAGATTATATATCAGTTATAGACAGGTCAATATCTACAGATTATATATCAGTTCTAGGCAGGTCAATATCTACAGATTATATATATCAGTTATAGACAGAATAATATCTACAGATTATATATCAGTTATAGATAGGTCAATATCTACAGATTATATATCAGTTCTAGACAGGTTAATATCAACAGATTATATATCAGTTATAGACAGGTCAATATCTACAGATTATATATCAGTTATAGACAGGATAATATCTACAGATTATATATAAGTTATAGACAGGTCAATATCTACAGATTATATATCAGTTATAAACATGTCAATAACTACAGATTATATATCAGTTCTAGACAGGTTAATATCAACAGATTATATATCAGTTATAGACAGGTCAATATCTACAGATTATATATCAGTTATAGACAGGTCAATATATACAGATTATATATCAGTTATAGACAGGTCAATATCTACAGATTATATATCAGTTATAGACAGGTCAATATTTACAGATTATATATCAGTTATAGACAGGTCAATATCTACAGATTATATATCAGTTCTAGGCAGGTCAATATCTACAGATTATATATATCAGTTATAGACAGAATAATATCTACAGATTATATATCAGTTATAGACAGGTCAATATATACAGATTATATATCAGTTATAGACAGGTCAATATCTACAGATTATATATCAGTTATAGACAGGTCAATATTTACAGATTATATATCAGTTATAGACAGGTCAATATCTACAGATTATATATCAGTTCTAGGCAGGTCAATATCTACAGATTATATATATCAGTTATAGACAGAATAATATCTACAGATTATATATCAGTTATAGACAGGATAATATCTACAGATTATATATCAGTTATAGACAGGTCAATATCTACAGATTACATATCATTTCTAGGCAGGTCAATATCTACACATTATATATCAGTTCTAGACAGGTTAATATCAACAGATTATATATCAGTTATAGACTGGTCAATATCTACAGATTACATATCATTTCTTGGCAGGTCAATATCTACACATTATATATCAGTTCTAGACAGGTCAATATCTACAGATTATATATCAGTTCTAGACAGGTCAATATCTACAGATTATATATCAGTTATAGACAGGATAATATCTACAGATTATATATCAGTTATAGACAGGTCAATATCTACAGATTATATATCAGTTATAAACATGTCAATATCTACAGATTATATATCAGTTCTAGACAGGTTAATATCAACAGATTATATATCAGTTATAGACAGGTCAATATCTACAGATTATATATCAGTTATAAACATGTCAATATCTACAGATTATATATCAGTTCTAGACAGGATAATATCTACAGATTATATATCAGTTATAGACAGGATAAAATATACAGATTATATATCAGTTATAGACAGGATAATATATACAAATTATATATCAGTTATAGACAGGTCAATATCTACAGATTATATATCAGTTCTAGACAGGTCAATATCTACAGATTACATATCAGTTCTAGACTGGTCAATATCTACAGATTACATATCAGTTCTAGACAGGTCAATATCTACAGATTACGTCAATATCTACAGATTACATATCAGTTCAAGACAGGTCAATATCTACAGATTATATATCAGTTCTAGACTGGTCAATATCTACAGATTACATATCAGTTCTAGACAGGTCAATATCTACAGATTATATATCAGTTATAGACAGGATAATATCTACAGATTATATATCAGTTCTAGACAGGTCAATATCTACAGATTATAAATCAGTTCTAGACAGGTAAATATCTACATATTATATATCATTTCTCGACAGGTCAATATCTACAGATTACATATCAGTTCTAGACTGGTCAATATCTACAGATTATATATCAGTTCTAGACTGGTCAATATCTACAGATTACATATCAGTTCTAGACAGGATAATATCTACAGATTATATATCAGTTCTAGACAGGTCAATATCTACAGATTATATATCAGTTCTAGACAGGATAATATCTACAGATTACATATCAGTTCTAGACAGGATAATATTTACAGATTACATATTAGTTATAGACATGTTAATCACCGTGTTCTGCTGGGTTATATCAGTCGGATTAAACAATTGTAATATGGCTCGTGTCAAACCATCGTGCTGTACTGTGTTATATAAATCGGATCAAACAGCCGGGTGTGCTGTGTGGTATAACTCGTGTCAATCCACCGTGCTGTACTGTGTTATATAAATCGGATCAAACAGCCGGGTGTGCTGTGTGGTATAACTCGTGTCAAACCACCGTGCTGTACTGTGTTATATAAATCAGACCAAACAGCCGGGTGTGCTGTGTGGTATAACTCGTGTCAAACCACCGTGCTGTACTGTGTTATATAAATCAGACCAAACAGCCGGGTGTGCCGTGTGGTATAACTCGTGTCAAACCACCGTGCTGTACTGTGTTATATAAATCGGATCAAACAGCCGGGTGTGCTGTGTGGTATAACTCGTGTCAAACCACCGTGCTGTACTGTATTATATAAATCGGATCAAACAGCCGGGTGTACTGTGTGGTATAACTCGTGTCAAACCACCGTGCTGTACTGTGTTATATAAATCGGATCAAACAGCCGGGTGTGCTGTGTGGTATGACTCGTGTCAAACCACCGTGCTGTACTGTGTTATATAAATCGGACCAAACAGCCGGGTGTGCCGTGTGGTATGACTCGTGTCAAACCACCGTGCTGTACTGTGTTATATAAATCAGACCAAACAGCCGGGTGTGCCGTGTGGTATAACTCGTGTCAAACCACCGTGCTGTACTGTGTTATATAAATCGGATCAAACAGCCGGGTGTGCCGTGTGGTATGACTCGTGTCAAACCACCGTGCTGTACTGTGTTATATAAATCAGACCAAACAGCCGGGTGTGCCGTGTGGTATGACTCGTGTCAAACCACCGTGCTGTACTGTGTTATATAAATCAGACCAAACAGCCGGGTGTGCCGTGTGGTATAACTCGTGTCAAACCACCGTGCTCTACTGTGTTATATAAATCGGATCAAACAGCCGGGTGTGTTGTGTGGTATGACTCGTGTCAAACCACCGTGCTGTACTGTGTTATATAAATCAGACCAAACAGCCGGGTGTGCTGTGTGGTATGACTCGTGTCAAACCACCGTGCTGTACTGTGTTATATAAATCGGACCAAACAGCCGGGTGTGCTGTGTGGTATAACTCGTGTCAAACCACCGTGCTCTACTGTGTTATATAAATCGGACCAAACAGCCGGGTGTGCTGTGTGGTATAACTCGTGTCAAACCACCGTGCTGTACTGTGTTATATAAATCGGATCAAACAGCCGGGTGTGCTGTGTGGTATAACTCGTGTCAAACCACCGTGCTGTACTGTGTTATATAAATCGGATCAAACAGCCGGGTGTGCTGTGTGGTATAACTCGTGTCAAACCACCGTGCTGTACTGTGTTATATAAATCGGATCAAACAGCCGGGTGTGCCGTGTGGTATAACTCGTGTCAAACCACCGTGCTGTACTGTGTTATATAAATCGGACCAAACAGCCGGGTGTGCTGTGTGGTATAACTCGTGTCAAACCACCGTGCTCTACTGTGTTATATAAATCGGACCAAACAGCCGGGTGTGCTGTGTGGTATAACTCGTGTCAAACCACCGTGCTGTACTGTGTTATATAAATCGGATCAAACAGCCGGGTGTGCTGTGTGGTATAACTCGTGTCAAACCACCGTGCTGTACTGTGTTATATAAATCGGACCAAACAGCCGGGTGTGCCGTGTGGTATAACTCGTGTCAAACCACCGTGCTGTACTGTGTTATATAAATAGGACCAAACAGCCGGGTGTGCTGTGTGGTATAACTCGTGTCAAACCACCGTGCTGTACTGTGTTATATAAAGCGGATCAACAACAGGGATAAACTATACTGTGTTATATAAATCGGATTAAACAATCGGGATGTGCTGTGTATTGTTGATCGGGTTAAACCATCAGTCTTTACTCTATAATATGGATCGGATAAAACCACCGAGATGAGCTGTGTAATATGGATTTGATCAAACCACCGGGATGTGCTGTGCTGTGTTACATTGATCGGATCAAACTACCGGGATATTCTGTGTAACGTTGATTGGATCAAACCACCGGTATGTGCTGTGTTATATTGATCGGAACAAACAACCGGGATGTGCTGTGTAACATTGATGGATCAAACCACCGGGATGTGCTGTGTTATATTGATCGGAACAAACAACCGGGATGTGCTGTGTAACATTGATGGACCAAACCACCGGGATGTGCTGTGTTATATTGATCGGAACAAACAACCGGGATGTGCTGTGTAACATTGATGGATCAAACCACCGGTATGTGCTGTGTTATATTGATCGGAACAATTAACCGGGATGTGCTGTGTAACATTGATGGACCAAACCACCGGTATGTGCTGTGTTATATTGATCGGAACAAACAACCGGGATGTGCTGTGTAACATTGATGGACCAAACCACCGGTATGTGCTGTGTTATATTGATCGGAACAAACAACCGGGATGTGCTGTGTAACATTGATGGACCAAACCACCGGTATGTGCTGTGTTATATTGATCGGAACAAACAACCGGGATGTGCTGTGTAACATTGATGGATCAAACCACCGGGATGTGCTGTGTTATATTGATCGGAACAAACAACCGGGATGTGCTGTGTTATATTGATCGGAACAAACAACCGGGATGTGCTGTGTAACATTGATGGACCAAACCACCGGGATGTGCTGTGTTATATTGATCGGAACAAACAACCGGGATGTGCTGTGTAACATTGATGGATCAAACCACCGGGATGTGCTGTGTTATATTGATCGGAACAAACAACCGGGATGTGCTGTGTAACATTGATGGACCAAACCACCGGGATGTGCTGTGTAACATTGATCGGATAAAACCACCAGGATGTTATATGTAACATTGATCGAATCAAACCACCGGGAAGTGCTGTGTAACATTGATCGGATAAAACCACCAGGATGTTATATGTAACATTGATCGGACCAAACAACCAGGATGTGCTGTGTAACATTGATCGGATAAAACCACCAGGATGTTATATGTAACATTGATCGGACCAAACAACCAGGATGTGCTGTGTAACATTGATCGGATAAAACCACCAGGATGTTATATGTAACATTGATCGGAACAAACAACCGGCTGTGCTGTATAACATTGATCGGATAAAACCACCAGGATGTTATATGTAACATAAATCGGATCAAACAACCATGATGTGCTGTGTAACATTGATCGGATAAAACCACCAGGATGTGCTGTGTCACATTGATTGGATCAAACGACTGGGAAGTGCTGTGTAGCATTGGTCGAATCAAACCACCGGGAAGTGCTGTGTAACATTGGTCGAATCAAACCAACGAGATTTGCTGTGTAACATTGATCGAATCAAACCATCGGATTGTGCTGTGTAACATGGATCGAATCAAAACACCGGACCGGCTGTGTAACATGGATCGAATCAAACCATCGGATTGTGCTGTGTAACATGGATCAAATCAAAACACCGGACCGGCTGTGTGACATGGATCAAATCAAACCACCGGACTGTGCTGTGTAACATGGATCGAATTAAACCAACGGACTGTGCTGTGTAACATGGAATGAATCAAAACACCGTACTGTGTTGTGTAACATTGATCGGATCAAACCACCGGACTGTGCTGACTGTACTGTGTAACATTATTCGAATCAAACCACCGGAATCTGCTGTGTAACATTGATCGGATCAAATCTTCGGAATGTGCTGTGTAACAAGGATCGGATAAAACCACCAGACTGTGCTGTGTAACATGGGTAGGATCAAACCACCGGACAGTACTGTGTAACATGGGTAGGATCAAACCACCGGACAGTGCTGTGTAACATAGATCGAATCAAACCACCAGCAACATGTAACATTTATTTGATAGCATAATACTATTAGATAAATGCTATTTCATTGATCGCATCACATCATTCAGAGAGGTTGTTTGCTTTACTAGGGCAATGGCATTAACATAAGTCTTAAAACACATTATAAAGTCAAGCAACTTGAAGAACGAGTGCTTTCTGTAGCTTTTTCAAAATATTTATGTATTGTTTGATTGATGGACGTTGGTAAAATACTGTAAAGTAAATATCTCTCAGACAAGAAATTTCTTTCGCATTAAATGTTGAACGTCTGGGGATGTTCGCCTGATATATCATTATCTGTAAAAGTATATTGTCTAAATATCAGGCCGCAGTACGTACATCATCCCCTACAAAACTGAATAGAGTTGGTCCTTGGAGATTTGTTCCCAAGCATTGATTAATGAAAAGACGTTTTTGAAGAAATTAAGCCTGTCTGCAAGGAGGAATACTATACTTGGATGCATTGTCAATAAGTGCAGGCCGGGCTGTAAATATACCATATACATTGTCAATAAGTGTATGCCGCGCTGTATATATACCATATACATTGTCAATAAGTGTAGGCCACGCTGTATATATATTTAGCATATACATTATCAATAAGTGTAAGTCGCACTGTATAATATACCATATACATTGTCAATAAGTGTAGGCCACGCTGTATATATACCATATATATTGTCAATAAGTGTAGGTCACGCTGAATATATACCATATACATTGTCAATAAGTGTAGGTCGCGCTGTGTATATACCATATACATTGTCAATGAGTGAAGGTCGCGTTGTATATATATATATTTAGCATATACATGATCAATAAGTGTAGGTCACGCTGTATGCATACCATATACATTGTCAATAAGTGTATGCCGCACTGTATATATACCATATACATTGTAAATAAGTGCAGGCCGTGCTGTATATATAACATATACATTGGCAATAAGTGTAGGTCACGCTGTATATATACCATATACATTGTCAATAAGTGTATGTCGCGCTGTATATATACCATATACATTGTCAATAAGTGTAGGTCACCTTGTATATATACCATATACATTGTCAATAAGTGTATTCCGCGCTGTATATATACAATATACATTGTAAATAAGAGCAGGCTGCGCTGTATATATACCAAATACGTTGTCAATAAGTGCAGACCGCGCTGTATATATAACATATACATTGGCAATAAGTGTAGGTCATGCTGTATATATACACCATAGACATTGGCGTTAAGTGCAGGCCGGGATGTATATATACCATATGCATTGTCAATAAAAGCAGATCGGGCTGTAAAATTATATACCATAAACATTGTCAATAAGTGCAGGCCGGGCTGTATATATACCGTATATATTGTCAATAAGTGCAGGCCGGGCTGTATATTTTCCATATACATTGGCAATAAGTGCAGACCAAGCTGTATATATACCATATACATTGTCAATAAGTGCAGGCCAGGCTGTATAATATTATATACCATAAACATTGTCAATAAGTGCAGGCCGGGCTGTATATTTTCCATATACATTGGCAATAAGTGCAGACCAAGCTGTATATATACCATATACATTGTCAATAAGTGCAGGCCGGGCTGTATAATATTATATACCATAGACATTGTAAATAAGTGCATGCAAGGCTGTATATATACCATATTCATTAACATTAAGTGCAGGCCGGGCTGTATATATACCATATATATTGTCAATAAGTGCAGGCCGGGCTGTATATTTTCCATATACATTGGCAATAGGTGCAGACCAAGCTGTATTTATACCATATACATTGTCAATAAGTGCAGGCCGGGCTGTATAATATTATATATCATATACATTGTCAATAAGTGCAGGCCGAGCTGTATATTTACCATATACAATGGCACTAAGTGCAGTCCACGCTGTATATATACTATACACATTGTCAATAAGTGCAGGCCGGGATGTAAATATACCATATACGTTGTCAACAGGTGCAGGCCGCGCTGTATATATACCATATACATTGTCAATAAGTGTATGTTACGCTGTATATATACCATATAAATTGTCAATAAGTGCAGGCCGGGATGTATATATATACCATATACATTGTCAATTAGTGTATGCCGCTCTGTATATATACCATATGCATTGTCATTAAGTACAGGCCGGGATGTATATATACCATATACGTTGTCAATAAATGCAGAACAAGCTGTATATATACCATATGCATTGTCAATAAGTGCAGGCCGGGCTGTATAATAGTATATACCATATACATTGTCAATTAGTGCAGGCCGGGCTGTATATTTACCATATACAATGGCATTAAGTACAGTCCACGCTGTATATATACCATATATATTGTCAATAAGTGTAGGTCGCGCTGTATAAATTATATACCATATATATTGTCAATAAGTGTAGGTCGCGCTATATGTATACCATATGCATTGTCAATAAGTGTAGGTCACGCTGTATGCATACCATATACATTGTCAATAAAATGTGTAGGTTGCGCTGTAGATTATAGTATGTCTGTATCTGGTATATATCTGTATAAATACCTGGTATGTGACTGTACCAGTACCTATTATATGGCAGTTTCAGTATCTGAAATATGGCTGTATCCAATACCTGGTATATGTCTGTACCAGTACCTTATATATAGCTGTATCAACACCTAGTATAATGGTTGTACCAATACCTAGTATATGGTTGTACCAATACCTAGTATATAGTTGTACCAATACCTAGTAAATGGTTGTACCAATGCCTTGTATATGGCAGTAGCAGTACCTGGTATATGGCAGTACCAGTACCTACTATATGGCTGTATCAAAACCTATTATATGGCTGTATCAATACCTGGTATATGACTGTACAAGTACTTAGTATATGGTGGTACCAGTACCTGATAATTTATATGGCTGTATCAATACCTGGTATATGACTCTACCAATACCTTATATATATGACTCTACCAGTACCTGGTATATGACTCTACCAATACCTGGTATATGTACCAGTACCTGGTATATGACTCAACCAATACCTGGTATATGTACCAGTACCTGGTATATGACTGTATCAATACATGGTATATTACTGTACCGGTACCTCGTATATGGCTGTACCAGTACCTGGTAAATGACTGTACCAGTACCTAGTATATGGCGGTACCAGTACCTGATAGTTTATATGACTGTATCAATACCTAGTGTATGACTGTACCAATACCTTATATATGACTCTACCAGTACCTGGTATATGACTCTACCAACACCTGGTACATGTACCCGTACCTGGTATATTACTGTACCAATACATGGGATATGTACCAGTACCTGACATATGACTGTACCAATACATGGTATATGACTGTACCGGTACCTCGTATATGGCTTTACCAGTACCTGGTATATGACTGTACCAATACATGGTATATAACTGTACCAGTACCTGGTATATAGCTGTACCAGTACCTGGTATATGAATTTAGCAATACCTGGTATATGGCTGTATAAATACCTGGTATATGGATTTTCTTATACCTGGTATATGGATGTACCAATACCTTGGTAAATGGATGTACCAATACCTAGTATATGACAGCACCAGTACTAGGTATGTGGCTGTACCAGTACCTGGAATATGGCAGTACCGGTACCTGGTATATGACTGTACCAATACCTGGTATATGAATGTACCAATACCTGATATATGGCTGTACCAATACTTTGTATATCACAGTACCAATACTTGGTTTATGATTGTACCTGGTATATAAAGTACCAGTACCTGTTTTATGTATGTAGTTGGTATATGGCAGAACCAATACATGGCATATATCTGTATCTGGTATATAGCTGTACCAATACCTGATATATGGCTGTACCAATACCTTGTATATCGCAGTACCAATACCTGGTATATGGCAGTTCCGGTATATAGCATATATCTCTACCCGCTATATGACAGTACCAGTACATGACATATGTATGTATCTTGTATATGGCTGTACCAATACATGGCATATATATCTACCCGCTATATGACAGTACCAGTACATGACATATGTATGTATCTTGTATATGGCTGTACCAATACATGGCATATATATCTACCCGCTATATGACAGTACCAGTACATGACATATGTATGTATCTGGTATATGGCTGTACCAATACATGGCATATATATCTACCCGCTATATGACAGTACCAGTACATGACATATGTATGTATCTGGTATATGGCTGTACTAGTTCATGGCATATATCTCTACCAGCTATATGGCAGTACCAGTACATGGCATATGTATGTATCTTGTATATGGCTGTACCAGTACATGGCATATATATCTACCCGCTATATGACAGTACCAGTACATGGCATATTTATGTATCTGATTATGGCTGTTCCAGTACATGGCATATATATCTACCCGCCATATGACAGTACCAGTACACGACATATGTATGTATCTGGTATATGGCTGTACCAGTACATGGCATATATCTCTACCCGCTATATAACAGTATCAGTACATGACATATGTATGTATCTGGTATATGGCTGTACTAGTACATGGCATATATCTCTACCAGTTATATGGCAGTACCAGTACATGACATATGTATGTATCTTGTATATGGCTGTACCAGTACATGGCATATATATCTACCCGCTATATGACAGTACCAGTACATGGCATATTTATGTATCTGATTATGGCTGTTCCAGTACATGGCATATATATCTACCCGCCATATGACAGTACCAGTACACGACATATGTATGTATCTGGTATATGGCTGAACCAGCACATGGCATATATATCTACCCGCCATATAACAGTACCAGTACATGACATATGTATGTATCTGGTATATGGCTGTTCCAATACATGGCATATATATCTACCCGCTATATGACAGTACCAGTACATGGCATATGTATGTATCTGGTATATGGCTGTTCCAATACATGACATATATCTATACCCGCTATATGACAGTACCAGTACATGACATATATCTCTACCCGCTATATGGCAGTACCAGTACAAAGCATATGTATGTATCTTGTATATGGCTGTACCAGTACATGGCATATATCTCTACCCGCTATATTGTAGTGCCAGTACATTGTATATGTCTGTACTTTGTATATTGCTATGTCAGTACATGATATATGTCTGTACCTGATATATGGCAGTACCGGTATCTGGTTTATGACAGTACCAGGTATATGGCTGTACCTGTACATGATATATGTCTGTACCTGATATATGGCAGTACCGGTATCTGGTATATGCCAGTACCAGGTGTATGGCTGTACCTGTACATGATATATGTCTGTACCTGATATATGGCAGTACCGGTATCTGGTTTATGACAGTACCATGTATATGGCTGTACCTGTACATGTATCTGGTATATGGCAGTACCGGTACATGTATCTGGTATATGGCAGTACCATGTATATGGCTGTACCACGTATATTGCTATGTCAGTACGTGATATATGTCTGTACCTGATATATGGCAGTACCGGTATCTGGTATATGGCAGTACCATGTATATTGCTATATAAGTACATTATATATGTCTGTACCTGATATATGGCAGTACTGGTATCCGAAATATGGCAGATCAGGTATATGGCTGTACCAGCACATAATATATGTCTGTATCTGATATATGGCAGTATCAGTATCAGATACAAGGCAGTTCCAGGTATATTGCTTTGTTAGTACATGATATATGTTTGTACCTGATATATGGCAGTACTGGTATCTGATATATGGCCGTACCAGGTATATGGCTGTACAAGTACATGATAAACGTCTGTACCTGATATATGGCAGTATCAGTATTTGGTTTAAGGCATTACCAGGTATATTGTTATGTCAGTACATGATATATGCCTGTACCTGATATATGGCAGTACCGGTATCTGGTATATGGCAGTACCATGTATATGACTGTATCAGTACATTATATATGTCTGTACCTGATATATGGCAGTACTGGTATCTGGTATATGTCAGTACCATGTATATGGCAGTACCGGTACATGTATCTGGTATATGGCAGTACCATGTATATGGCTGTACCACGTATATTACTATGTCAGTACGTGATATATGTCTGTACCTGATATATGGCAGTACCGGTATCTGGTATTTGGCAGTATCATGTATATGGCTGTACAAGTACATGACATATGTATGTACCTGATATATGGCAGTACCGGTACATGTATCTGGTATATGGCAGTACCAGGTATTTGGCTGTACCTGTACATGGTATATGTCTGTACCTGATATATGGCAGTACTAGTATCGAGTTTATGGCAGTACCAGATATATGGCTGTATCAGTACATAATATATGTCTGTACCTGATATATGACAGTACCCGTATCTGGTATATGTCAGTACCAAGTATATGGCTGTACCTGTACATGATATATGTCTGTACCTGATATATGAAAGTACCGGTATCTGGTATAAGGCAGTACCAGGTATATGGCTGTACCAGTACATGATATATGTCTGTACCTGATATATGGCAGTACCGGTATCTGGTATATGGCAGTACCAGGTATATGGCTGTACCTGTACATGATATATGTCTGTACCTGATATATGGCAGTACCGGTATCTGGTATATGGCATTACCAGGTATATGGCTGTACCAGTACATGATATGTGTCTGTACTTGATATATGGCAGTACCAGTATCTTGTATATGGCAGTACCAGGTATATGGCTGTACCTGTACATGATATATGTCTGTACCTGATATATAGCAGTACCGGTATCTGGAATATGGCAGTACCAGGTATATGGCTGTACCTGTACATGATATATATCTGTACCTGAAATAGTACAGTACCAGTCGCTGGTATATGGCAGTACCAGGTATATGGTTGTACCAGTATATTGTTTATGCATTATTATGTTATTTTATATAATGTATAAAATGTTACCCATAGCTGGTGTCACATATAACAACATCTACACAACCACAAATCTAAAATATGGTAATATCTCAATAACAGTACCAATCTCTCGTTCTTATTGGAGAACCATCAATACACGGTTATTACAATAGCCATACGTAGCGTCTTGGTAAGCGCCTGACGAACATACTCGTTCCTATGTACAAACGGCCCAAGATTTCCGTGCAGCCTAGGCCGTCGTCGTCTATTATCTCTTTTCCAGGCAGCACAATTAATGTTATCGGTAAATGTAATCTGCGGATACAATCACTGATGGATATCGGCATCAGATTGCTCATCTTATTTCACTGAAGTCTCTTCCCACTGCCCTCCGTTTACGACTGTGTCAACATTACAGTCTGACAGAAACAGCAAGGCGATAGACACATGACGGTGGGGTAATAGAGTTTAACATCATTGTTACATCATGTTATAATATTCCGTTCCATGGGCTGAGGTCAACCTTAATTATGGTGGCCACAAGTCATACATGGACATGTTAACATTATTAAACCATTCAAGATAACAGTGCAGTGCAATGTTAGATAAAAAGACAATATAAGACTCTTTTTTATAAAATGATCCACGGAATGGTCCCACCATATCTATGTGCATTGGTTCCTTCTCTTACAAATGCAAGTTCCGCGTACAACCTCAGAAATAATAACAATATTCAAATTCCTTCTTCAAGAACAGCTCTGTACTCAAATTCCTTTATTCCTTCCGTTGTCCGTGACTGGAACACTCTCCCACTTGAAACAAGACAAGCCTCTTCTCTGAATGCTTTTAAACATAAACTCGAAAGTAACGAACCAAAAGTACCTAAATTCGTTTACATAGGTACAAGGAAATGCCAATTATTGCATGCCCGCCTCCGAACGAGTTGTAGTGCACTTAAACAACATCTATTTCTTAAACACATTGAAGACTCCCCCCTGTGTACATGTGGACAAATAGAAATCACAGCTCACTTCTTTCTCAATTGTCACCTTTACCAGCATCCACACATACCACTCCTGACATCTGTCAGTGAGTTATCTAGTTTCTTTAAATATACTTCTTTTTGGTGAACCACAACTCTCTTATGACAATAATGTTAAAATATTTCAAGCAGTTCACACATAAATTTTATCCACTAATCGTTTCTCCTGAACATGTAAGTAAGTCTGAAGAAATAACAAGGCTATTTCTATTTACGTGGTGTGGTCAGCCCGTCTCCTAATTTCGTCCATGCCGTTCAGAACTTGTCCAAAAATGTTAACCGTTATTATTATGTGAATTCACATAATTATCCATTACTTAAATCATTTTAATAACCTTTCTTTTTTTTCTAATTACTCACTTCATTTTCTAAGTTTCTTAAATATATCAGAAACAATATTCCTAAAAGTATGTTAAACATTTTTATTAAGTATATTTTGAACTATGTTATATTCGTAATGGTAAGAGCATAAATCAAATTGTTGATAATCTGCCAAATTTGTTCACAATTGATATATGTCATGGAAAAGAACTTTATAAGATTTTATCTTCCGTTCTAATCCATATTTATACCTAAACTTATGTGTATATATGTACATTTGAATGAATAAATATGTTTAAACCAAGGCTATGTGTAGAGATATAGTTATAACATTAATGAAACACCAGCTAAAAACGTAGACACATGTAACACATATAACAAACACTCTCCTACATGTTTAATGTTAGACTATGTTATCGATAGGATATGTTATCGATTGTTTACTGTGGTGTTATATCATATGTTGTTTAATATGAGGCTATGTTATTTGTTGTGTAATATGAGGCTATGCTATATGTTGTTTAATATGAGACCATGGTATATGTTGTTTAATGTCAGGTTATGTTATTTGTTGTTAAATATGATGCTACATTATTTGTTGTTGAATGTGAGAATATGTTATTTGTTATTTAATGTGAGACTATGTTATTTGTTGTTAGATATGACAAATATATTTGGTGTTGTTTAATGTAAGTATATATTCGCAGGTGTTCAGTGCAAGTATATATCCTCAGTTGTTATATGTAAGTATATATCCTCAGTTGTTATATGTAAGTATATATTCGCAGGTGTTTAATGTAAGTATATATCCTAAGTTGTTATATGTAAGTATATATCCTAAGTTGTTATGTGTACGTATATATCCTCAGTTGTTATATGTAAGTATATATCCTAAGTTGTTATATGTAAGTATATATACTAAGTTGTTATGTGTAAGTATATATCCTCAGTTGTTATATGTAAGTATATATCCTAAGTTGTTATATGTAAGTATATATATATCCTAAGTTGTTATATGTAAGTATATATATTCGCAAGTGTTTAATGTAAGTATATATCCTCAGTTATTATATGTAATTATCTATTTTCAGGTGTTTAATGGAAGTATACATTATCAGGTGTTTAGTGTAAGTATATATTCTCAGGTGTTCAATGTAAGTTTATATCCTCAGTTGTAATATATATATCGTTTATTCAGAAATTCCAATAGGCCATCAGACCCATGAGGATACAACATACTACGCATATTTGCAATTGATACAACAAATGGTGCAGTACTTACATGTGCAATGTGTACAACTAAATACAACACACAGACGTACACACAGACGTACACACACACACACACATACACACACACACACACACACACACACACACACACACACACACACACACACATCCACACGCGCGCGAACATATTTGCACATGAACAGGCACGCAGATAAACACAATTATTATGTTCTTGTTTTCTTCATTTCAGTGTCATATAATCATAACACTGTTTCGTAATTTTTGTCTAATTTGTGCTGAGAAGGTGACATATTTCAATCATAATTTAGTATTGCTGATGAAAATATTGCAAACATATAAACTGTTAATATAATATGTGAATTAAGATGCATTTGTATTCAAAAGTGATTTCTTTGTTATTGTTTTTATATTTCATATAAGTTATGTAAACTTGTAACATAGCATTGTAAGTTGGGTTAACTGAATATTTCATTTTTCTTTATTTCAAAAGCTTTAAACACGAAAACACTAAGACATCTAAAAGTTTTTTTATTTTGACTTTGCATAAGTGCTCAAAATTTAAACATACTTGGCCTTTTCCAATAATATTTCTTTATATATGTGTTTCTTATTTGATAATACAATCTGCATTCAATTACAAAATGATATTCGTCTTCTAATGTATCACATGTGGTACATTTACGTTCATTTAAAGGTATACTATGAGGTTTGTGCCATCTTCCAGCCTTTATTTGTAAATTGTGAGATGAGAGTCTTAACCTAGATAACGCAATTCTGTATTTTTCTATATTAACCATATACAAGTAAGATTTTAAAGCAAAATTATCAAAAATTAAAGTGTAAGTATTCGCTCTACTTGAGATCCGAAGACGAGAATGTAAATTTTGAATGAAATTATCTTGTAATCTTTATTTTACATTATACAAAAACAAAGTGTTATCTGTATTAAATGTAAGTATATTAGCAGGTGTTAAATGTAAGTATATATTCTCAGGTGTTTAATGTAAATATATATCCTCAGGTGTTTAATGTAAGTATATATCCTCAGTTGTTTAATGGCAGTATATATTCTAAGTTGTTTAGTGTAAGTATATATTCTCAGGTGTTTAGTGTAAGTATATATTCTAAGGTGTTTAATGTAAGTATATATCCTCAGGTGTTAAATGTTAGTATATATATATATCCTCAGTTGTTTAATGGCAGTATATATTCTAAGTTGTTTAGTGTAAGTATATATTCTCAGGTGTTTAGTGTAAGTCTTTATTCTCAGGTGTTTAATGTAAGTATATATCCGCAGGTGTTTAATGTAAGTATATATCCTCAGGTGTTTAATGTAAGTATATATATATCCTCAGTTGTTTAATGGCAGTATATATTCTCAGGTGTTTAGTGTAAGTATATATTCTCATGTGTTTAGTGTAAGTATATATGTATATATCCTCAGTTGTTTAATGAAAGTATATATTGGCAGGTGTTTAGTGTAAGTATATATTCTCAGTTGTTTAATGGAAGTATATATTGGCAGGTGTTTAATGTTAGTATATATATCCTCAATTGTTTAATGTCATTATATATTTTCAGGTGCTTAATGTAAATATATATTCGCAAGTGTTTAATACAAGCATATATTCTTAGGTGTTTAATGTAAGTATGTATCCTCAGTTGTATAATGTAAGTATATATCCTCAGGTGTTTTATGTAAGTATATATCCTCAGTTGTTTAATGTAAGTATATATCCTCAGGTGTTTTATGTAAGTATATATATCCTCAGTTGTTTAATGTAATAACATATTCGCAGGTGTTTAATGTAATAACATATTCGCAGGTGTTTAATGTAAGTATATATTCTCAGGTGTTTAATGTAAGTATATATCCTCAGGTGTTTAATGTAAGTATATATCCTCAGGTGTTTAATGTAAGTATATATCCTCAGGTGTTTAATGTAAGTATATATTCGCAGGTGTTTGATGTAAGTATATATTGATGTTAGCATACAATTATTTTCAGTTGTTACATACTGAAATGTTATACCAAATACATTTTAATATAAATCTATATTCTGTCTTGCTGAAGTTGACATCCTTGCCGTTAGGAATTTTCACCGGGCAACTTGTGAAAAAGAATCTTAATGAATGTAAAAGAATGTGACAGTCGCAAAAGAAGATAAATGAGGTTTTGATAATATTTCCTTGCCTGAATGTCACATCCACGTCCACACAGGATGTGACAGAATTACTACGGAATTCCAATTTCACCAAGTTTTTTTGCTACGCACAAACAGAGATGGCTCGTGACGCGTTGTAAGAAGAAAATGCATATTGAGACTTTTTAATACAAAGCTTTCTGATTAAATACCGGCCTGTATCTAATAGTATATTACTGTTTAATACTAAGTTTGGATTACTAAAGCGGAATGTTGCTAGTACGATCCCCGTGTCGGGTCAAAACTAAATAAATTTATCGCATGTCCCTCAGCATTGAGAGGAAAATTCTAGGTCTGGTGTTGTTGTTGTATGGTGTTAAGCGTCGCTTTCAACATTTTTTCAATCATATCTATTTAAGACAGTTAGCGCTGTCACACTGGAGTATCATGCCGCAGACACATGGTACAGTACCCCACCCGGTCACATTATACTGACACTGGGCCGACCAGACCTAGAACTTTCTTCTAACTGCTGAGCGCCAAGCTTCTAGTACCATTTTTAAAGTATTTGGTATTACCCGGCCGGGGATCGAATCCACAACCTTCCGCATGCAAGGCGGACGCTCTACCACTAGACCACACTGCAGTCTTAGGTCTGATGTACCCGGTGTCAGTCTAATGTGAATGAGTGCATAATATTTCATTGTAGCAGCACTTAAACTTATCAGTTTTTGAAAGCGACGTTAAACATCATAAAACAACAAACTACATAAATGCAAATACTAGCGCAGAGACAAAATGCTAATAATAATAATAATAATAATAATAATAATAATAATAATGACAGAAAGAAGACAAAGAAGAAGAAGAAGAAGAAGAAGAAGAAGAAGAAGAGACTGTACAAGCTAAAAATAGCTTTCTCTCAATTATATTGTTATGTATCGCTGTGTATTGAATATATGTATCTGTCATATGTTGATAACAAATAAATATTGTTTAAATCAAGGAGATAAAGAAGAAGAAGAAGAAGAAGAAGAAGAAGAAGAAGAAGAAGAAGAATGAAAAATGAAGAAATAAAAAGTATATTTATATATATATATATATATATATATATATATATAGTGTAGTACAATATTATTATAGAGGATTATGATGTAGCTATTAAAGGTTTCTCTAAGTGAACAGTCTAATTATTAATTGTAAGTTTTAATGATTGAAAAACATACTCTTACCAGTGATTAAATCACGATTCAAGTAATACAAAGTTAACTGCTGACTGCGATATGTTTAAATATCGTACACTGTCAACAATTAAACCATGTTCATTAAAAGGAAGATCCAATTATAAAATACACTTAATAACATGTTCAGTATAACGGTATCTCAATACACATCCTTCTGATGTAGCGTACTTCCGAGTAAAGATAGTTTAATTATTACGTTATTCCATTTAGGCATTTTCTAATAATGAAGGAAATTATAGTAGTCATTAATGTACGGTATTCCATTAAGGGATGCTCGAGTAATTGACAGTATCCCATTTAAGGACGTTATATTTGTAGTTCTAGTTATTCGATATTCCATTTGGTGGTGTTATACATCATTGGCAGCATGTTATTAAGGTGTGTTATAGTTATTGGCGGTATTTCAGTAATGGGTGTTATAGTTATTGGCGGTATTCCATTAATAGGTGTTATAGTTATTGGCGGTTTTTCATTAATGGATGTTATAGTTATTGACGGTATGTTATTAAGAGGTGTTATAGTTATTGAGGGCATTCCATAAAGGGATGTTATAGTTATTGGCGGTATTTCAGTAAGTGGTGTTACAGTTATTGAAGGCTTTCCATTAAGGGATGTTATAGTTATTGACGGTATTCCATCAACGGGTGTTATAGTTATTGGCGGTATTCCATTAATGGTCGTTATAGTTATTGGCGGTATTCCATTTATGGGCGTTATAGTTATTAGCGGTATTTTATTAATGGGTGTTAAAGTTATTAACGGTACTCCATTAAGGGGTGTTACAGTTATTGACGGTTTTCCATCAAGGGTGTTATAGTTATTGACGGTGTTCCATCAAGGGTGTTATAGTTGTTGGGGTATTCCATCAAGGGTATTATATTTATTGACGGTATTCCATTAAGGGTGTTATAGTTGTTGACGGTATTCCATCAAGGGTTTATAGTTATTGGCGGTATTCCATCAAGGGTGTTATAGTTCTTGACGGTATTCCATCAAGGGTGTTATAGTTATTGGCAGGTGTTATAGTTATTGAGGGTATTCCATCAAGGGTGTTATAGTTATGTTATAGTTATTGACGGTATTCCATCAAGGGTGTTATAGTTTTTGACGGTATTCCATCAAGGCTGTTATAGTTATTGACGGTATTCCATCAAGGGTGTTATAGTTATTGGCGGTATTCCATCAAGGATGTTATAGTTATTGGCGGTATTCCATTAAGGGGTGTTATAGTTATTGGCGGTAATCCATCAAGGGTGTTATAGTTCTTGACGGTATTCCATCAAGGGTGTTATAGTTATTTGCGGTATTCCACCAAGGGGTGTTATAGTTGTTGACAGTATGCCATTAAGGGGTGTTATAGTTATTGACGGTATGTTATTAAGGGTTGTTATAGTTATTGAGGGCACTCCATTAAGGGATGTTATAGTTATTGGCGGTATTTCAGTTAGGGGTGTTATAGTTATTGGCAGTATTCCGTTAAGGGGTGTTATAGTTATTGGCAGTATTCATAAATGGGTGTTATAGTTAATGGCAGTATTCCATTAAAAGGTGTTATAGTTATTGGCGGTTTTTCATTAATAGGTGTTATAGTTATTGGCGGTATTCCATTAATGGGTGTTATAGTAATTGGCGGTATTCCATTAATGGGTGTTATAATTGTTGGCGGTATTCCATTAAGGTGTGTTATAATTATTTACGGTATTCCATTAATTGGTAAAATAGTTGTTGATTGGTTGTCAAGGGATGTTATAGTTATTGACGGTATTTCAATAAAGGGTGTTTTAGTTGTTGACGGTTTTCCATCAAGGGGTGTTATAGTTATCGGCGATATAATATTACAGTAAGGGATGTTATAGTTATTGACGGTATTTCAGTAAAGGGTGTTATAGTTGTTGACGGTTTTCCATCAAGGGGTGTTATAGTTATTGACGGTATTTCAGTAAAGGGTGTTATAGTTGTTGACGGTTTTCCATCAAGGGGTGTTATAGTTATCGGTGGTATTTCAGCAAGGGATGTTATAGTTATTGAAGGTATTTCAGTAAAGGGTGTTGTAGTTGTTGACGGTTTTCCATCAAGGGGTGTTATAGTTATCGGCGGTATTTCAATAAGGGATGTTATAGTTATTGACGGTACTTCAGTAAAGGTTGTTATAGTTGTTGACGGTTTTCCATCAAGGGGTGTTATAGTTATCGGCGGTATTTCAGAAAGGGATGTTATAGTTATTGACGGTATTTCAGTAAAGGGTGTTGTAGTTGTTGACGGTTTTCCATCAAGGGGTGTTATAGTTATCGGGCGGTATTTCAGCAAGGGATGTTATAGTTAATGACGGTATTTCAGTAAAGGGTGTTATAGTTGTTGGCGGTTTTCCATCAAGGGGTGTTATAGTTATCGGCGGTATTTCAGTAAGGGATATTATAGTTATTATTATTTTTATTAAGGGATGTTACAGTCATTGGTATTTCAGTAACGGGTGTTATAGTTGTTGGCGGTTCCTTATTAAGGGGTGTTATAGTTATTGGCGGTATTCCGTAAGGGTCGTTTAGTTGTTGACAGTATTCCATTATGGGTTGGTATAGTTATTGAGGGTATTTTCATATTTTCACGGTTTCTAGTAATGGAATTTTATCTAAGTGTTACTCGTGAACCCTGACAAGCTCATTCGTAAATCCTGAAACTGACACGCTCACACTGACAAGCTAACTCGTCAATCCTGAAACAGACAAGTTCACTCGTGAACCCTGAAACTTACAAGCTCACTCGTGAACCCTGAAACTGGCAAGGTCATTCTTGGTGAAACTGACAAGCTCACTCGTGAACTTTGAAACTGACAAGCTCATTCATGATTCTGAAACTGGCAAACTCACTCGTAGTGAAACAAGCTCACTCGTGAACCCTGAAACAGACAAGCTTATTCATGAATCCTGAAACTGACAAGGTCACACGTAGTGAAAGAGACACGCTCACTCGTGGTGAAACTGACACGCTCATTCGTGTCGAAGCTGACATGCTTACTCATGAATCTTGAAACTGACAAGCTCACTCGTGGTGAAACGGACAAGCTCACACGTGAACTCTGAAAATGACAAGTGTACTCGTGAATCCTGAAACTGACAAGCTCACTCGTGAATCCTGAAACTGACAAGCTCATGTGTGGTGAAACGGAAAAGCTCACTCGTGAACCATGAAACTGACAAGCTCATTCGTGGTAAAACTGACATGCTTACTCGTGAATCCTGAAACTAACAAGCTCACTCGTGAATCGTGAAACTGACAAGCTCATTCGTGGTGAAACTGATAAGCTAACTCGTGGTGAAACTGACAAGTTCACTAGTGAATTATGAAACTGACAGGCTCACTCGTAGTGAACCGACAAGCTTATTCGTGAATTATGAAACCGACAAGCTCTCTCGTGGTGAAACTGACAAGAGCACTCGTGAATCCTGAAATTGAGAAGCTCATTCGTGGTGAAACCGACAAGCTTAATCGTGAACCATGAAACTGACAAGCTCACTTGTGCTTGAAGCATGAAACTAACACGCTCGCTCGTGTTGAACCGGACAAGCTCACTCGTGGTGAACCCGACAAATAACTCGTGGAGAAACTGACAAGATCACTCGTGAACCCTAGAAATGACAAGCTCACTCGTTGTGAACCGAACAAGCTCAATCGTGGTGAAAGTGACTAACTCACTCATGAACCCTGAAAATGACAAGCTCTTTCGTGAACCATGAAACTGACAAATTCATTCGTGAACCATGAAACTAACAAACTCACTCGTGAACCATGGAACGGACAAGCTCATTCGTGGTGAAATGACAAGTTACTCGTGTTGGAACTGACAAGCTCACTCGTGAACCCTGAAAATGACAAGCTCATTTGTTGTGAAACTGACAAGCTCGTAGTGAAAGTGACAAACTCACTCATGAACCCTGAAAATGACAAGCTCTTTCGTGAACCATGAAACTGACAAACTCACTCGTGAACCATAAAACTGACAAACTCACTCGTAAACCATAGAACGGACAAGCTTATTCGTGGAAAAACTGACAAGCTCACTCGTGGTGAAACTTTCAAGCTCGTTCGTTGTGAAACTGACAAGCTCACTCGTGGTGAAACTTTCAAGCTCATTCGTGAACCGTGAAACTGACAAACTCATTCGTGAACCATGAAACTGACAAGCTCACTCGTGAACCATAAAACTGACAAACTCACTCGTGGTGAAACAGACAAGCTCATTCGTGGTGAAACTGACAAACTCACTCGAGAACTATGGAACTGACAAGCTCACTCGTGAACCATGAAACTGACAAACTCACTCATTCGTGAACCATGGAACAGACAAGCTCACGAGTGGTGAAACTTTCAAACTCACTCGTGAACAATGGAACGGACAAGCTCACGCGTGGTGAAACTTACAAGCTCATTCGTAGTGAAACTGACAAACTCACTCGTGAACCATGGAACTGACAATCTCACTCGTGAACCATGAAACTGACAAACTCACTCGTGGTGAAACTTTCAAGCTCATTCGTGAACCATGGAACGGACAAGCTCAAGCGTGGTAAAACTTTCAAACTCACTCGTGAACCATGGAACAGACAAGCTCACACGCGGTGAAACTGACAAGCTCATTTGTGGTGAAACTGACAAACTCACTCGTGAACCATGGAACTGATAAGCTCACTCGTGAACCATGAAACTGACAAACTCACTCGTAGTGAAACTTTCAAGCTCATTCGTAAACCATGGAACGGACAAGCTCACGCGTGGTGAAACTGACAAGTTACTTGTGGTGAAACTGACAAACTCACTCGTGAACCATGAAACGGACAAGCTCACGCGTGCAGAAACTGACAATCTCATTCGTGGTGAAACTGACAAACTCACTCGTGACCAATGGAACTGACAAGCTCACTCGTGAACCATGAAACAGACAAGCTCATTCGTTGTGAAACTTTCAAGCTCATTCGTGAACCATGGAACGGACAAGCTCACGCGCGGTTAAACTGGCAAGCTCATTCGTGGCAAAACTGACAAACTCATTCGTGAACCATGGAACTGACAAGCTCATTCGTGAACCATGAAACTGACAAACTCACTCGTGGTGAAACTTACAAGCTCATTCGTGGCGAAACTGACAAACTCACTCGTGAACCATGGAACTGATAAGCTTATCCGTGAACCATGAAACTGACAAACTCACTCGTGGTGAATATTACAAGCTCATTCGTGGTGAAACTGACAAACTCACTCGTGAACCATGAAACTGACAAACTCACATGTGGTGAAACTTTCAAGCTCATTCGTGAACCATGGAACGGACAAGCTCACGCGTGGTGAAACTGACAAGTTACTCGTGGTGAAACTGACAAGCTCACTCGTGGTGAAACTGACAAGCTCACTCGTAAATCATGAAACTGACAAGCTCATTCGTGGTTAATTAAAACTTCAGAAATGGAAAGGTCATTTCATTGTATTAATTCTCTAGTTATTTACCAAACACATTTTTGTGAGCGGTTGTTTCTACATAAAAAAGCGTAAGTACTTTATATAAAACTGTAACATCTAAAAACAGTTCTTTGTGACTTTTATTCCGAGAATAACTTCCCATTTCTTCAAATTGGCAAATATCGCAGGTTTAATTTGTAAGCTCAGCGCCGATCTTGCCTTTCCGAAACTAAATTTCTATTTTAATAGTTTTATATCTCCTCGCTTTTTTACGCAATTTCTGTTACAGTTATGCATAAATCATAAGGCAGGGCAGACGGAAAGCTTTATTGCCCTTTCATGGTAAAACGGAGGGAATTTAGCTCGCTGTAAGATATAGGTGGGTGTCGAGTAAACCGTGCATATACGTATTGTAGAAGCTGCATGGTAGCGTAACCCAGAATTGTCGATTGCATTTATTGGCAGCATTTGTGTCGATTAAATTCTTTTTTACATCTCGTTTAAATGCAACAAAATGCGTGTCTGCATGCATTCAGGAAGATGGTTAATCGAACCGATATCTATATAACCATCGCTCCGTATATATGGAATGAAATTCAGTAATGCCGGATAGTGTCTGCATATGGTGCTTGTGTAAATGGTCTTCACAACGTCAATATAGAAATGGTTTTATTGTGATATACAGAAAACGCGTATTTGATTGTGGTTTGTGCTACATATGGTTTATATATGATTAAGAATCGAACAAAAATCGAATGCTGGACAACGTTCATAAAGTTGACCATATAATATGTGTTTGTTAGTTTTAAATGTTTTTGATTGTGAACCGTTGGCTTAGTGTGTTAGAATAAAATAAAATGTTTAATGTGTTTCTTTTATTATAGAGATTTTGTGGTGAATTAATTTCGACAATTCCAATGTTAAAAAAGAAGTGAAATTATAAATGGTAATTTTATCGTTTTCAACTATGAAATTAAAAATGATTGTTGATTTAGTAAAACATCATTCTTGAGTTGTGTTCACTCGTGCCTTAATTACTCGTTACAAAGGTTCCCTCGATGAAATAAAAATTATATTTTTCTTCATACCAAACAATATTCTTTGTGCCATTTTTATTGCCAAAAAAAATGTACTATTGACAACGTCGACATTTACCTAATCCTATGTACAGTGATTTAAATAAATTAGGCCAACACAGATACATTACGAGATCAAATATAAAAGAAAGAATATTATTAATACAAAATCAAATACAATACAAAACAAATATAAATACGAACGCGTCAATAACACTTTTCTCAGCATGTTGGTCAGTTTTGTTGTCAGTTATTATCTACTTGTTTACATTTACGTGCTAGTTTTCTAATTAAAAGCTTGAGATACATATTTTTAAGTTTATGAAGTAATCTTCTTCTTTTTATTTCACATATTTACAAATTTCTGAACTGCGAGCCATGGTGAATTATGAAAGTAATCTAATGTTATGGTATTTAGGGCCACAGATTAAACAACGATTTTGAGATGCAACGGCACACCTGGAACACACTAGTTCACTTACTATATCATATACAGTCGCCAAACCTGTGTAAGTGACCACCTCTGTTAAGCAATCACCTGTCTTAAGCAACCATATTTTCTATTTCCCATTTCTATGCTTTCAGTGTAAATGAACTTGATTAAGCAACAACCTGCCTTAAAATACCAATTTTGCTCCTTCCCTTGATTGGCTGCTGAAGACAGATTAGACTATACTTACTCTCCACAATTCAATGTCTACATTGTGAATGTCTACATTGTCAATGTCTACATTATGGGAGCTGTAAGCGAGGCACGGCAGTTGTTTTTCAATTACATTATTTGTATAACATCTAAACAAACGGATTAAAGAGGAATGCACAACGTCTTTAGTTAATACACTAATTGATTTACTATTAGTTATTTAAAGATGTTGCATCTCGAGAACCGTGATAATTATAGTGTGTTTCTTTTAAACAGCATTAATTTTATATTTATTTTAGAAAATTTTCAATAAGTCCATGTCATAGAAAAAATAGCACAACTATAAAATTTTCATTTAACCTTTCCTCAATCAGAAGTAGAAATAGCACTAGTAGTGCATATGATAAATGTCATAGGTAACGTAAAGTTCTTAATTGATTCTTAATGTATCATATAATTGTATTTTAATAGCTTCGTATCATTATAAAGAAGAAATATTACCTATAAAAACATGATCCCGCTGTAGTTCCGCCTGCTCTAGTTCGTTATATCCATCCGAAAAAGAAGAAATTGATTCCCTGAAATTGTTTTTATAATCCACGTTTGAAGGAACAAAACAGCACACACAAGAATCTTCCGCGGCATCCGTGTCACAAATGTGCTATTACAGCGTTAATGTATTTTTACCATTTTCGTACTCGTTTATATTTGATACACAGGCAGTGCGAGCGAATGTCAATGGAGGCCGTATATCGTTATTGATCAAAAGTTCTTCTTCGATACAAATCGATCACTCGGGCAATCAAGGCACCGTGAAACAACAACAATCAGTGGGAAAAGTGCTCCTTAATAACTGATTACTACCGTCAAGAAATCCTATAATTTGTAATATTTGACGGCGTTCTTATTTGTATCTTAATTATTTAAAAAAGAGTTTGTAAAAAGTATTACTCACATTATACAATGGTTATACATAACTAACAGTATGTGCAGAATTTAGTTTGACTGAATATTTTGTTTTTTATTGTGTGGTGATTACTGTATTTTTTTAAAAAAAATTTTTTAAATTATTTGATGACTTATAACTAAAACATGTGATCATAGATCTTAATGGTCGGTATATATCGCAAACAAGGATACCTTACACCAGATCAATTCTGAGGTAGAATTGGAGATTGCATTACAATGTATTATTGAAAATATACATGGATGATAATGAAGGTATGCACTAGATCCTAACAAGACTTCTTCATATATAAATAATGGATTATTTCTTAGTTATCTTCGCGAGTCTCAATTGTGCTTGAAGCTGAAAATACAATTCATTATTTTTAAATTATTGATCAACTTTCTCTCTTTAAACGAAATAACTGTTTTCTGATGGAGCATATTAAATATGCTCTGTGCAAAGGCTAGAATATTCGAGATCAATTCAATTCTATTCAATTCTATTCTATTCTATTCTATTCTATTCTATTCTATTCTATTCTATTCTATTCTATTCTATTCTATTCTATTCTATTCTATTTTATTCTGTCATGCTGTGTTGTGCCTTGTCTATTTTGCTAATGATGTTATACTAGAGCTACAGATGCCAAACGTAATTTCACAAATGTGTAACATACTCTGTGTGGTTTTTGTGAAAATCTGCTCGCACGAAATCGTTTCCGTACAATATACGGTTCAACAATGCTGTTAATAATTCCGCAGTGAATTGTAGAGATGCATCAGTGAATTAGTTTTAATTATAGAGACCCGTCAGTGAATTAGTTTTAATAATTTCACTATCAAAAAAATAAAAAATTATAGAGATCCATCAGTGAATTAGTTTTAATAATTTCAGCATTAAAATAATGAAATTATAGATTGCAATTCAGTTTTCAAACATGAAATAAAATAAAAAGTTAGTTCAGTAAAATATCGGTTTACTTTCATTTGTTGACGCTCACTTGTGGTTTCACTTCAAATCACCATAACATCTCAGTGAAGTAAAAAACGTCATATCACTACAACCAACATTTAGTGTCTATGTCATTGCCATAGCTCTACTCTCAGCAGTGTCGTGATTATGGTAACTACGTGTATAAATCGCACTGGGCCCTGCAAATGCGTGTATAAACCGTACTGGGTGCTGTAAATACGTGCATAAACCGTACTGTAAATAAATGTATAAACCACACTTGACCCTGTAAATACGTGTATAAACCGTAGTGGGTTCTGTAAATACGTGTATAACCCGAACTGGGCCCTGTAAATACGTGTATAAACCGTACTGCGCCATATAAATACGTGTAAAAACCGTACTGGGTCCTGTAAATACGTGTATAAAACGTACCGGGTCCTGTAAATAAGTGTATAAGCCGTACTGGGTCCATGTTCATAGAGCATCAGAATTCCAATTGGAACAACAAGATGAGATTTAAATCAATTAATCATCCTATTTTTTTTAATACAAAATGTAATGATACCATAGAAATTGGTTTAAAAAATTGGATATTTTTTTTATTTAGTTAAGCTTTGGCTATGACGAGATTTATGAAAACGTGCCGTGTATTATATTGGTATCTGATCGGAAATCTGGCACTGAACGGGTATCTGCTATTGAATCTGTAAGATGTACGTAAACCAGTCATTAGAACAGCACACTGGCGATGAAAAACAAAAAACAAAAATATTGTTCATTATTTATTTGTAAACCTGTTTAGTGGGAACATAATACCGGTATTAAATATATTAGAGGATGTAACGAGAACTCTCTGTGGTTCTAAGGACGGGAGGAATAAAAAACTATCCGTGGTTCTAAGGATGAAGTGACTTATAGAACTCTCTGTGGTTCTAAGGATGGGAGGAATCATAGAACTCTCCGTGGTTCTAAGGATGGACGGAATCATAGAACTCTCCGTGGTTCTAAGGATGGACGGAATCAGAGAACTCTCCGTGGTTCTAAGGATGGACGGAATCAGAGAATTCTCCGTGGTTCTAAGGATGGACGGAATCAGAGAATTCTCCGTGGTTCTACGTGGTTCTAAGGATGGACGGAATCAGAGAATTCTCCGTGATTCTAAGGATGGACGGAATCAGATAATTCTCTGTGGATCCAAGGATTGGAGGAATAACAGAACTCTCTGATGTTCTAATAATTGGATGATTCTTTCCGTTCTAACGGTTGGTGGAGAACACGCCGTGATTCTGAGGATGAAAGGAAACGTGCGTGTGTACGTGTACGCGTGTTCAGAATATATAAAACATAAAACTTGTAGTCAAGGATAACAAAACAAACCATGATATCTTTACTCTCAACAAACAGTTCTTTAAAATAATCATTATATTGTTTTTTTTTTATTACGCAGCTATATCTCTTTTTTAGTCCTTGATTTAAACAAATCAAAGTTTCTCTTCCAATGAAATACGATTTGCTTTGCTTTTGTAAAGGGCTTATATACAGCCTCGGAGACATTCAAACTATTCAGTCACTGCTTGTCGCTCATAAAGGACCACATCGTCGTGGACACCAATAAATTCAAACTTGTCTACATTTTTTTAGCTTATTCCCAAACGTTTTTACATTTATTTTTGTATGCTGTAGACTACCAATGTGGCAACCCTTAGTGTAACAAAAATCCTTTGTGTAACAATTGTTACACTCAGGGTTGACACCACAACCCTTCTTGTAACAAATCAAGTTTTGTTACACTAGCATAAGTAACAAATCCCATTTTTGTTACACTAAGGGGTTTTGTTAACTAAGGATTGCAACATACCGAATACTTTCCCATATTTCCCTTGTTTTATAATTATCTTATATGTCTTAACTTCGGATTCGCACACAACAACATTTTATAATTGATCGGTGTTTTGTAAAAAAAAAAAGTCTCTGCCCGTAAAGGATCTTTTTTGCTAAAATTGCACGCTCTGCAATAATAATTCGCATAATATAATTGTTGTGAGCATGCGGATCTGTAATTTTATTCGTCTCATGACTTCACAAGTCAATATCGTTGTCATCAAAACGCCCAGATCGAACTCAGTCGCTCAAACGCTTGCTTTGTTTACAAATGGCGGTTGTGTTATGAAAATAGTGATTGGTAAAACGTTTGCAGTGTTCAGGTGCTGCTGTCAATGATAACCTAGAAGTCATTAATGTAAAGTGTAAGTGTAATTCTCCTAAATGGCGTTCAAAATATAAACGCTGAGATAGTAGCATCTGTAAATTCAACCTTTGAAATTTGATTGATTTTGCCTGGACATGTTTGAAATTATGCGCTTTCTGGTGTTTTGAACAATTTTGAATAATGAGTAAACCACTGGCGCTTTAGCTTGACTGTCTACATAAGATGCAATGCTAACCAAAGTCAGTCTGTCAAAAGAATGGAATCTGTTTTTCGCAAATCATTACATTTCTAAGAATTACAGAGGTTTAGTACCAC
Organism: Panopea generosa; assembly: GCA_029582155.1. NCBI lineage: Eukaryota > Metazoa > Mollusca > Bivalvia > Adapedonta > Hiatellidae > Panopea > Panopea generosa. The sequence continues at coordinate 6,922,096 of CM055901.1, forward strand.
TACAATATTTCGTACCACTACATTTTCGTATAAAATTGCAAGGTTTCGTACCACACATAGATTAATACATAACATTATAATATTTCAGACCATGATTAGGTGTGACTATCATATTTTATGATAGTATGTATGTGTAATTAGTGTGTGATAGTATTGCTTTATTATTATTTGGGGTTAAACTAACTATAAGACATATATTTTTATTTATATATTTATTGCGCTAATGAGAATTACAAAACATATACGATACACACAAACACACAAAATGATTTTATCGTATTTACACATGTGAACTAAAGATTAAAACAACACACATTTCATTAAAAAACTAATTAACACTTTGATTATTAACATTTAAAATCTCTTAAGCACAACCTATATGACACACACAAACACCTACAAATGATTAGGAAACATGTATTACAGTATTAAACAAAATAAAGTTTTAAACAGTATATCTTTCATAACTTATATCGATATTATGATCTAATTTCTATACTTGTACATGAAATAAATGTATTAAAGTATTAAAAAAAAAAAAAATATCACTATACATTTCATATATATATGGTACGAAACCTTCTGAAATGGTACGATACCACCTGGTACGAAATTGTAGTGATACGAAACAACCCAACATCCATTTCTTGTATCAACACAGGTCATTGATTAACACCTGGAAAAGTAATAAAACATCCAGATAGGTGGCATTATTGATAGTCATACTGATAATAGTTATTTTTCTATAAACAAATATATCTTTGGAGCAATCAGACTGTTAAAAAAATTTGTTTGGTATTAAAAGAGGACATATATATGATATTGTTGATGTTACTATATAAAAATATAGATGGGATTTTTTGTTTCTTATTTTACCTATGACAGTCAACTTCTGGTTGAACTCTCTGTTTTGTTGCTGAAGCAATCGTGATTCACTATGCATTTAGACGAGCAAGATTACGTGATCAGTGTTTACATTTGTTTTGTCGACTTTAAATTTCTAATACACTGCAGATCTGTGTCATCCAATCAAATTGTTTCAGCAATAAAACATCAAGTGGTATCGTGGTCGTTGCAGGTGTAAGACCACCATTGATTTTTGTTCTTTTTCTACAGAAAAAAAGTTTTCATGCTGAAAGACCCAAATTAAATAAGAAAAATGTAACATGCACACTGTTGACAAAGTGAAAATAGACTTCAGAAATCATGTATTCATACCCAAATTTTAAACATCAATTTTTATGCCCCGAAATAAAATTTGTTTGAGGCAGCATATAGTAATCGCAGTGTCTGTCAGATTATGTGTCCAAGTTATGTGTCCATTCTGTAATTTTTTCATACATGGATAGATTTCATAAACACTTAGCTCAGTTGATCAACATGACATGAGGATGTGTCACAAGTAAAACCCAGGCCTCTAATTCAAAGGTCAAGGTTACACTTGAAATTTATTTGATAACACCTTAAGTCTGAGATGTGGTGCCTGGTCTATAACTTTGTCATCCATGAATGGATACAAAAAACACCTTGCTCGGTCGATCAACATAACATGATGATGTATTGCATGTAAGACCAAGACACCTTATTTTTTTAATAGGCGACGTATCGTGCTAAACTTTTCAAAATATGTCCCAAATACATTTATATCAAATACAATAACAACATTGTGCATTGCATAATTGATATAAATAAGTTATGGCAAAAGTCTACGAACTTTCTGATTGCCCCCTCATACTTATAAATATATTGTTATTCTTGTAGCGCATGTCTCACCAACCAGTGGCATTTCTGTTTTCTAAATTCAAAATTCAAACACGAAGAAGAAACAGATATGACCTTATATTTTAGGAGGTGCTGGTGAGAGATGGCACGTAGAAGTGCAGGCTCCACAGCTGCCCTGCTTCAGAGAGCCAATAGTCAGCTGAAAGGAGAGAAAATTCAGAGGCCAGAAGATGAACTCAATGTAAGTTAAATGTTAAAAAAAGTGTTGCATCTGTGTGCATTGTTTACTTGTCTCTAGTATAACACATATTTATGTAAGTACACTGAGGTGTCTTTGTCTCTTATTACTAGTGAATTGCATGTTATTGTTCATTCTAGGCTTTATTGGGCATTCTATGATATGATATTTCAGGCCTACATCAGCTCACTTACACAAAAGACATCCCAGCAGAAAAAATCTGTCAATTTTGAAGATCTTGGTGACAGTATCTCAATATCTAGTGAGTTAGAAGATGCCCCATATCAGGCTCGACCAGAGTTTGCCATCTCTTCAGGGGCAAGTAAATTCCTGAAGAAGAAAACTCCATCAACAGAGCCGGATGTCACCCCAGAACCTGGTGGCAGTAAATTCCTGAAGAAGTCGCCATCAACACTGCAGGAGGTCACCTCTGCACCTGCTGGTAATAAGTTCCTAAAGAAACCACAGACCTCTGCAATCAGCCAGTCACCTGCTCCCAGTACACAGAACAGGTAATATACAGTTTGTCTGCATGTATGTGGCAGTATGGTTTCAACCTTATCTATTTTAGGCATCTTCTACTGCAGTATTGTTTCCTACTTTAAGTTTTGTGTTGCAATATCATGTACACTGTAAGTATAAACTTTATACTTGTTATTTTGTTGCATTTTGCATGTAATACCAGTTTATATAGACTTTGAATTTTGCAGTATTGTAAACAAAACAGATATTTCGCACCTTATATTGTGCCTTATTACTTCCTGTTTGTTAGTTTTACTGTATACAATTGAAAAGCCAATGGTCAATAACACACTGGTTTAGTCAAAAGAAGCTTATGACAGCAATATTGATTGCCACACAACTATTATTGCATCACACTAACAAAATTTCATAAAACGTAAGCTAGATTATTGACTTTCATTATCCCAATGACACCCATGAATGCACTGAAATCTCACCATTATAAATCTTCCACGATGACTCAATGGTAACTTTTCCTGCATTTTTGTCCATTTGAACTCAATCATTATACTGTGATATCAAAAACAGACTGCCTTCTCTTTTGGTTATTTTTTTCTTATGTCCAGGAATCACCAGCACAATTTGACTGATTGAACAGAAATTTTGATTGATCACTTAAGATGTTGGTATGATTTTTTGCATTATGGTCAGATTAATTTGTGACAGCTTTTGTCCTTTGTCAAAGATGTGGAGAAGATATCTCTCTAGTCTACTATATTATCCCCTTTAGATATGGGACCCAGACAGGACAGGGAGCAGGAACCAGGCCTGGAAGTCAGGGTTCCAGTGCCCTGGATAAGGCTTCGGCACTCACTGGGAAAATTCAGCAACGAGCAGCTGTACGTAGGCCAGTGACAATAGAGTCTGACAGTGATGAGAGTTTCAGTGCCTTCAAGATGGCCAGGACAACTGGAGAGCAGGTAGACACACGTTTTGCTTTTGACAGGTTAACTATTCATTTAGATAAGCAAACTGCTAAAACTAACTTTGATGCCAGAATAATATTTTTTCATTTTTTTCTGTTTGATAAATTGCATTGTCAAAATGCATGATGTTTATTGATGACATTAAATTTTAGGCTGGTTATATATTTGTATATGTGTGTACGTGTGTTGACAATATTATTTCCCAGATAACCAGTTAATAAACATGTTTCAGTGCACAATAATGATTTTCAATATATTGTTGCATGCATGCTTTTAATTTCCAGATGTATTTTAGGTATATATAAGCATACCAGTATTTATGTTTTACCACATTGTTTGGAGAACTGTTCACATCATATGGAATGAAAAATATTTAATTCAGTGTTAAGTCTGTTGAAATTGTCTTATATTTGTTTATATTTGGTGCTTCTCAAATTAAGAATGCTAGAATGAAAACCTGTTGTTTGTTGTGAGTGTTAAGTGCAAAAATAAATTGATGGGAATAACATATTTTTTAACCATGCAGATATCTGAGTCACTTACAACAGAAAGTGTGAAGATTGGCAGAGATGGGGGCAAATTTCTTAAGAAGGCCACGCCATCCCCGGCTCCTGCTCAGTCATTTGAGCCCCCACTGATGTCCACACAGCTCAGAAAAGGACCTGAAAAAACAGCAAAACAAGAACCAAAACAAAAAAAAGGTAAATATTTTAGTGAATTAGTAGCAAAAATAGCTGTTAAAGGTAGAACACTTCTTCACAATTTTTTAATAATTTGTGTATCATGCTTAGATATACTCACTTAGCCAATTATGCCATAAGGATATCTGTTCCAGTATCACATATCTGAAAGGGATTTCCTAACTTGGCTCAGGGCAAGTGGTTTCAAGCAGCAAAGTTTGTTTGAACATTTATTGTCATTTTTATGTTGTTGAAGGATAACAGATGATTAGATAACCTAACCACCTTTTAGGTCAATATATTGATTATGTATATAATTTGGAAGGTGAGAATTAGTCATATATTGATTATGTATATAATTTGGAAGGTAAGAATTAGCCATATATTGATTATGTATATAATTTGGAAGGTAATAATTAGTCATATATTGATTATGTATATAATTTGGAAGGTGAGAATTAGTCATATATTGATTATGTAAATAATTTGGAAGGTAAGAATTAGTCATATATTGATTATGTAAATAATTTGGAAGGTAAGAATTAGTCATATATTGATTACGTATATAATTTGGAATGGGAGAATTAGTCATATATTGATTATGTATATAATTTGGAAGGTAAGAATTAGTCATATATAGATTATGTATATAATTGGAAGGTAAGAACTTGTCTTTTATTGATTGTGTATATAATTTGGAAGGGAAGATCTGTCATGTTGATTATGTATATATTTTGTAGCCTCGCCATTCACTCTGAAGAGTTCCCTGAAGTACTCAACAGATGTTGTGTTGACATCGGAGGAGGAAAGCCTGGCAGAATTTGTTGGTGGTTTGCCTTCGTCTTCTGGAGATAGCTTTGAAAAACCTCGCAAACAGGTCTGACTTTAATCATACAACCGTATTGTTCCTTATTGCTGTTCATGCTCTAGTTTATCTCTTCCCCCATGTTTCGTACCTGAAATCACCATAACAACCTAAAGTCATGGTCATATAAAAATCCAAATTACATGACACTGTCGGTTTGTCAGTTGGTCCGTCCGTCTGTGGACAATTTTTGTGATCGCTATTTCTCAGCAACTATGGGCTAGAATTCAATGAAACTTCACAAGGGCGACTGGTAATAAGCCTAGTTATGCATATTGTCAGAGTGTTGCACGAGAATAATTTTTCAATGAGTTATTGTCCTTTGAATTTTTTATACATAAATTTTCTGTCTGTGGACAATTATTGTGATCGCTATTTCTCAGCAACCATTGGCTGGAGTTCAGTAAAACTTCACAAGGGTGACTGGTACCAATCCTAGTTGTGCATATTATTGGCATGTTGCACGCAAACAATTTTCAATGAGTTATTGACCTTTCAATTTTTTCAGACATTTTTTATTGTGGTCGCTGTTTCTCAGCAATCATTTGCTGGAATCCAGTGACGCTTCACAAAAGTGATTGATACCAAGCCTTGTTGTGCAGATCGTCAGCATATTGGACCCAAATAATTTTTCAATGAGGAATGGCCCTTTGAATTTTTTAGACCTTTTTTTTGTTGACACTGTTTCTTGGGAGCCATTGGCTGGAATCCAATGCACTTGCAAAAGTGATTGGTTACTGTAACTTGTTCACTGTGGCAAAGCAGGCAACAAAAAGGTACAATAACTATGTCAGGGCGCCATCTGGGGGTATTCATGGCATCACTTTAAAACAATTATGCCAACAAATGATTTGCTCTGTTTGTCACAAAAACTCAAATAATTGTCATGTTTTCTTGAAGAATCATTTCAGAGGTTCAGACATCAACCTGTTCTATGTGATAGTTAGTTATAATGCAGTTTTATTTATATTGTGGTTTCATTTATATATGGTCTGGCTCTTTGTTTCCCTCCAACTGTGTTATAGCAGGACTGGAGTGTACTTTACTTGTGCTTTAAATTTAACATATTTTCTGTTAGATGAAAACTATACTTCATATGCTGTAATTGTCACGCTTCTTTGTGATATTGCACCACCACACCAGCTAGGATACAATTTTCATATACCCGTTTTTAAAAAAAATGGAACATATCACACAGGTTGTCGAAGTGGGCTGGCAGATTTTAATGTCTGCTCAGCAACTCAAACAAACTTGTCCAATCCTTTCCAAATTTCAATACAAAGTTGATTATCGCTAGACTTTTGTATAAGATTGCATTGGAACACCACACATGTTAATTTACATTAATTAGTTATGCCAATTTATTTAATGAAAATTATGTTTTATACGACATCCATCAAATATCTTAAAAAGGTAATATGCAATTCTTTTCAAATTTATACACAATTAATTAGACCTTACATGGGATTGTATTTCAGGCTCTCATATGTAATGTTACATGAATAACATTAGGCTCCTTAAAGATATTTTGATGAAATACTTTTTATAGATACCTTATTTGAAAAATAAGATTGACTTTGAGTTAAATCAGGTCATGGTACTAAATATAGAAAAATGTTTTCCACACAATAAATTTTTTTTTTTTTAAATAATCTTATGAAATTTTTTGTAAAAGTTTCTTACATGAAAATGAAGACTTGGTTTTAAGGTTAATCAAAGTCACCAGATTCCTTTAAAATATTAGTTTTGAATTGATATATATTGATTTTATGTCGGTATGTCCAGAGAATTTATATTTAATGAGACTCTTAAATGATTGTAATTGATACACGGTTCACAGTTTTGACAAGCATATATCAACTGCTTTGCACTCTTGTTGTGTTTGTTATTTTGGTGTTTATTAGTTTGTAAACAGAGATCTTAAATCATAATCTTTAATTTGAAAAAAAAAGTAATCAAATAATTCATCACATATAATTGAAATATTAATTTCAGGCTGGAAGACCAAGTGGTAAACACAATCCATCCCACCTACAGTCCAAACCTGGCAGGGGTCACAGTTCTCCATCACCTCCCCCACATGGCAAATCTGGTCGCCATACTCCTGGAAGTCATGGCAGATCTGTGTCCCCACAAAACCGGCCGCCAGTTATACGACGTACACCATCTCCAAGCCCTAGAACCAATGGATCTCCAGTTCTGCGACGGAGATCTCCATCGCCTAAACTGATACGCTCCTACTCTGATGACTCCAATGTTGCTGAATCCATTAAAAGTGAGATCGCGGAGGACTTCGACATTGGCGTCAACAGTAAGTCAACTGATGATCACTTAGGCCATTCTTGAAAAAATGTTTGTTGCCTTGCACCTACCTACCCATTCAAATAAAAAAAAAATGTATTGACTTCCAAAGCATTATAAAAAATTACGATTTCTGTCCAATTTTGTTCAAAATGATAATAAAGCATCCAAATGTCTTCTTACCTATTCACATGAAAATACTGGGTCAGAGAGCACAGCAAACATACATTTTTCCAAGGATAATCTTATCAGTTATCATGCATCATAGTTTATAAAATTGATCATTACCTATTACTATACTATGTGATGACATATTGCCTCCACACTGGGTAATGTCACACTCAGTATGAGGTAAGGAACGTTTGTGTCCATAGTAGTTGTTATGCCGGGATGCAAACTACAGAGGACCAGGTGATTATGACACTTGCCATAACAGTCTCAGTAATCTAAGTATTGTCTTGTATTGTGGACACAGACTTCTCCCACTAGTGGTTCTGTTAACAATCCTCTACAAAATTGGTCAGGAATAGGTCAGGGATAGGTCAGGATAAATATAATGATTTGAAACGACAGCATATGAAAGAATAAAGTGTATTTGTAAAATAAGTAAGGTAAGACAATTTTTTAGCGAATATGCTTTCATTGTTAAAAAATAAGTATTAATAGTATAATCTCTCATGCAACATAAAATAAACAAATGTCATTGAGCTATATATAACAAAATAATTCATCAAATAACAAAAAAATACTTGCAATTTCATATAGAGTAATATAACTTTGCTGGTTTATCTGACAAATTAATCACCTGAAAACTTGTTTTAAGCAGTAAATAAAATGTCAGGGAATATAAAATAGATGCTAACTGTGAAAATCACACCTGCGTAGTACAGACTCGTGTCAAGGGTAATCACCAGTAATAAATATTTTATTATAAGATGAAAGTTTAATTTTCGTATACCGGTACTTTCATATTGTCCCTGTTGGCTTTTCATAGAGCTGAAGCTTGTACGTTGATACTATGTTGATATATACGAGGGTTGATCATTAAAATTGTGGACAATTCTGATGATATTGATGTATTTCTCACCGATATCCAGGATTTTACTGCATTTCTTACGTCAGTTATAATGTTATGCCTATGGTATCCATAGCAGCAAGCATACACGGATAGCGTTGGAGCTCAGTATATTGAACAATATGTAGGTAAATATGTGAAAAATAACAGGCACATCCCTGAAAAATCATATATTTTTTAAGTAATGTTGTCATTGTCTACAAGTGAGGGAGGATTTAAACAAACTTATATCAAAAAGGTAGACTTGCTCATAAGCAAAATGGCCTTTGAAGAAAAAGTGAAAAAGCAGCGATACAGTTTTGTGTTAATATTACCAAAACACCAATCCAGACAATGGAATTGCTTAGTATATTTTCTGGAAAGTCATCTGTTGCATGTTTTATAGTCAAGTGACAAAAATGATACACTTTGGGATGAGAAACACTAATCGGTGATGACAGGTTTGATCACTCTATACCAGAAAAATTGACGTTGAATTGAAAAAGACCTTTGACAGGGTTCATCACAATACAAAATTATAAAATATAAAATGCAAACTAGATATGGGGTACAGTAAAGTGCACAGTTATTTGAAGAGTCATTTGAGTGCTCCATATGTTCCCCATTTGCTATGAGCTAAGTGGGATATTTAAAAGAATCGTAAACATTTCTTGCTATTAAAAAAAAATAACGTTGCAAATCTGACCTGCGGTGGATGGTCGTACATGGTGTGTTTGAAATGCATGTGACCATTTTATTTGACTATATATTTTCTTCAAATGTGACATTCAGTTTGCAAGTGGATATAATATAACACATGGAAAATTTCAAAGAAGTCAGACAAGTCATTTTCATTTTATGAGATTTATGCACAAATTTAATGATCAGCCCTCGTGTATAAGTTACTGTTGATATCATGGTTATATATGTAAGTGATTGTTGATTGTTAATACCATGTTGATACTATGGGGATGCTATGTTGATACCATTTTGATATTAAAGCGGCATAACCAGTATCTGAAGATAACTTGTTCATGAATGACTAACATTATTGTGATTTCTCATGGCCTTGCTGCATTTATAACAGCCGATACCTCTCTTAAATGTGATTAAGTCATGTTTTATGAACAAAGGCCTTCTGTGATTGGTGCGGGAAAACGCATATCTATGGAATAAAGGGTTAAATGTGATTAAGTCATGTTTTAGATCTATATTTACTGATGAGTAAAATTGATATGCAAATACTGCTATGCAGGTGGAAATTATTGTAAAATTTCTGATTCATTGTGTATACTCAACCAATTCCAGCGTCCTTTAGTATTAGAACAGCATCTAGATATGTGCAAAGATATAAATGCATATATGGACAAATATTTTTTTTTCTATTTTGTTTGAACATATATTTTTTGGATAAAAGAAGCCATTAATGGAGCCATGTAAACAAAAATATTAGTTTTGATGATGACAACAGTATTTTGTACCAGATATGATCCAGATAGTCACAATTTATGCTAAATATTACGATTATGCCAGTTTTTATATTGAATAGAACTTACTGGTTATTCCGCTTTAAAAATAAGACATTTTTATTGAATTAAAAGGGTAGAACTTCCTGGTTATGCCTGTTTAAGCTGATATATATGATACTAGTAGTTATTTTCACCATGCAGCTGTGTCAGATAGCACTCCCAGGATCAAGAAGAAAGTCGGTAAGGGGATTTGGGAAGAAGAGGGGCTGCACTTATTATTTGTGAAAATAAATTGAGCATTTATAATGGAACAGTTGATTATTTGCTGCAGTTTGATGTTACATTAATTTTGATAACACATGTTCTATGTGGTCAACATTATTGAAGATTGCTTGGAAAGCAGAGATATTGTGACATGAGAAAGTGTTTTAGATTTTTATATAGGTATAATAAATGCGAGGTGTTTTTTGAGATATACACAAATGTCTGTGTACTCTTTGTTACATGTCATATATTTGTTTTATATACAGTTTAAACTAGAGTAACAGGGTAGCACTTATTTTTATTAATGTACTATATTAGGATTTGATTTCATGGTTACAGCACTGTTTTATAATTTGTGTTTTGACACATGGATTTTATGGTTCTATGTAGCACTTGTTTATTTGTAGCTCTACTGGTGAAAGATTATAATGTGTAGTGTCTTCATGTCCAATCACCCTTCAATAATCTTTTGTTATTAGCCACAGCTCAGGAACTACAGGTGGACTTTGAATTAAACATAGATTCTAGAAATATTATGCATTTATAATCAAATGGAAATAACTCAATTTTCTTTTTTTTTTTTATAATAATCCAAAATGACTTGTTTCCCTTGGTGACATATGACAAACTTAGTTTTGATGTAATTTTGATGGCAGTACCTCACTTGAATGGAAAATATGGGGTTACTTTTGAGTTAAGTTGAAGTCCAAGGCCACTGTTAATAAAAATAGGAAAATTATTCTAGCTTAATAACTGCAGTGACTTAATTACAGAGACTGGCAGGCTAATATCAATTCAACATACACAGTTGAAATTTCAGATGGCATCTTTAGTATTTCTTGAATAACTCTTTGAACCTGTGACTGAATTTAATAATTTGGGTTCCAGTGTAAAGCTGATGAAAATGGTAACTATTTCTGATTATCAGTTATTTAATACTTTTCTTCTGAATTTGAAATATTACAGGTTGAAAACGAAAAATGTTGGATTTTATTATTTTAACAAAAAAAGTAGTGTACTCGTTTCATCAATAACATTTTAACAACACATCATAGAAATACAAATTTTACGCAGAAATATGAAGATGTAAATTATCCGTCAGTGGTGAAGCTATCATATCGACAATAAAAAAGTTTTTATGCCCCCAAAAAATTTTTTTGGGTGGCATATAGTAATTGCAGCGTCCGTCCATCTGTACGTCCTTCCATCTGGTATTTCGTTTCTGGCCTGTAACTTTGTCATGCATAGATGGATTTTGTTGATATGTGCAACAAATGATTAACAGAACATGACGACGTGTCGCAAGTAAGACCCACACCCGTACCTCAAAGGTCAAGGTCACAATTTGAGTTTGTTTGACAACACTTTGAGTTTATGTGAGATTTCGTTTCTGGCCTGTAACTTTGTCATGCATAGATGAATTTTACTGATACTTGCTACAAATGATCAACATAACATCATGACATGGTGGGGGGCATGTGACACTTATATTTGGATTTGGATTGAGTAAATTTTGAGTTATGACCAATGGTTGACAAAATTGACACAATTTTATTTTCGCTTCTGTTGGTTATCTAGTTATGATATTAATGTGTTTATGCATAATGTTAGATACATCTGACATGGCTATGTTTCTGCCCCATGTGAGTGATTAAAGGCTGTCAGTTCTCTGTCTCTGCCCCATGTGGGTGATTAAAGGCTGTCAGTTCTCTGTCTCTGCCCCATGAGAGTGATTTAAGGCTGTCAGTTCTCTGTTTCTGCCCTATGTGGGTGATTAAAGGCTGTCAGTTCTCTGTCTCTGCCCCATGTGGGTGATTAAAGGCTGTAAATTCTCTGTCTCTGCCCTATGTGGGTGATTAAAGGCTGTCAGTTCTCTGTCTCTGCCCCATGTGGGTGATTAAAGGCTGTCAGTTCTCTGTCTCTGCCCCATGTGGGTGAATAAAGGCTGTCAGTTCTCTGTCTCTGCCCCATGTGGGTGATTAAAGGCTGTCAGTTCTCTGTCTCTGCCCCATGTGGGTGATTAAAGGCTGTCAGTTCTCTGTCTCTGCCCCATGTGGGTGATTAAAGGCTGTCAGTTCTCTGTCTCTGCCCCATGTGGGTGATTAAAGGCTGTCAGTTCTCTGTCTCTGCCCCATGTGGGTGATTAAAGGCCGTCAGTTCTCTGTCTCTGCACCATGTGAGTGATTTAAGGCAGTCAGTTCTCTGTCTTTATACATGCACTTACATAACCTTGGATGGTAATTTTTACATTTATATATTGTATGACTATAAATGACAAGGTAGCACTTATCAAGGGTTACAGGGATTTGCTTTTATAGAATTATAAAATTGATTATTGTACCTTTTTTTATGTATAATATTTTATGTACTTGTATTATTTGTAGAAAAAATGTTTTTGTTGTTTTTAGAACACTGTGACAAGCTGTTAAGTATTTGTATTAGTTTTATTTCTGCACTAATTTATTTTTAGATAAAGAAATTTATCTAAATTTCTGTTAAAAAAAATCATATTAATGACGCTGATTAACTTTCAAAATGTAATCACTCTACAAACTTACGTAAATAAGATTTTATTGATTAACCCAGATCTGCTATTTGATTGTTTTTCATATGTGTAATAAATAAAAAAATAAATTCTTTCCCTTCCCTATAATTGTTGTAAACGAGTAATGAATTTGAGGTTTAAAGATCCCTCATACATGTACATAGGTCAATTAAAAAAGAAACAATCAGAGATGATGAACACACTGGTCAGAACTGTATGATATGATAGACTTTTGACAAATATACAACTATACACTACTGTTGTAATCTTTATTTCAGTTATCATGGACCTGGATGACCTTGGTCCAGCCGTTGGAGAAGACCTTCCTTCTCGGCCGGACACCCCACAGTCTAGCACTGAATCTCCATACAGGGCAACAGCCAGAAAATCTGAGAAAGAAGTCAAGAAACCACGAAAATCAGCCCTCAAATCGTCATCAGATACGTCTTTGAAAGACAAAAAGGGAAAAAGTTCACCTTTCAAAGCTACAAATGAAACTGAATCCTCCCCATTCAAATCCAGCTCAAAAAATAGAGAAAAGTCTCCTTTTAAAGCAAATCCAGAAACTACAGAATCTCCATTCAAATCAAGTAGTAAAAGAGACAAGTCTCCGTTTAAAGCTCAGGAAAGTCAGTCACCCTTTAAAGCAGCAAATAAGGAAAACCAGTCTCCATTCAAAGCAGCAAACAGAGACAGTGATGCTCCATCCAATGCTAAAACAGGTAGTTCTCTGTTTAAGGCCAGCGGTGGAGGTTCATTGTTCAAAGCTTCTGACAAAGACAGTTCTGTTTTTAAGGCAGGGGGAACCTCTAAATCTAATAAAGATAGAAGTAGTTCTTCTCTTAAGGCAAAAGACAAATCTCAAAAAAAGTCAAAGAATAAAAAGGAAAAAAAAGGTTCAAAGTCAAAATCTAAAAGTAAAAAAAATGAAGCATCAGATTTGTTCAGTTCATTTGGTTTACAGACTGTTGAAGAGCTGTTTGGTGGTACATCAATAAAAGAAAGTGAATATGAGAGTTTGTTGAGTGAAGTAGATGAAGTAAGAAGTGAAATAACTGATGAAATTAAAACTGAGAGACCCAGTATGTATAGTTACAGTCAAAAGTTTGATGATTCAGAGACAGAAATTGTGTCAGAAGTTGAGGATACAAAACCATCCAGACGATCATACACAGAAGACTTTGACAGTGTTTCAGAGATGATAGATGCCAGTACTGACAGAGGCCAGTCATCTGTCTCAGAGGTGAAAACTAGATATAGTGGAGAAGATAGTGTGCCAGATTATACAGAGTTCAGTGAAAGTGACACAACAGAAACTGAAGCAACATATTCCCGATCTGAGGAGGAGGAGGACAGCGAGCGGACATACAGTGATAGTTACACCACATATACAGAAGAATATACCAAAAGGTAACATTCGCTAATGTAAATTGTTTTTTAATAAATGAAGTGAAGACATGTTCATTTTATACCATTTAATTTTGTTTTCTTTTTGTATATCAACTTTTTGTACAAATTGAATTTACTGGTGTATATACTAAAATTTATGCTGCTCAAACAATTACACAGTGTCAACGAGCAATGAGCAATATTTTTCATCTCAATTACATAGGAAACTCATTACAAGCATCCATCTTGATATGTCTTGTACAATACACAATACCATTTCCTGTAAGAACAGTTTTTGGTGTCGAGAAAATAAATCTACATTTGAACTTTAATTTAAAAAAAATCTGAAACAGTATTTACATATTTTAGATTCTCATGTTCTTTTATTAGTAATCTAAATATTTGGTTTTGTGTTTTGACTTGAATATTTTGCTGATAATAATTTTTTGTATGAAGCATATATTGTATTACTTTCAGCATCAATATCCAGTTTATTAAGTTTTCTCTATTCCTGATCTTTACAAAGGTAATGTAAATATTTCAGTGTGCTGAGATCCTCCAGGTCGGATGTTACTCCTCGTCTACCACGTGGTATGATGTCTGCTGAAGTTCAAACCATCGAAGATGGTCTGCGCTACTCCTGGAATGCCCAGGGGTCAGGTATGGCCTTCCCAGGGATGCCATATGGACTGGGGTTTGTTGACCCGACACCCATTGCTACACAAGTAGTATCAGCAGATGCTCTAGAAGGTAACATATGGTTATTTTGTTACCTAAAGCAACACAATATATATAATACCAATACTGTGTTATTGCTTTATCCAGCCACAGTCAAACTTCAATTAATGTACTTTATCTATCAAACTTGAGTAATACCAATACTGTGTTATTGCTTTATCTAGCCACAGTCAAACATCAATTAATGTACTTTATCTATCAAACTTGAGTAATACCAATACTGTGTTATTGCTTTATCTAGCCACAGTCAAACATCAATTAATATATTTTATCTATCAAACTTGAGTAATACCAATACTGTGTTATTGCTGTATTCAGCCACAGTCAAACTTCAATTAATGTACTTTATCTATCAAACTTGAGTAATACCGATACTGTGTTATTGCTGTATCCAGCCACAGTCAAACTTCAATTAATGTACTTTATCTATCAAACTTGAGTAATACCAATACTGTGTTATTGCTGTATTCAGCCACAGTCAGACTTCAATTAATGTACTTTATCTATCAGACTTGAGTAATATCAATACTGTGTTATTGCTGTATCCAGCCACAGTCAAACTTCAATTAATGTACTTTATCTATCAAACTTGAGTAATACCAATACTGTGTTATTACTGTATCCAGCCACAGTCAAACTTCAATTAATGTACTTTATCTGTCGAACTTGAGTAATACCAGTACTGTGTTATTGCTGTATTCAGCCACAGTCAGACTTCAATTAATGTACTTTATCTATCAAACTTGAGTAATACCAATACTGTGTTATTGCTTTATCCAGCCACAGTCAGACTTCAATTAATGTACTTTATCTATCAAACTTGAGTAATACCAGTACTGTGTTATTGCTGTATTCAGCCACAGTCAGACTTCAATTAATGTACTTTATCTATCAAACTTGAGTAATACCAATACTGTGTTATTGCTTTATCCAGCCACAGTCAAACTTCAATTAATGTACTTTATCTATCAAACTTGAGTAATACCAGTACTGTGTTATTGCTGTATCCAGCCACAATCAGACTTCAATTAATGTACTTTATCTATCAAACTTGAGTAATACCAATACTGTGTTATTGCTGTATCCAGCCACAGTCAAACTTCAATTAATATACTTTATCTATCAAACTTGAGTAATACCAATACTGTGTTATTGCTGTATCCAGCCACAGTCAGACTTCAATTAATGTACTTTATCTATCAAACTTGAGTAATACCAATACTGTGTTATTGCTGTATTCAGCCACAGTCAAACTTCAATTAATGTACTTTATCTATCAAACTTGAGTAATACCAATACTGTGTTATTGCTTTATCCAGCCACAGTCAAACTTCAATTAATATACTTTATCATAAATTTTGAGATATCACCATTGCTGTATCCAGCCACAGTCAAACTTCAATTAATATACTTTATCAATCAAACTTGAGATATCACCATTGCTGTATTCAGCCACAGTCAGACTTCAATTACTATGCTTTATCAATCAAACTTGAGATATCAGCATTGCTGTATTCAGCCACAGTCAAACTTCAATTACTATACTTTATCAATCAATTTGAGATATCACCATTGCTGTATCCAGCCACAGTCAAACTTCAATTACTGTACTTTATCAATCAAACTTGAGATATCAGCATTGCTGTATTCAGCCACTGCCAAACTTCAATTAATATATTTTATCTATCAAACTTGAGATATCACCATTGCTGTATCCAGCCACAGTCAAACTTCTATTAATATACTTTATCTGTTTAACTTGAGATATCACCATGTATGACACAGCCAGCAATGTTCATTGGCATGATTATACACTCCATGATATTGTGTTAACAAAATCTCATTATACAATGTCCTCTTTGGAACAAAAAACAAACACAACATACTGGTAGTATGTTATAAAATATATACTAAACTTTTATACAATGTGGAACAAGATAATGATGTTAAACCTCTACCATAAATGTTTGTTATGGCCTTTATTTGCTTATTGGATGCAGAAAAAGCTATATTCAGTGAAGTCTGCAGAAAAACAAATTACTTTAGGTAAATATGACACTGTTGAGATGACAAATTGTATATTTTACCATTTAAAAGAACCTGGCTTTAAGTTATATGCATTTAACTTCAGTTGGAGCACAAGAAAATTCTGCATGTTTGCTCATAACATGTATGAAGATATGCATGTAGTTTTATGGAAATACATTGGCATTTTCTGCCTTTACTACTTTGTTTATAAGATGCATTTCTGTAAAACGTGCGAGTGCAATTTCTCCTGCAGGCTGATTTTGAAACTTTGCTATTTTTACTTTTTCTCATTTTGTTTATATTGTTGTGTTATAACCTTTACTAATACTCTCACTCTCGTCCAATTAATAAATTAATTATTTTAATAATTTTTGTTTCTCTGAAGAAAATTCTATAACACTCATTAAGACTGAGATCTGTCGTACATGACTATTTCAGCTATGACCGCCTACAGTCCAGCAATGTTGGCACTCCACGACATGTTGAAGTCCCAATATGAACTGACAAGAGAATTCCTCGACTCCCAGAAGAGACTGTATGACGATTTCAGTAACAACATAAAGTCTACATATCACTACACAACCCTGGAAGATACTAAAAAGGTACCCTCACATGTTGTTACTCTTCTTTATTCATATAGTATTTGTTGCTCTGTTTTAATGACCAAAAGAGAAGAACACTTGTTTCTGCTTGAAACACTCGCTCTTTCATGGCAGAGTCTGAGGTTTCTCAAAGTAACCTCTCGCCACTGAGGTCATAATTCGTGTCCAGCTCAGTTCTAGGACTGAATATGAGAAAGTTCGCCAGTTGGATACTGAAGGACAGTAATTCTACTCTGACATATTTAATGGGGGATCTTCATCTACCAATAAAACTAGATCCAACATACAATCTGTAATGTGTTACGAAGACTGTTTGGTATGTAATGTGTATTAGACCATAATGCAATCATCACGTGGAAGCATATAACAATTTTGATACATAGAAGTAGCTGTATTCATTACCATGACAATGGTATATACATGAATCTCTTTCATCAAAGATGTAAAATAATTGTCATTTCAATACAGTCGGTTGTTGACAACTTTTATAAAAATGGTTGGAAAAAGTGATGGGATTTTTATATGTCTGTCTACTGCATAATAATGCACCAGCACATACATTTTAGATTGTAAGGAATTGTTATATAGAGAATAGAGAAGGTTATCGTCTTACCACACCCACCCTACTCCCAGGATCTAGCTCCCTGCGGTTTCCTCCTTTTTCCAAAAGTTAAAAAATTCTTGTCTGGTTGTCGATATCACTCGGAATCAGCAGTTAGCCAGTACTTCAGTGGTATACCTAAATCTGAATATTGGATGCATTCCAAAAATGGATTAACAGGTTATGTTATGTATTTCCAACCTCTAGAAGTACTTTGAAGTGATGTTATAGTTGTTTGATAAGTTCACTATAGTTGTTTGATAAGTTCACTCAGTTGTTTGTAAGGTAATAGACAAAACATATTACTTATTGAACAACCATTATACAATATACAATATTGTCAGACCTCATTCTTACCCTTCCTTTGTTTTATATTGATTCCTTTATGGAATCAAAAATCAGATCATCTTACTATGTAGTTAAACTATTTGGTTGTATTTAATATAAGTTTATAAACATGCGTTTTTTGTATTTTTACAGTATATTAAGAAACACAAGAAGAAAAGATTGACGTTCAAAGAAGCTCTCAAGTTGGTGGACCAAGAAATGGAAAGATAGCCTGATTTCCATATGTTTACATTTATCGCTGATAAGTGTTTCAAACCAAATTATTTTATAGCATCATTATAAAACAGTTTTAATATTAGCGTGTAATGCTTTACGAGTCCTCATGCTGGAAATAAGATCATTTGCACTCTATGTTTTTGTTTGAATTAAAACAGTTTAATAATGTTTGAAAACTGATTGTAATGTTTAGGCAATAATAAATAAAGAATGTTGTACAATTAAACTGATTTTGATTGGGACTTTTACATGTGTACTGTTGACAATATCAAATTATGGTTTATTGTGAGATAATTGCAGGTTTATTTGAATATAGCCATAATCTGTCATTATATGTAGAAAGTGGTTTAAATACGAAAGTAGACCTGTATTTATAGTCAAATTTGGACTTTCCTATAGGCTAAGTTGGTGACATAAACTTTATGCTATTGGTAAAATAAATCAGTTGATGGAATGCAGTTTTTTCAAAGAACCATATCTAGATGCTTTTTTATATTTGACAGACGTCATTCAGTGCAACTGCACATGCATTTATTTTAGCCCAAACATTAAGAATTAGGAAACGGACCCACTTGTAACTTCTTGATACACACCTCTGTTTTAATTTATTTTAAATTGTATACTTGTATGTGTTATTTGACAATATTGCTAATTAGTTATTTTATTAGGATATATTTGATATAAAATACAAATGCATTGTATGCACACTGACATATTAGTTATCTCTTATTTGTTATCCACACTCCAACTTGCGGAGTCACAGGCCAGTAAACAACCAGACGTGTTAACATGGCAAGTAAACATGACAGTGGTTTTGTCATCTCGTGTAGCTGTGGACAAAACCACACTTTGTTCGGGAAACGCATAGTAAAGATTTTTAGCCTCTCTAGTCAAATGCCAGTAGGGTGTGTGTCTGGTAATTTATTTGTTCATTAACTTTTAAGCTTGCCGGGACAAAGTCCAAGGAGACCTATTGCCATGATCCCGGCGTCGTTGGCATCGTCGTCGGCGTCGTCTGTAGAAACCAAGGTTAAACTTTTGCATTTAAGTTTTAGATATCTATGCAACCACTCATTGGAACATACACAGACAAGAACCATAAAATGAGGTTGCATTTTTGGCCCTTTTTGGACTTAATTTTTCAGGTTGAAGTTTTTTATAAGGTAATATATCTATGCAACCACTCTTGGAACAAACACAGACAAGAACCATAACATGAGGTTGCATTTTTGGCCCTTTTTGAACTTAATTTTTCAGGTTAAAAGTTTTTTATAAGGTAAGATATCTATGCAACCACTCATTGGATATGAATGAAACTTCACATGTGTGTTCATCATCATCAATGGATCACACAGAGACAAGAACCATAACTCGGGGTTGCATTCTGACAGAGTTATAGCCCTTTTTGGAATGAATTTTTATGGTTAAAGTTTTTTATCAGATAAGATTTTTAAGCAACCACTCATTGGATATGAATGAAACTTCACATGTGTGTTCACCATGGAACACACAGAGACAAGAACCATAACTCGAGGTTGCATGCTGGCGAAGTTATGGCCCATTTGGACTTTATTTTTCTTCTGTAGATACCCAGGTTAAACTTTTGCATTTAGTTGCAAGTTTTGGTGTTTGCTTCCAATCTCAATCTTTGTATGGGTGGTGAGTTTTATCTCATCGGCGAGCTATGTTGTCATCTGACAACTCTTGTTTTTTAAACATTGCAGCACCTTCTGTTTTCATTGGATCGTGGCCATACGTGGTCAAAATGTTTCCGACCATGAAAGCTCAAACTAGACCTTAAACTAGCTAGATTTGTCCAGAAAGGACAGCGCTGTGAATCATTAAAACTGCAATATTTCACTGGTTTTGATCTAGTTGTTTATTTCATGTTTATTGATTGTTTTATTACAATCAAGCCAAGTCGACCCTAAATCGCTCATCAGTAGTAGACAAGACAATGCCAAAGAAGACATTTTTGATAATGGAAGGGTCGTACATCAGACATTCAAAGTTGGTCAGCTAAGATATTATAGATAAATAATGTTAGTTTCAGAAGATCAACTGAAAACTACGGATGCTGGAGTATACACAACATAAAATAAAACTACCTGTGATGACTAGTCATGACACAATTTTTCAAATGATGATTCAAGCGCCATAATATATTAAATATCCTATTTGACCAGTTCAACAACTACTGTGTAATAAACGTTAGGATAAAAAGAACTGGACATAACGTGAAATAACGCAATTTTTGAAGAGTCTAAGAAAGTATATAAAATTTATCATCGGATTGTGTCTGTTCAAGAACTTGTCCAGGATATTTTGGTATTATAATTACTGTGTAAGTTTGGTGAAGATCGAATGAAAACGATCACACAAAACGAAATAATGCAATTTTGATGTTTCTGATTCAAAAGTGTGTCCCAAGATGTTACGGTTATATAACTAGTGTGTAAGTTTGGTGACGATTAAATGAAAAGGGACTAGTGAAAACCGCAGGTGCTAGAATGCACACTTTAGAAAGATAAATTTTGACTATTCAAGGGCTATAACTCTCTGAAATTATTTTTTAGCTAGTTGAGACTGGTATATGAACATGCCTAAAAACTTCAACGAAAAAACTATCTTGTCACCGGGGTGAGTACAATTATTACTTCCCCGTTTTTTAAAAAGACGAGCTAAAATTTCAGGAAAAGGGAGCACAACTCCTGCAAAGATTGACCTGCTATGCCACATATTTAACTGGCCTGTATCCTATAAGGATACAGCTACACGTCAAGTGTACATGGACCGTTTCAAAAGAAATTAAACTTACCTAAAACTAAATAAATGGATATACCTCCTGTTAACATTGACCGATGTTGACCAATATTGAACTCGACTTGTTTTTTTATAATTATACAGCTTAACATTAAATACCATTTAAATACCTGGAACGTTTCAAATGAAAATTATTCGGATGATTTATCTCACTTGAATGTCAAAATATAATCATTTCTTATCCACTTGTATAAGGGAAAGAATCTGCTTACTAATTATTTCCCCGAAGGTAGTTCAATCGTGCTTTCCCCGAAGGTAGTTCAATAGTTCAATCGTGCTTTCCCCGAAGGTAGTTCAATGGTGGGGTGGGGAGATAATCAGCTAGCCAATTATTTCCCTGGGAGAATAATCAGATACTGGTATTTTTGGAGAACTACGTCATTTTCCCAGGGGGAAAGAATTAGCAGGTGCGTGGGGTATTGACTGTTACACCGGTTAACTGCGTATTTTAAGTTGTTTATTAATTGTAAATTATGTGCGAAGGCCGCTGATCTAATAGATAATGTACTTAAGATCACAGTAATGCTTGTTGTTAACATTTCAATTTCATGTTTAATAATCAGATTAAAAAGTTATCTAAAAATTAAGCGGCTATTTAATGAATTGAATGAAACAATATTTTCCTTAATTTTTTTTATTTATTTTATTTTTTTCTCTCAAATTATTCGTTTCTGCTGGCGTCTGCTACATTTCTTCGTGCTTCGTCTGCCATCTCTTTGACCCTCCTCCTTCTCTCGGACACATCTGGAGTTTCCCTTCGTATAAAGAAAAGGAGGACAATTAATTAATCGCAATAAGCAAATGAACTTTACATAACAATAAGTGAAACAGGGTTGTGTTCAGGTTTTACAATACTATCCACTGGTGGTACGTCTGCACTGTCGTTTTCTAAATTTAATTTTTTTTATTTTATATCACTGATCATATAGTAAAGACAGGTATTCAGTAAGATATTTTACTTGCATATGAACTTGCTCTCCCTACCAACGAGACCGACGGCTTCATGTCCCCTCCAAAAATACTTATCTGTTCTAGATTCTGTCCTGGCATCATGGCAGGCGGCGTTGTTTAGGCGTCTCATGGCAGCGTCATATACTTTAATATCTTCTCTAAAAGCCTTCTCTCTCTTCTCGCGTAAGATGTCTTCCCGGAACAGCTCTGCCAATAATTCCTTCTCCTCATTCGTATAGACAACCTTAGGTAGAATATATTTAATAACCATATAATAACCTTTGCTTGAAAAAAAGAGAAGTGAAAAAGAATGACGGGATCAACTGGTGGTCCAATTTTTCGGAGTTAAATTAAAAGAACATACACTAATACTACCAGGAATGACATTCCACATTAATATCGCCCGGGAGTAAAACGTGTAGTTGCACAAGTTCTTGGATGCAGCGAGGTTAAAGGTTATTTGTCTAAAACATTCCATCAAATGATTAAGGTTAGAGTATGGGGTTGTCTTGCTTTTGTGTTTTTAAGAAGAGATTTTGCAAGTTAAGTCGAAATTCAATACAAAAGATGTGACCTTGCTGTCAATGACATAGTAATTTATTTAATTTATAATTAAATATTATAGAGACACAACTTACCCCTGCAGGTTTGGGTGATCTGTTGACCTGGACATCGTCCAGTCTTTCAGCGAGACGGGATGGCATCCTGTTTGGACACCCCTCCTGGAAATCGACCGTGAAAGAAACACCTCCGCCACTCACGATTGGCTCTTGACCTGCGGAAATCATTAAGAAACTTTCATATATATACTTTATTTATCAAAATGAGGTTACAAAACTATGTACACAAATGACAACAGTCACGCTCGATATCGCGGATGAATGTGTTATTACGTTGAATTACTAAACCAATACCATGCTCGCACGAAAGGACAACAGGACTAGACTTTCAAATTAGCCGGAAGATTGGACAGGGTACAAGGATGCCAAAAAGAAATGTCAGCAAACCTGTCAGGAGACATATAATTCCTATGTAGGCAACATGATGGCAGACGACCAGAGAAGCAACCCCAAACAATTCTACAGCTTCATCAAGTCTAAACGGAAGGATGCTTCTGGTGTAGCTCTTCTTACAAATAATGGAACAACGCATAGGGACAGCTTGAAGAAAGCTAACATCCTCAATGATCAATTTACATCTGTTTTTACTACGGAAAAACTCCGAAATCTACCAAAGCTAGACACATCTACCCACCCATCAGTACCTGATACCCTAGTCCATCCAAATGGTGTAAGGAAACTACTAGATTCTATTAACCCACACAAGGCCACAGGACCAGATGATATATCGGGCATGTTCCTGAAGACTCTGAGGGAAGAACTAGTGGATATGCTTGCCCTGATATTCCAGACATCTCTCAATCAAAGCCGTATTCCATCTTCGTGGAAACAAGCGCACATTTCGCCAATTTTCAAGAAAAGGGATAGACGTAAAGCGGCCAATTGTAGACCAGTTTCTCTAACTTCAATATGCTGCAAAATACTAGACCACATTATACATAGCCAAGTCATCTCTCATCTAGATCGTCATAACATTCTCTCTGATGCTCAACATAGGTTTAGGAAATTAAGATCACGCGAGTCCCAGCTGCTACTAACCATAAAAGACCTTGCCAACAGCCTAAACACAGGGGAACAAATTGATGCGGTCTTGCTCGACTTTGCAAAGCATTCGATAAGGTCCCACACCAGAGACTATTGGTCAAGCTGAAGCATTATGGGATACGCATCACTCTTGGATCGCAGATTTTCTACGAGATCGGCAGCAATCCGTCGTACTGGAAGGATCCAAGTCATCGTCAGCACAAGTTACTTCTGGCGTACCCCAAGGTACTGTCCTGGGACTGTTATTGTTCTTAGTGTACATCAATGCCATGCCTACTTGTGTATCCTCCACTGCCAGACTGTTTGCAGAAAATTGCCTCCTTTAGAGATGCATACAATCTACCAGGGACAGCAAGGCTCTTCAAGATGATCTCACCAATCTACAGACATGGGAAAACAATTGGCAGATGCGAGGTAATACAAACCACCAACTAACGTAAACCACTCCAATCTCGAACAACCGACGGTCAAAGAAGCCAAAAATTTGGGTGTTGCTATCAGTTCCAACCTTTAATGGAACAACCACGTTGATAATATATGCAGTAAAGCCAATAGTAACCTAGCATTCATCCGTCGAAACACATACAGTTGTCCAAAACAAGTAAAACAACAATGTTTCTCCACTTTAGTTCGACCATCCATTGAATATGCATCTGTGGTTTGGGACCCATACACACAGAGGAACATCAAGAAGCTGGAACAAGTCCAACGGAGAGGAGCCAGATATGTCACTGGCGATTACAGGAGAACAAGCAGCGTCACATCAATGCTGAAGACATTAGACTGGTACACATTGCAATCCCGACGCCAGCATGCCAGGCTTGTAATGATGTACATGGTAGTGTACCAACTTATCGCCGTCCCTGCAGACATTTACTTGGTACCCATGACGGGATGCCATGAACTAATCATCCTAGAACCCAGTTTTAAATCTGTATATATATGTGATTTTAACTAAGCACACTTGGTCCTCAACGCCACAACGTACATACACTCAATTCGAGAATACTCAGTTCCTGAGAGATGAATTACTTGGAAGTAGAAGAACTTGTCGCGGCTGACAACTTGAAACTGTATTTTGAAAGTATAGCTTAAATTAATACAATTGCATTTTAATCAAATCGAATTGAAATGTATTTATTGTCGGATTTTATCTTTTAATACAATAAGATTTGAAGATAAATAAGAATACTGTTAAAGTGCATTTGTTAATTAGACTTTAACAGCAATTATGTCTACCTTTATTGGCTAAGTCTTTCACCATATCCATTTCCTCACTGGGACTTGGTTTTCTAAAAGGCGTCGCCCCTCCAATAACCTCAGACACGTCTGATTGCTCAAGCTCCGTCGGATCAGGCGACACCCGGTTCCTCCTAGAACGTTTACCTAAACAGTTGCCCATTATAAAATACAGAAACAGTGTTAATTCTAATGATACGAGATACAGTAACTGTTGCGTCTTTGATGTGACTTCGACAATAACGTTGTAGTCATGGAATCGACGTCAACATGAAACGTCATCCGATTCAGTGTTAAAATATAAAAACAAATATTTGTACGAAAAGAAGCAATACGTACGTGTTATAATATTAAGATAATAAATGATCGGAAAAATAGGAGAATGTTTTTTTTTTTATAAATATAAAATTATTGGTGAGTAACTGTCAATGCGATAATGTTGTTACTCGAGGAAAAGGTCCTTTTTACAATACGTACGTAATGCCTGAATATTGCAATAAACATGAGCTTATCGTCTGCATCCAAGTTCGACATCAGACACGGCCATTCTCTTTCGGCATATTTATGGTCATTTACAATTTGAATATTATAAGGCGGTATTTTTTACTTAACGTTTATTTCCGTACAAATATTTGTTTTTATATTTTAACACCGAAACTGATGACGTTTCATGTTGACGTCGATTCCATGACTACGGCGTTATTGTCCAAGTCGTTTATCGTATATCTAAGACGCAGTAACTATATTCTTGTTTTATTAAATTTCACAGTGTTTCTGTATTTTATAATGGGTAATTGTTTAGGTAAACGTTCAAAGAGGAACCGGGTGTCGCCTGATCCGACGGAGCATGAGCAACTAGACGTGTCCGAGGTTATTGGAGAGGCAACGCCTTTCAGAAAACCAAGTCCCAATGAGGAAATGGATATGGTGAAAGACTTGAACAACAAATGTAGATATAATTACTGCCAAAGTTTAATTAACAACTGCTGTTTCATTAGTTTTAATTAAGCAATATCTAATATTACTTTGTTAAACTATAAATCCGACAATAAATACATTTCAATTCGATTGATTTCTTTACTGAATGCAATTGTATTACTAGTTATTCAAGCTATATTTCCAAAGGAACGTTTCAATTGGTCACCCGCGACATGGATGTCCTTGCGCACGAGCATGGTATTGGTTTAGCAATTCACCATAATAACACATCCACCCATGATACCGAGCGTGACTATTGTAATCTGTATATAGATCTAGTTAGTTTCGTAATCTCATTTAAATAATTAAAAATGTACGTGAATGTTTCTAATTGGTATCTACAGGTCAAGAACCAACCGTGAGTGGCGGGGGTGTCGCTTTCACAGTAGATTTCCAAGAGGGGTGCCCAGACAGGATGCCATCCCGTCTCGCTGAAAGACTGGACGATGTCCAGGAGATCAGATCCCCGAAACCTGCATCGGTTAGTTGTATCTCTAAAAAATTAAATTGCAATTCCTTACAAGTATAAAATTAATAAAAAAACAAGCGTTATATGAGGGTTTGTTTATATCCGTTGGCCTGGGTGTACACATGGAAACGACATTGGGGCCAATATGTTTTTAATTGACATAAATATCTTTAACTTGTAGCATTAAAACTGAAAAAGTGAAGAAGTAAAACGAAACAATCGTCTTAGTTGATGAGAATATCGTTTTTTAAGAGTTAAATGACATTCATATACCCCAATTACATATGTGCGTATGTGTATGTGTTTATATACAGAGAAATAAATCGACGTTATATACAAATATTTATTCACTCTGTATACAGCTCTTTAACGTTATCGATAACTTTCAACAATTCCGTAAACAAACGTTTACCATTTCAAAATGCTATAAGTGTAAATTTATATTCTATTATTTTTAAGCATATATTTAAAGACATTACTCTGTCACATCGTTATGCACTCCTTACTTAACTTGTTATTACTATTTACCTAAGGTTGTCTATACGGATGAGGAGAAGGAATTATTGGCAGAGCTGTTCCGGGAAGACATCTTACGTGAGAAGAGAGAGAAGGCTTTCAGAGAAGATATTAAAGTATATGACGCCGCCATGAGACGCCTAAACAAGGCCGCCTGCCATGGTGCCAGGACAGAATCTAAAACAGATAAGTGTTTTTATACTCTAGAAAAATAATGATCATTGATAATAAAAGCTATAATGATAATAATAATATTAATGATAGATCAAGTAATAATAATAATGATGATAAATAGTAACAATGATGATAATAATAATGATGATTGGAATTTTTATTAAAATGATAACTTTATGACAAAACGCAGTTGGGCAGAAGTTAAGTCTTCCCTGGGATCCTCAATAACAAATAATATCTTCGTAGCTCAGGAGTGTTGGAATATAGCATTACTATTGTCCAAACTGACGCCGGCAGTTCCTTAGGAAAGGTACTGTGAAGCATGCCACCGTACTGTTAAGCATGTCACCGTACTGTCAAGAATGCAACCGTACTGTTAAGCATGCCACGTACTACGAAGCATGACACCGTACTGCAAAGCACACCATCACACTGCGAAGCATGCCACCGTACTGTGACGCATGCCACCGTACTGTGAATCATGCCACTGTACTATGAAGCATGTTACCATACTCTCAAGCATGCCACCGTACTGCAAAGCATGCCACCGTACTGTAAAACATGTCACCGTACTGTGAAGCATGTCACCGTACTGCAAAACATGCCACCGTACTGTGAAGCATGCCAACGTACTGTCAAGCATGTCACCGTACTGCGAAGCATGCTATCGTACTGCGAAGCATGCCACCATACTGTCAAGCATGCTTCCATACTGTCAAGAATGCTATCGTACTGTCAAACATGTCAGCATACTGTCAAGCATGTCTCCGTACTGTGAAGCATGCTACCGTACTGTGAAGCATGTCACCGTACTTTCAAGGATACCACTATACTATAAAGCATGCTGTTCTACTTTGAAGCATGTCTCCGTACTGTCAAGCATGCCATCGTACTGTGAAGCATGCCACCGTACTGTGAAGCATGCCACCCTACTGTGAAGCATGTCACCGTACTGTCAGGCATACCACCGTACTATGAGCATCATATCTAACTGTGAAGCATGTCTCCGTACTGTCAAGCATATTACCGTATTGTGAAGCATGCCACCGTTCTGTCAAGCATGCCACCGTACTGTGAAGCATGCCACCGTACTGTCAAGCATGCCACTGTACTGTGAAGCATGCAATCGTACTGTGAAGCATGCCACTGTACTGTGAAGCATTCCACCGTACTGTGAAGCATGCCTATGTACTGTGAAGCATGCCACTGTACTGTGAAGCATGCCAACGAACTGTGAAGCATGCCACTGTACTATGAAGTATGCCATCGTACTGTGAAGCATGTCACCTGTTGGAGGGGGGTTAAAGCCGTTGGTCTCGCGTGTAAAGAGAGTAGGATCATGTGCAATTAAAACATCTCGCTATACATTTGTTTTAATCAGTGATGTTATATAAAAAAAACTATAACCCGAAAACGACATTGTGCAACTAGATGTATTGTGTTTCACTTATTGTTTTAATATATTCAGTTGTTAACTGCGATAATACAGAAGCAAAATCTAATTAAATATTTTAAGTGTCTTTCTTTTTCTTTATACGAAGGGAAACTCCAGATGTGTCCGAGAGAAGGCGGAGGGTCAAAGAGATGGCAGACGAAGCACGGAGAAAGGCAGCAGACGCCAATAGAAATGAATAATTTGAGAAAGAAAAAGAATTGTAAAAAAAAATACATTTTTTAAGAAAAAATATTGTCTCAATTCATTATTTTGAAAATGACCGCTTTATCATAATTTTAAAAAAACTCCCTCGCTTCTTTATTAGTTTTACCATTTAAATGAAAATAAAAATTGAAATGTTGGCTACAAACATTGTCGTATGTTTTAAGACCGCGGCATTTTTTTTATATCCATATTATTCGTATATGTGTTTAGATGTTCAAAAAACAGAAACGATACTTGGTACATCACCAAGAGACCGTTGTTTTTTTTTCGGTTTCTCGAAACCTTACCTTGTGTTTACGTCATCGGTTTTCACGCGCTTCGCACATTTTCGGTTAAACTGGTCACTGTACTGTATCTAGTACTGCGAAATGTGTTTAAAGACGCATATTCATTTATGATTCTGAAAATTATTATTTTTTAATGTGAATAACGTTTATAAAATAATTCTTTGTGAGAGTTCGCACCCAATATCAGTTTGTTGTCATTTTTTTATATAAAAAATCATATAGATAATTTCATTGTTCTATTTCTGATAGACAATCTATTAATATATTTCCAATACAAACGAGTATAAGTAAGATGTTTTACTCGCATACATGATGCAGACATTGCACTTGGTGAATACGTTCTGTATTTTCCTCATGTGGTCTGGAAAAAATAAAAAAAGTTTGAAATTCGGTGTGTGTGTGTGTGTGTGTGTGTGTGTGTGTGTGTGTGTGTGTGTGTGTGAAAAGCGGGTACCCGACGATAACATCTTGTCTGTGCATATTTTATCAACTGCCATTAAAATTTTATTGCAATAATTCTTTTATTTTAGTAAAGTGTTCCTTGCTCTGCAGCTGGACAGACATTTAACGCAAATTGGACTACTCCGGAGCTTTCCCGCCATTTCTCGCATATTCAAGAAATTAAACACAAGCAAATAACTCTCAAAGTGCTTGCTAAATCACCAAACATTTATAATAATCACATCATTTGATAAACATTAGCCAATACAATATTTAACAATACTGAATTCAGCCCTGGATGAAGTAACAGTATCATGGCTGTTGCATAGTTTTCCATTGTGCATTTAGCAACGACATTTAACACGAACAATAAATGATTGGACAGTTCAAAACTGTTATCTTTATAAGCATGTGTATGGGGATAAAATACTAACAAAACATGAAGTTCTTATAACCTTTTATTTTCTTGTTTTCTTATTTACATTGTTTTACATTGTTTTCTTATTTACATTGTTTTTTGAGAATGGTGTGCTTCACAATTTAACCAACATTAGACATATTACTGCTAAGGTACTGCACATAACAAATGAATATTTAGCACATGGTTCCCGATTCTTGTAAAACAACAGCAGAGGTACCATTGTTCTTAGTTCTTGTTACCCAACAGCAGAGGTTTCATGGTTCTAAATTCTGGATACTCAACAATAAAGGTACCATGGTTCTCAAGTATAGTTATTCAACAGCAGACGTACCATGGTTCTCAATTATGGTTACTCTACAACACAGGTACGATCATGGTTCTTAATTCTAGTTACAAGACAACAGAGGTACGATGGTTCTCAATTCTGGTTACTGAACAACAGAGGTACCATGGTTCCCGATTCTAATTACTCAACAGCAGATGCACCATAGTTCTCAATTCTGGTTACTCAACAACCGAGGTACCAAGGTTCTCAATTATGGTTCTCAACAGCAGAGGTACGAACCATGGTTTTCAGTTCTGCTTACTCAACAGCAGAGGTACCAAGGTTTTAAATTATGGTTACTCAACAGCAGAGGCACCATGGTTCTAAATTATAGTTACCCAATAACAGTGGTACCTCGGTTCTCAATTATGGTTACTTAACAGCAGAGGTACCTTGGTTATCAATTCTGGTTACCCAACAGCAGAGGTACAATGGTTCTCAATTATAGTTACCCAATAACAGAGGTACCACGGTTCTCAATTATGGTTACTTAACAACAGAGGTACCATGGTTATCAATTCTTGTTATCCAACAGCAGAGGTACCATGGTTCTCAATTATGGTTACCCAACAGCAGAGGTACCATGGTTCTCAATTATGGTTACTTATCAGCAGAGGTACCTTGGTTATCAATTCTGGTTACCCAGCAGCAGAGGTACCATGGTTCTCAATTATGGTTACTCAACAACAGAGGTACCACGGTTCTCAATTATGGTTACTCAATAAGATAATTCAATGAAACAGATGAAGACGTACATATCAACATGTCAACACAAATGAACAATATATAAGCATATAAAAAGAAATTCACAATTAATCAATGTACATGACTATGAATACCATATAGATAACTCTCACCAGTCAATTAGGTACACATGACATTCGAGTGGCAGTATTTTCTTATTTTTTACGTGACATCATGATCACATAATACAAATAGAGATAAGCAAACATACTGCTTATAACAACATGTTTACCAAGTCTTATCTGGCTTACCTGTTACTTATTTTGATAACACAATATGTAAATCCATCTATAGGTGAAACAAAGAGTGATATTTAAAGGACAAATATAGTCAATCATAAAAATGAGTATAATCATTATGTCAGCTACTATATTTGTAGTAAAATATATATTAAGTAGTACTTGACCAGTACTAAACAAAGTCCGTATAACAGTAAATCAATATATCAGAATGTTGAAGAGGCGTCAGATAGAATGAAAATGTACTTTAATATTCATCCATAACTGTGCCAAAATGCAATCCATATATGGTTCGTATTTCTGTGTGTTCCATTGATGATGGTAAACACACATGCAAAGTTTCATTGACATCCAATGAGTGGTTGCATAGCTAACTGAAACTTAAATGCAAAAGTTTAACCTGGGTGTCTACAGATGACGCCTGGGTCATGACAATAGCTCTCCTTGGACTTGGTCCCGGCGACCTAAAATGGGCCATAACTGTGCCAAAATGCAACCCAGAATTATGGTTTTTGTCTCCGTGTGTTCCATTGATGATGGTGAACACACATGCAAAGTTTCATTCATATCCAATGAGTGGTTGCATAGATATGTTACCTGATAAAAAAATTTAACCTGAAAAATTGTCGGAAAAGGGGCATAACTGTACCAAAATTCAATCCAGAGTTATGGTTCTTGTCTATGTGTGTTCCATTTATGACGGTGAACACACATGCATAGTTTCATTCATATCCAATGAATGGTTGCATAGATATCTTAAACGCAATTAACCTCAAAAGTTTAACCTGGTTGTCTAAGTCGAAAAAGGACCATAACTGTGCCAAAATGCAACCCAGAATTATAGTTCTTGTCTGTATGTGTTCCATTGATGATGGTGAACACACATGCAAAGTTTCCTTCATATCCAATGAATGGTTGCATAGATATCTTAAACTTAAACGCAACTAAGCGCAAAAGTTTAACCTGGTTGTCTAACTCCAAAAAGCGCCATAACTATCAAAATGCAATCCAGAGTTACGATTCTTAAACTTAAACACAAAAGTTTAACCTGGGTGTCTAATGCCGACACCGATGCCGACGACGCCAGGGTCATGACAATAGCTTTCCTTGGACTTCATCTTGGCGAGGTAAAAAAGGACTGCATTTATTCTCTGAAAAGAAACTGCTACAAAAAAAATCTTTATAATGGGGAAAAAAGATGAAATAGAGATGCAAATTTTGATCGTTAGAGCTTTTCTCTTCTGAGAAGGTGCAAAGGTACAAATCTAAATCATTCAATTTTTTAATGTTTTATTAAAATAAATGTAAGCACATAACTATAATGTAAGCATTACAAATAAACACCATTACTGTATTTCACAATGCCAATCATTACTTCTTACAAAAACATGTTTTATTTTTATATATGTACATACAGCTACAGGCTTTTTGGTTATTTTTCAAAATTAAATTATCTTTGTGCATTTTTGTTCTAGAAATGCAATTTTTATTTAAATGTGACACTATCCATCACTATCTAGCACCATGTCACTGATCACCTGGGTGATAAATAATACAAATGATGGCATAACAGACAAAACACCGAAAAATCATATAACAAATTTTGTGTGTGATTTTTTCCAGAATATCTGGGCAAATTAAAAATTAAATATACTGCTTAAAATGACAGCAGCAAATATATAAATCAATATTAAAAGTAAATGTTATATCTTTGAAACAGGTATGTGCCCTCGGCATCACGGTGAATCAAAGAGGTGTGTGTGCCTTTGGTGAGAAACATAACCTTGGAAGTGAACAAAAGAATGGATATGTTCAAGTACAGCTGGTATGTTATTAACACTGGAAGGGTAGACTTACTAATTGGTACACTCCTTTGAAGTATTCCCAATTTAAGTCAATGGATTGGATATCAATGGAAAAATCTTGTCATACTGATAAGTACAAATAATGTGGTTGATATATGGTGTTGGATATATAATATCCATTTTCTCCAACATTTTTCTTCATTAGTAAAGCGGCATAGCAAATCTATAAAAACAAGAGGCCCAAGAAGGCCTGAGGACACTCTACCGACTCATAGTGGCCATAGCACTTTTTGAAACTAAATTCTTATCTACAATCTAACCCCTACACATAGGGATAACTTATGCTAAGTATGAACAAATCTGACATACCGGTTCTTAAAAAAAACGATTTTAGTAATTCCCAATTTTTACCCTTTTGGGGCCCCTCCTGACCCCTTAAGACATAAGAACCCAGTCTTTTTTTACAAATCTGACCCTCCTTTACCAAACAATGCTTCTGTGAAGATATAGGCAAAATATTTCCATTAAAAAAAAAATGTATATTAAAATGACATGTGTCCCCTAATTGAACCCTCTGGGCGGGGTCATCTTTAACCCTAGGGACACCATTTGAACAAATCTAACAAAACTATAGTTGGTCATCATTGCTTTATAAACATTTTGAAAATCTGTTCGGCTGTTCATGAGAAGACAATTTTTTAAGTTTTGGACTATTTTTAGCAATGGCAGCCATCTTGAGCTTCAGATAAAAAAAATCTTCTGTAGTCTCCTATGCAATAGTAACATCCATGTGAAGTTTCTGTTTAATTGGCCTTGTGGTTTCAGTATAGATGATAAAGAAAGAGAATTTTCTGTTTTCCCATAGTATCCCTATGTAAAATTCTAAGTCCCCTTACAGGGCCCCTATAAATTTTAGCCCCTAAATTCTTATCTTATGAAACCCCTACCCATAGGGATAATTTATGCCAAATATGAGCAAATCTGGCATACTGGATCTTAAGAAAACGATTTAAGTAATTCCCAATTTTTACCCTTTTTGGTCCCCTTCCTGACCCCTTAAGACAGTGGAACCCAGTCATTTTTAAAATCTGAACCTCCTTCTCCAAACAATGCTTCTGCAAAGATATTGGCAAAATCATTTCCATATTAAAAAAAAATAATATTATAATGACATGTGTCCCCTAATTGAACCCTCTGGGCAGGGTCATTTTTAAACCAAGGGACACCCATTTCATGAAAAAATTGTGCCATTTTTGAGAAAAGCACCGAACTTGGTACAAACAAAAAGTCTTCTGTATAGTCTCCTATGCAATACAAATATCCATGTGGAGTTTCAGTTTAATTGGCCTAGTTGTTTCAGAGAAAGTGCTGCTAACAGATGACAGACAACGCGCCATCGCATAAGCAGTTTTGCACAGAAATGTCCTAACTTGTACCTGCATATGTCTTTATCAGTTGTATGGTGTTTAGCGTCGCTTTCAACAATTTTTCAGTCATATCGCGACGGTGTCTACTTGAGACAGTATTCTGAGCGCTGTCACACTGGAGTATCATGCCGCAGACACATGGTATTATACCCCACCCAGTCACATTATACTGACACTGGGCCGACCAGACCTAGAACTGTGCTCTAAATGCTGAGCGCCAAGCATCTTTTTAAGTATAATTGATAGTAATACTATTCTCTGTAAATATTACGTGCAGGCCTGTGCGTGCAGGAGTGGGCGCGCAGGTGTGTTTGTATGTGTGTGTACTAATTGAGGGCCGCATAGTAGATTTAAATTGTTCAATTGAGTTCTCTGATTAAAGTCTTTATTATTATTATAATATTATTAACATCATCAATTTTTAATAATAATTTTCATTGAAACAATTATATACATGTATTTCTATCATTATTATCATCATCATCAATATTAAACGTGTACATGTACATTTATAAATGATTATTTGCATTATTAATACTACATAATTTTTATAATGTAAAATTTTGATTACATATAATATTTACATATGCTAAAGTCCAAATTTCAAGGAAATTGATTCAATATTTTTTGTTGAAATATTGAACCGAACAGCTGCCCTGCCTCTTTTGTATTTTTTATCGTATATAGCCTCTATGTTATTTTGTATTCAAGTCCAAATTTCAAATAAATTGCTTCAATATTTTTGTTGAAATATTGAACTGAACAGCTGCCCTGCCTCTTTTGTATTTTTTATAGTATATAGCCTCTATGTTATTTTGTATTCAAGTCCGAATTTCAAGGAAATTGCGTCGCTACTTTTTGAAAAAAAAATCGTAAAATGTCAGATGGTAGATTAGCTCAATATATTTAAAGTACATGTATTATATAACTGCAACATCTGGACATTCACACATATTGAACTCACGGTATATTTATGACTTGAAAATATTTTGATATTTGAGTGGACATTATCAGGGTGCGACATACATCACAATTTAATTGTGCAGTTTGGTCAAGACTATATGTAATAAAATTGTTATACACTTGTTGGTTTCATAGTGCACTTAGCATCATGTTATTTTAATGTACACATATAACAGTTGAGCAGATTGCTTTGTTTCGGCGAGTTAATTAAATTTTACAATATTAATAATAAATAATATGTTACTCATATCAAATATCAGGTTTGAAAAAATAAATTAAAGATATGATATGATGTTAATGTCCTTGCTATTGATGTAATATATGTAATATCCATCCCGTGATCTGTCCACCGTCCACGTAACAAAAAATTAAGTCAACAAATCTGGCACAATTGACAGATAGTTATACACATGATGCAACTGAAATATCGTCACAAACATCAGTTTAATTACATAATAGAATGATAATCAGTTTGAAAACAAAGGTCATATTTACAAGCAGCATGGGTACCCTTACTACACGTGCACCCATACCTATAACTTCCCTGCTTATATAGTGAAACCAATGCACGTGGTGCTTTATGTGACCCATTTAAACATTTCCAAGGAAGAACGCTTGTTTAAATTAATGTTTCCAACGTTTGTTAAACATCACACACGTGTTTATATATATTACATGTATGCATCATTATGGATTACTGAACATGTACGGAGGAATATTAGTTGAGACGAGTTGTTTTGGCTGAAAGAATATTTACATTTGTCTGCAATCGGACTATATGAGCTATATCGATTAACTGCATTTCATTTTGCATTGCGATATATTTGTAACTGGGCGGAGCTAAATGCACAAGATTGCATTTCATTGGCTGCACGATCTTGTTTTGCTAGTGCCACATCGCGTTGTCATGAATTTTACTTGTTGTTCCAGCAGATTCCTCCAGCCAAAGCAACTCGTCCCTACTTATATTTCTCTGTACACGTTCAGTAACTATAATATTACATATATGCGTATTGTTTTCTATAACCACAATGTGTTGTAACGGTTAAGTAAACTCATCAAAACAAGATAAAACTGATTTAAACTTATTTAAACTTTAAGCATTTTATGACCATATCTTAATTGAAAAAATGTTTCCTTAACCGTTGTTCTATTACTTTTATTATATAAAGTTCTGTAAATTCCTCACTGGAATATTCGCTGTTTTATCTAAAGCACCGGTAATGTGTACACTTAAATCATACAAGTTCTAATTATTTATAAAATGAGTTTTAAATGTATCTCAAGTAAAATTCTGCAAATTCCTATATTTTCAAATAAAATCACCATATACGAGTCATTTATTGATTACTATTCGCAACCTGATACTTTTTGTCTTCCATCCATTAATTATTAAAACAACTACATGTATATAAATCTCGATGGTATTTCAGATCTTTAATTCACAAATATTAAAGATACAAAAAATCTTTAATCAAAATACTTTAAACATTTTTTTTTCTTTTCAATTCAGCAACTTTAAGGCACATTATACGTGTATATATCGTGTCATTTCTGAACGAGCAGTTCTTTATCACAGAATGATTATTCAAAATATTATCACGGTACCATGACTCATGATATATCTGTTTCAAATAGTCACTACATCTCAGCCGGGGTTGTACTGCCTATAGTCACTGTCCAGGGAACTTGTTACATGTCAGCTATTTCCATCAAAAACCTGAAAATTAAAGAATAATAACAAACATTTCTTTTTTTTTTAATTCAGGTACATAACTCATCAGATTTATTAGGAAATTAATATTAAAAAGAAACATTTTATTCAGATAATTCAAAGGTTTTCAGCACAGACTATTTATATTGTCATGCACGACAATGTGCATAAATTTGTAAATAGCAGATCATTTATGCATGTTTATATAGTATAATCTTTATAGTAAAAACTATAGGGGCAGGAAGTGCAGTGGATATAGTGTTGGCCGCTCTTGCAGGATGTTGCGAGTTCAATCCTCAACTCGACCAGATGCCTTTAAAAAACACTCAGTACTGGTTTTCACCCAGGAAGTGGACTCAAGAGCAGTTCTTGTAAGCTTTGTGCTTTCTTTGCAATACAGTTAAGTAATGAGTATAAACTAAACAATAGGTATTGAAAACTGAGAATGCCGACTTCTGCATAACTAGTAAGTTCTCGCCCACTAATTGTTTCAGATCTTTGCTATCCTGTGTTAGTGACAACAGTCTTAATTGTAAAACAAAAGCAACATAAGTCATACCATGGTGTTAATTGTTTAAACATAGAAAATACGAAAAGTTGGAAAATGTATTCATTTATCGCTCCATTGTGTGCAAAAAAGTACCAAGTGCCTTCTTATTTCATTTACACTTTAATGAGATGGTATTTAACTATACAACGTTTAAAATTGCAGGGCTTATTGTTGGCATTTGCATTTTGTTGCAGACAGCTTCAACAACTGTATTATTTTTTTCCAATTTAATGGTTACATGTCTTAATAGAATCAAATCAGGTTCCAGATGTTTCCTTTCACCAAACAACAAAAGTGGTTTAAATGCTAATTATTATTACGGGGAAAGACGCATTAATAGCATGACGTAATTGACATCATTTATTTGTTATCATTTATGATATTTTCAGAAGTTCTTCGCAACATCTTAATTAAATAAAGTATTTTGGGAAACAATGAAGAATAAGATACATGTTAAGCATTGTATCCATTGTATACCAAATACCGCGATATACCTATTAACGTGAATGCCCGTATAATAACAATATCCCAGACATATGCAAAGCTCCAGCTTCCGTTAGCATCTGAACTTGTTTACATTTGTTTACATTTCATGCTGGCAACTGTTTATTACTCTGCACACTTCAGGACTCACACCATTATTATCTCCCTTGAGTACTCTGGACCTACAGATGAAGGAGTTAGAAATAAAACTTTAGTTCTCTTTTTCTTCTTTTTTTAGGGCTTAAAGTTGTACTGCAATGTTTTGTTTTTTGCTAGCATGAGTTAAATGGTCAGTATTTTAGAAATCACCACTGAAAATTTGATGCTGATATCAGCTTTCTGGACAATTCTGTGTCATTTAAGAATTGTTGGTTCAAACCACATCTAGGTCGAATAGTTGACATATTATAACTCTGGAAATTGATAGGTCT
This sequence comes from Panopea generosa, assembly GCA_029582155.1. Lineage (NCBI taxonomy): Eukaryota > Metazoa > Mollusca > Bivalvia > Adapedonta > Hiatellidae > Panopea > Panopea generosa. Next base: position 6,960,908 of record CM055901.1, read on the forward strand.
CACAAAAGCATTGAATTTAAAAAAAAAAAACCTGGTCAAGGTATATTTTTTTTTTCTTAATAATTGCATATCTTGAACCAGTGAAGAATTCGAGCCCAGACACATGCTGCAGAATTTAAATTTTCACTCTGTTATGGACATAAATGTTACAATGGAGCCCTATGGGAAATGTAATAGTGGTGTGAGACGTTAACAGAAACTGACAGATCTGCATGTTGCAGTGTTGAGGGATGCTGATTTCTTTAAATAGAAGGTATTAAACTATAATTTGGACATGTTATGAATAGTTGAACACAATCTGAGTTTTTAAACATTTCAATATAACTGATGGTGCAGATTTGCATTTTTTTTTCATGCATTTATGATAGAGATTACACACATTGACCAAACTTTGTATATGTCAATATTTTTGATATTCATATTATCCATGTATGATTTAGTATTCTGTTAAATGTGGAAACAAAAAGAGAGATACATCATGTCTAATGCATGACAGAATGCTGGTTTACTCTGTAGATGGTTATTTTGGTGTTTCCTTGCCCTAAGTTTAGGTTTATGAGCAGTGTCCTGTCTCATATTTCATGAACACCTGTCCTCATAGACAGATCCCATTTGTGACACTCTCTCCATCATTTGTGGTTTTGCCATATTTCTGTAGAGCTACCAACCCTTAATTCAGGTTGAAGTACCTGCAAGATCACACTGAATTCCAATGGGCATGCTTATTGCTCAGATTGTGAATTTTAAGCTGATTTTTACATTAATTTATTACCCCACCCACTTATTTCTGCATACAAAAATAGAATTAATTGCAAAATTATGAAAAGGCAGTAGTTGCAATCTTGCCAAGAGGCCAGTTTACGGTTAACTTCGGTTGTTTTCGGTTGTCGTCGCATTAAATTCTGCTTCGAATCATTGAATTTGGCGATGTTTTTGCTTGTACTCCATTTTTATAGAAAATGCTATAGATATGCAGAATTTTACATTGAATGTCATGTATGCATTATCTATTGGGCCTGTGTTGCCCTTCTTATATTGGAATTGATGTGTAGACAGGGTAATGGAGTACTTTAGCATGAAAATAGCTTGAATTGTTTGCTTGTGTTGCTGCCATATCATTCCCATATTGAAATTTTATCTAAAATATGTTATGTTTAATAAGTTTTGTTCCACAATATCCTCTTTTTGCAATCAAAGTGTCTGTTTTCTTCCCATTTTCATTTTACCATTGTTGTTGTGAATGTTTCAGACATTTTTAGACACAACTGGTCATATTATCATGAAATTTAGATTGTAGGGTTGTGAATTCCTGCTTTTTTACAAGAAATAGCAGCATTTTGACTAAAACCATGTGTCACTAAAACTTATTTTATTTCAGAACTAGTTCAGATATGGGGATGCATTTAGCTTTATTGAACTTGTATTGAGTATTGTTACATAATATGTAAATTTAGAATCTTAAATTTAAAAAAAAAGTCCTCTTCAGGACTCACACCACTATTATCTCCCTTGAGTACTCTGGACCTACAGATGAAGGAGGTAGAAATAAAACTTTAGTTCTCTTTTTTCTTCTTTTTTTAGGGCTTTGTACTGCAATGTTTGTTTTTTGCTAGCATGAGTTAAATGGTCAGTATTTTAGAAATCACCACTGAAAATTTGATGCTGATACCAGCTTTCTGGACAATTCTGTGTCATTTCAGAATTGTTGGTTCAAACTGCATCTTGGGCGAATAGTTGACATATTATTACTCTAGAAATTGATAGGTCTCACAAAAACATTGAATTAAAAAAAAACCAACCTGGTCAAGGTATACTTTTTTTCTTTATAATTGCATATCTTGAACCAGTGAAGAATTTGAGCCCAGACACATGCTGCAGAATTTAAATTTTCACTCTGTTATGGACATAAATGTTACAATGGAGCCATATGGGAAATGTAATAGTGGTGTGAGACGTTAAGTAACTTTATTACTGTTTATTATTAATGTCATTATTTACACGGTTGACCAAGTTTTAGACTCACGGTAATAAGTATGACGAATATATGTTGAGAGTCGAGTTATATAAACAAAGCTTCTGTGATATTACACAAGACGAATATCAAAAGGGATATATCATGTGTTCATAACATTTAAGTATCTTAAATTATATAATTTAAGAAATGGTAAACTGGCGAACTGCGTGTTTTATAAGCAAATAACGCTGTATTACGGTCCATTTTCAATGTTGAAAAATACATAAAAGCATTTTAACATACTCCTGTGTTATCTTATCCAGTAACAAAGTCTGCTGTTTCTCTGGTTGTGAGGCACCATCACTCCATGACGAATCGCTAAATGAGCCCGTGACAACTGCTTGCGAATGGAGCTCAGAACGTGATCCAGTTTCGGTCAATAAGTGCAAATCCTAGAGTAATGAGTAATTACCAACCGTTAACAATATAAAGTTGAGCAGAACAAAACATAAACTATATTTTTGCCTGAAGCATCTACAACTCCATCGTCGGATACCCAAGGCTGTCAATTTCGTTACTCTCCATACATCTCCCGTGAGAAACTACGCTAGCTCTGCATCGTTTTATTTGAACAGAACAGAACAAAATACAGCTAACGTTAATGTCTTATCAAAACGGCGTTTGGGTGAAACTAGCGTTGCAATTGGATGAAATCATGAAGGAACCAATCATATCGCTGCATTGTGGTTTGGTAAAAACAACGCAGACCTAGTGTTATATCCCACGGGTGATAAATGGAGAGTTTCGGGATGGATTACGTGTGGGTATCTGATGAGGATACAACTCATCATGATCTAAAACAGATAACATGAAACACACGATTTCGAAAGAATGAAAATATAAAGAGAAAACATATTTTGTTATACAATACCAATAGCATGTTTGTTTTAAATTATTATTGTCTTTGTTGTATTATTTCCCATTGCGCACGTGTACATTGAAGATATTTTGTTTACCATATCAATGGATGCACTTTAGATCAGTGGAACTTATATGTTTCTTAGTACACAATTATACGACATTGTGTCTCATTATCATTCGTCTCTTACCACTGATTCAAGTGGGAAAGTTATCAGTTACTTGCAGAGATGGGGTGTGCTCGAGTACTGGTTAATCCTAGGAAACAGTGGTTAGGTTAACTGATCGTCTGTTAGCCCTTGATGGCATAAAAATGATGCTAAATATTCAATCAATCAATCAATAGTACATAATTATTAAATACATTATAATTCCAACTGAGCAGAAACATCTGCCTATACCTGACGACAAATGCCGTGTCCATCTGAACGAGCACTTGTGAGTTGTATTTACCAATCATATTGTGAATATTCTTAAATTTAGCTTGAAAACCTATATTTTGACCTTAGATATCTAGTTTACCATGATATATAGAATAAATATGAGAGTTTATTCAACTATATATTAGATGCGCATACATGCTTGCAATTTTTTTTCTCAAAAATACATTCTTGAGTTAAATTCTAAGAATATTCTTAAGAATGGTTGGTGAATACCATTCACGTTTCAATGATGACGTGAAACTGTATGTTTCCCCCCCCCCCCCCCCCCCCCCCCCAGATTATGTCACTAGCTCCGATTGATATGTCTACTCAAGACACATTACTAACCAAGTCTGGTTACATATCATAGCGCGGGTGGTAAGAAGGCATGGACTATTTTCATAGAAATGTGGTCATAAACTGTCCCTTATTTCACTTCCCTTGAAATAAAACATCATAAACATCACAAAAATATTTTGAATAAAGATATATTTTTCCTAAATATAATATAGCTAATGAATTTTAACAAACAAATAAACTTCGCCCTGAACCATTTTCGCATCGAAAAAAGTCCTGGCCACAGCAGGTAGTGTACATGAGGCAGTAGCTTATCTTTGATTGATCAAACCACTTAAATTAGAACAAATTGCGCATTTGGGTGCTGTCTCGGAGGAGAACAATTTTATTGCAGTAGCACTCCCGATTTTGTTATGGGAATAATTCTAATGAAAACAAATCACAAAGTTCATTCATTTGGACACAGGTCAGAACGTAAGCCCCACATATTGACAACACAATTTCAATCTACCCAGACTTATATAGTGTAAGAGACAAAAACAATACAAACCTCGGCACCTTCCGCAGGCTTCTCGTCCCGTACGTATAAAGGTGTTTTGGACACTGATATCCCCTTTGCGTCGTGAAATGTCGGTGTTTGGTAAAGGGTTTGTTTGAATTGTTTACCTGCGGATGCCAGGCACAACCTCATTACCCTGGTTATCTTTTCAGCAATAGCTTTGCATTCATCTTCTTCCTAAAACGTATACATGTATCTGAATAATATCTTGTGTTTGAAGTTTTATGTTGCAGTTTATCCCAAAACTGGATATATCTGCGGAATAAGGTCTTTTTACCCCCAATGAAACGGCTGGGAATTTTATGCCTGTCCCACAATTCATAGCAATTGAATGCTTACTAAACTGTGACATTATTCCACATTTCAATTGAAGCAACTGACCAATCAACGTGCTCAAATGTGGCTTTCCCAACATTGCTATTTAACAGACCCAATCGAGAGAGCTACAGACTAATTATGTTGATAAAACACATCTACAGGGATATTTCAATGGAGCAAAAGGAACTAAATTAATGGGAAATGACATGATGTGATATCAATAAATAGCTTTATAACAATACTGGATCGGTGAGCATATATACATGTACATGTTGGCAAGCTATATTGCAGAAAAAATGTGGTTCGCCAATTTAAATGATTTTAGAAAACCTAATATCCTTCAAGCTTCATGTCATGAGACTGATTGTATGATTTTATAAAATAACTTTTTTATTTTTTGAATGGTTTTTAACAACATTTTCAACACATTTCCGGATTCATTATATTTGGAAAAGGAAGACTTTAGAATACATCTGAGTAGATCCACCGCCCATCCGCAGCGATGGGTGAGAGGCAAATATTCTTGAAATGACACCTTAGACCACCCAGCCATGGAGGATTCGTATAATCTTTAATTAGTATACAATAACACTACACATGCCTTACCTTCGCCTTCCTTCTCTTTCTCCCTTTCTCTTTCTGCTTCAGTACCTCATTTCCTTCCGTTATTATAAAAGAGGAAGAAAAAGAATGTTTTAATAACTTAAACATCGTTATTGTTTATATAATAAGGCAATAAAATCTTACTTCTCCAAGCTTTGAGCTCAGCTGACCGATGTATTCCTTCACAGACAATATATTTTGCTCAACCTTATTCGCACGTAACAAATGTTTTGTCAAGTTCCTGAATATGAAATAACAGAATAGCATTAGTGTGATCATGATACTGTCATTCAACAAATACAGTAAACAACAACAATTATAATTGTAAACAAATACTTCATGAATAAGGAGATGCATAATTATAAACTAGTCCAAAAATTAATATCAGTAATTATGTTAATATTTTATCCATGAAAAAATCGAAAAATACTTGTTAATATTGCTAAATTTCTTTATGACGGATTTAAAGTTCGTAACCCATAGTACGGCCCATAATGGAAAATGCCTCAACCGTTTGGGACCCCCACACCGAATCCAATATCCAGACCCTCGAACAGGCACAGAGGAGATCGGCCAGATACGTCTTCAATGACTATCTACCAAGACTCCAGGATGTGTCACCAATATGATGTCTGACCTTGGCTGGGAGTCCCTTGTATGTCGCCGAAGATACAGCAGCCTAGCTATGATGTTCAAAATACAAAACAACCTTGTAGACATCCCCTCAGGCAGGTACCTCCAGCGCAGGGACACCCGCACTCAAGGTAAACACAGGTTCTTCCAAGAACGCATCAACGACGCTACCTACGCCAACTCCTTCTACCCAAGGACGATAAGAGAGTGGAACTGTCTCCCCACTAGCGTAGTGACGACTACAACTCTGGAAGCCTTCAGGACTCTCCTGGCGGGGTGACCTGACCACACATCACCAAACAGGACAACATTGTACATAGTTTTATCTTTAAATTTTACCATTTTAACTTGGAGACTGTAGGCCATCAGGCAGACCCAGTCTCGTTGAGCTATCGATGTTCTTTGAGAGCCCAGCTCAGTATAGGGAGAAGAAGAACCATTGATTCATACCATATTGCACATTTCTTTCTTTTTTTGCTTAAAAAACAATAAACAGGAAATGTCACTGGTAAGTGTTGCATGCCCCCCAAACGGTCGTTGAAAAAAAACAATATAATCATGTTATAATTGTTGACATCTGATGTAATGGTCTGGGTATTTCAACAGTTAAAAGCTGCTGAAACATCATCATGACATGCTGATCACTTGTGTCAAGCTATTTTAAAATCCCTAAATGTAAGACAAAGTTACAGATCAATTGTTGATAAATTGAGCCAAGTGTTTTTGAAATCCACTCATGTATGATAAAGTTAAAGGACGGACTTGAAATCTCAAACAGATTCAAAGTGTTGTCATACATACTAAAAGTGTGACCTTGACCTTTGAGGTATGGGTCTCTTACTTATGACTAGTCGTCATGTCATCTTGATAAATTGAGCCAAGTTAAAGGCAAAGTCACAGACCAGACACACAATATCAAATAAATTGAAAGAGTGACCTTGATCTTTGAGGAAAGGTTCTGGATCTTACATTCGACACATGTGTCATGTTGATCAACTGAGCCAAGTGTTTTTGAAATTTATCCATAGGTGAAATAGTTTCAGACCAGACTGAAAGTGTCATCAAACCAAAGATAAATTGTGACCTTGACCTTTGAAGTGGGAGTTTGGGTATTAAGTGCAACAAGTCGTCATGTTATATTGATCATTTATAACAAGTATTTATAAAAATTATTGTTGCAGGCTTGACATAAAATCTAACAGACTCAAAGTGTGACCTTGACCTTTGAGCTAAGGGTGTGCATGGTCTTACTCGCATCACATCGTCATGTTATGTTGATCAATCGTAGCTAGTATCATTAAAATCTATCTATGCACGACAAAGTTACAGGCCGATCACAAAATCTCAGAGACGCAGAGTGTTGTTCAACAAACTCAAAATGTGACCTTGACCTTTGAGATACAGGTGTGGGTCTTACTCGCGACACGTTGTCATGGTATGTTGATCATTTGTAGCAAGTAGTTATAAAATCCATCTATGCATGACAAAGTTACAGGCCGGACACGAAAGCTCACACAGACTCAAAGTGTTTTCAAACAAACTCAAATTGTGACCTTGATCTTTGAGGTACGGGTGTGGGTCTTACTCTCGACACGTCGTCATGTTATGCTGATCATTTGTAACAAGTATCAACAAAATCCATTTATGCATGACAAAGTTACAGGCCGGAAACGAAATACCGGACGGAATGACGGACGGACGGCAGACAGACGGACGGAAGATGTGATTACTATATGCCACCCCAAAATTTTTTAGGGGGGCATAAAAACATGTGTCCGTGCATGTGTGCGTCTGTGTATGTTTACATTTGTACTGTATCTCATCTATTTTATTTATACATGTACACTTCGTTACTTACACCATTCAAAATATGAAGATTGCACTATGTTATTGTTACCCCTTTGCCATATAATCTACATTTATTGTAAATAACTAATGGCTTACAAAGGCAAATTGAATTGAATTGAAAATCAATAACTTTATTCAGAAATATATACTATACAGAAGACATTTTAATATTAGTCTACTTCAATTTCTCAGTAGCATCCAATTTCTTTTATCATCTGATTACATTACCTTGGTTTTCAATTTGTTTATAAATGTATAGGTAATGATGACATTCTATTTAATCAAGTACACTTGGAGTTCAGAAAAGAACACCGGGAGCATGGTACACATCACACGATACATTATTTGAACAAGAGTTGTCAGAAGACAACAAAGCTCACCGATGGGATAAAACTCACCACCAATGCAAAGATTGAGACTGGTGGCAAACACCAAAACTTAAACGCATCTAACCTGGGTGTCTACAGACAAAAAAAAAGTCTTAAGGGGCCATAACTCTGCCAAAATGCAACCAAGAGTTATGGTTATTATCTCTGTGTGTTTCAATGATGATGGTGAACGAACATGCGAAGTTTCATTCATATCCAATGAGTAGTTGCATAGATATCTTGCGTGATAAAAAATTTTAACATTAAAAATTAGGTAAAAAAAGGGCCATAACTGAGCCAAAATGCAACCCAGAGTTATGTTTTTTGTCTCTGTGTGTTTCAATGATGATGGTGAACACACATGCAAAGTTTCATTCATATGCAATGAGTGGTTGCATAGATATGTTACCTGATAAAAAACTTTAACCTGAAAAATTAAGTCAAAAAAGGGCCATAACTGTGCCAAAATGCAACCCAGAGTTATGGTTCTTGTCTGTGTGTGTTCCATTGATGATGGTGAACAAAAATGTGAAGGTTCATTCACATCCAATGAGTGGTTGCATAGATATCTTAAACTTAAACGCAACTAAACTAAACTCAAAGTTTAACCTGGGTGTCTAAGTCCAAAAAGGGTCATAACTGTGCCAAAAAGCAATCCAAAGTTCTGGTTCTTGTCTCTGTGTGTTTCATTGATGATGGTGAACACACATGACTGTGAAGTTTCATTCACATCCAATGAGTGGTTTCATAGATATCTTAAACTTAAACGCAACTAAACGCAAAGTTTAACCTTAGTGTCTAAGTCCAAAAAGGGCCATAACTGTGCCAAAATGCAATCCAGAGTTATGGTTCTTGTCTCTGTGTGTTCCATTGATGATGGTGAACAAAATGTGAAGGTTCATTCACATCCAATGAGTGGTTGCATAGATATCTTAAACTTAAACGCAAAGTTTAACCAGGGTGTTTAAGTCCAAAAAGGGCCATAACTGTGCCAAAATGCAATCCAGAGTTATGGATCTTATCTCTGTGTGTTCCATTGATGATGGTTAACACACATGGAAAGGTTCATTGGCATCCAATGAATGGTTGCATAGATAACTGAAACTTAAATGTAAAAGTTTAACCTGGGTGTCTACAGACAACGCCGACGCCGGGGTCATGACAATAGCTCTCCTTGGACTTCGTCCCGGCCAGCTAAGAATTAAATGTCACGTGTTGGCATGTTTCATTTGCATATACATATATTTTAATTGATGAAATCTACTGAACTCGAGTGCTCGTTTCCTTTATACGCTAAGTTGCTTGCATTTTTGTTGTTGTTTATAGGGTTTAACGCCATTTTCAGCACATTTCAGGTTATATATGGCATATCCATTTTTATTGGTGGATGAATCTGAGTAGAACCACCATCTTTCCCCAAGTAACTGGCAAACTTTCTCACAAAGTTTTTGGGATGAGCTGGACTCGAACCTACGGTCGAGAGGTAAAAATAGTCTTAAGACTTCAGGGGCGAGTTCTTCCAACAGAACAATGTAAAAAAATCATTACAAAAATTTAAATAAAAAAAAAGAAGTTCATATCATTATTGTTAATTCTCATGTTAAAAAGAAATTGATAGTAGCACCTTTAAATTGTCTTAACAATATACTATTACCCCATCTCCTTCAATGTGTACTTGAAGCAACTCTGCAGTTTCTTGGTACAGTGGTCCATTACCACAGACACCATTGCTACACTGTGCTCTTGCAGTTTTTGTCTGGAAATAAACATAGTTTACAGCAAATGAAAGTAATTACAAGTTTTCAAGTTTTTTATTAGCAAATCGGCAACATAATATTATTACATGAGATATGACAAAGACAGCAATACATACATAATTACAAATAAAGTATATGTTTAATAAAAACAACAATATGTAAACTGATAATCTAATTAGAACACGTATACTTAACATCTAAATGAAGTCATATAACAATTACTCTAACAAATTACATATAAAAAAACAAGAAATTTCACAGTTAAGTGTCGCATGCTCCCCAAATGGTCTGTGAAAAATAACAATATATGATATAATAGGTAGTGTAACTGGCCGTATTGTTACGTTAAGTTCATTCGGGGAGTGTTCAATTATTAATACAACACTTGTATCCAATTTACATAATTTTAATTTCCATTTAATCATCCAATTCATAATTTCAAATATTCCCTATTCAACTTTCTTTATCCTTATTTCCTTACTATCTGAACCTTCACTTCTCAACCTACTTAACCTCTTTACCCATCAATCTCTTTTTTTCTTCTTAACCCTTCAACCTCCCATTCCTTACTACTTACATACTTTCATATTTCACACTCTTTCTTCTTAAACTCCTCCCATATTTAGTATCACTCAATCATCTCTCTCATAATCTTTAAACTCCCTAATCAACCTAATTAGTCCTTTCTTTCATTGGTCACTTCCATTCATTAACTGCTTATACCCATCATTCAAACAACTTATCATTTACACTATACAGATATACTCAATTTGTGACATAATTACTATGTTAACATTCTGGTACTAATAGTTCCTTCAAGCCTAGGATGTACAACATATGTGACACCCCATGACTCTGAGCTTATCTACTTGTGCACTTTGATAAAACTTAGGACTGATTATATATAAGTGATTACTAATCTAGTCTTAATAATTGTATTAATTACTTTTGACAGAAACTTCTAATATAGCAATATAGTACAATATCAAATACTACAAACATTCTGGCGCTAATAGTTCCTTCAAGCCTAGGATGTACAACATCTGTGACACCCCATGACTCTGAGCTTATCTACTTGTGCACTTTGATAAAACTAAGAATTGATTATATATAAGTGATTATCTATCTAGTCTTAATAACTGTATTAATTTCTTTTGACAGAAACTTCTAATAAAGCAATATGGTAAAATATTAAATATTATTCATAAAAATATTATAAGAATTATTACATGGTTACAGTAGCGATGTATCCATGAATGTCAAGAATAATGGACTGATGTTTCAGACTAGACATGCAATTTCATGGGTTTTTTTTTACATTAAATCATGACCTTGACCTTTTGTAACCTTGACCTTGACATCTGATGTAATGGTCTGGGTATTTCAACAGTTAAATGCATGTGAAACATTATCATGACATGCTGATCACTTGTGTCAAGCTATTTTAAAATCCCTAAATGTAAGTAACAGATCAATTGTTGATCAATTGATAAATTGAGCCAAGTGTTTTTAAAATCCATCCATGTATGATAAAGTTAAAGGACAGACTTGAAATCTCAAACAGATTCAAAGTGTTGTCATACATACTCAAAGTGTGATCTTGAAATTTGCGGTACGGGCTTAGGTCTTACTTATGACTAGTCTTCATTTCATCTTGAAAAATTGAGCCAAGTTAAAGACAATGTCACAGACCAGATACGCAATATCAAACAAATTGAAAGAGTGACCTTGACCTTTGAGGAAAGGTTTTGGGTCTTATATGCGACACTTAACAATGTCATGTTGATCAACTGAGCCAAGTGTTTTTATCCATAGATGACAAAGTTACAGACCGGACAAAAAAAATCTCACAAAGATTGAAAGTGTTGTCAAACAAACTTAAAATGTGACCTTGACCTTTGAGGTAAGCATGTGGATCTTACACATGACACGTTGTAATGTCATGTTGATGAATTGAGCCAAGTGTTTTTGAAATTTATCCATAGGTGACAAAGTTTCAGACCATATATGAAATCTCAATCAGACTGAAAGTGTCATCAAACAAAGTTAAATTGTGACCTTGACCTTTGAAATGGGATTCTGGGTATAACGCGCGACACATCGTCATGTTATTTTGATCTTTTGTAGCTAGTATTAACAAAATCCATCTTTGTATGACAAAGTTACAGGCCAGACACGAAATCTAAAACAGACTGAAAGTGTTGTCAAACAAGCTCGAAGTGTGACCTTGACCTTTGAGGTATAGGTATGGGTTTTACTTGCGACACAGCGTCATGTTATGTTGATCATTTGTAGCAAGTATTTATAAAATCCATCTATGCCTGACAAAGTTACAGGCCGGGCAAGTAACCTCACACAGACTCAGTGTTGTCAAACAAACTCAAATTTTGACCTTGACCTTTGAGGTATGGGTGTGGGTCTTACTCGCGACACATCATCATGTTATGTTGATCATTTGTAGCAAGTATCATTAAAATTCATCTATGCATGACAAAGTTACAGGCCGGACATGAAATCTCACACAGACTCAATGTTATCAAACAAACTCAAAGTGTGACCTTGACCTTTGTGAAATCATTAATTTTCATGGGGTACTAATTTTCGTGGATTTCGTGGGAAGCCTAGGCAACGAAATCAAATACCCACGCACTTAGTTTACGCAATAATGTAATGCTGTCAATATAAATTACCTCTTTTTTCATATGCCTACGTGCATCGCATTGTGGTAAATAATCCATCCTTTATTTATATATTTTCTTTCTTCATATTGCATCAATATTTACTTGATGATTTTGTGAATAGTGCAATAATTTTTTATTACACATATCATCTTTAATTCACGTGTGTGTAGCGAGATGTGTTATAATTTACTCTACTTCAATCAAATGTCAGAGTTGCTAAAAATAGACCGTCACCTTGCAGCAAAATGCTATAGAGTTGAAACAATTTGATGTATAGACCTACGGGAAACATTGTAAAAAAAAGTGTAAAACATTGTAAAAGGACAGTATGCGTGCGTGCAAAGAAACTAAAACACAAGTTTCAAGTGCAATAGAAACATCGGGGTGGGGTCATTTTTAACTCTAGGGACACCATTTGAACAAATCAAACAAAACTATAGTTGGTTATCATTACTACATAAACATTTTGAAAATCTGTTGGGCCGTTCATGAGAAGAAGTTTTGGACTATTTTTAGTAACGGTGGCCATCTTGAATTTCAGATCGAAAAAAAAATTTTTTCTGTATAGTCTCCTATGCAACAGAAACATGCATGTGAAGTTTCAGTTTAATTGGCCTAGTGGTTTCAGAGAGAGTGCTGCTAACAGACGACAGACAACGGACAACAGACAACACGCCATCACATAAGCACTTCTGGCCTTTGGCCAGTAGAGCTAAAAATTAATGTTATATTTTATAATATAATTTGCGGTGCATACATGAAGACTTATTTTTTATTTACCTTGATTGATATACTATGGGTTAATCACTTGTTCTTTTCTGTATAACTCAATTATTATAATATTATGTACAATGCCAAGCCACTTTCAAACTTGCCGAACATCGGAATGATGTCAAAAAATCAAGCTGCATTCTCAGTTTCGTAACTTCTTAAGACATATGTCATTTACTGACACCTCTTATAGATAGGGTCCTGTTTCTCCAGCGTTTGTAACTACTTAATGTAAAATTTGAAGTTATGAAAAAAGTTGAAAAATTCATTTAGTGTGTGGCTTACATATTTTATGATCTTTTTTAAGTCTTATATACTGCGGAAATGAAACATTCCTAGATGTCATAAAATTCGTAAGTCTTACTAAGGTTAGTAAATGGGTCCCAGGTGTCTTTAAATTAACAATCAATAATGTAATTTTTCTAGCAACGACTTCACTCCTAATGCTTTTAAAACTCATGTTATCTCTAACTCAGAGATGTGTTGTTCGCGAATCTGTTGCTTTCATGGCACAGTTGTCTGCAAACTTAAGTCAACCCGGCTGCCGGTGATGTCATAATCTTTGATGACGTAGAAACTAAAGATGGTGGTGTTTATGACAACACACATGGTATCTTCACCGCACCTCTTAATGGGACATACAACTTTAACCTGATATCGTCTGCATCCATGAATGAGCGACATCATTTGGTAAGTTCATATTTCTATATAGAGCTTGTTTATTGCTATCAATGTTGTTGTTGGTCTTCATCCAGTAGTCTTATCTGACATTGACGAAAACAAAACATATAAGGTATCGACATCCGTAATAATCTACAAGCTTACGGATTGCCCAGCGAAAATAATTCATCGTTCCACAGGGGCATAATGCACTATTTGGGAAAATGGTAAGTGCTTCCATATGACGTACATTGATATACATGCACACTTCATATATTAGAACAGATGCTATCTCAATCCATATACCAATACGTTGACTGGATGACGTCACATTGAACAAAGAAATAAATATGTTAATACAAATGTAATGCATAATGCAATTGTGTTTATGTGGTTGTGGTTGCCATTTGTCTCCTGTTTGACAAATACAAGTAGTTCTATTTGATATATTTATGGATTCAATGTAGCACATTTAGGTATGTTCCTTATGTTAATTTCTTTATATAACAGTGATGACGTGTGTAATACATTTACATTGTTTCTATCAATCATAATTAATGTTGTTAAAAAACAGAATGCAAATCGTACTGGAATTATTATTAAACCATTATTACACAATTAAGTTAATGTGACAATTATTACTAAACCATTATTACATATGTTAATGTGACAATTATTACTAAACCATTATGACATATGTTAATGTGACAATTATTACTAAACCATTATGACATATGTTAATGTGACACTTATTACTAAACCATTATAACATATGTTAATGTGACAATTATTACTAAACCATTATTACACATGTTAATGTGACAAATTATTACTAAACCATTATTACATATGTTAATGTGACAAATTATTACTAAACCATTATTACATATGTTAATATGACAATTATTACTAAACCATTATTACATATGTTAATGTGACAATTATTACTAAACCATTATTACACATGTTAATGTGACAAATTATTACTAAACCATTATTACACATGTTAATGTGACAATTATTACTAAACCATTATGACACATGTTAATGTGACAATTATTACTAAACCATTATTACATATGTTAATGTGACAATTATTACTTAACCATTATTACATATGTTAATGTGACAATTATTACTAAACCATTATAACATATGTTAATGTGACAATCACAGTGTCGTAATTCTAGCATACTTGTCTTAAACAGAATTGACATTATACCAGATTTGTATCTGATAAAAAGTATTTAACACATATGTAACTGTTTATCCTTTCAGTTGCATCTGCGCAGTATGAAAAACTTTGTACAGTATATTGGGTTTATTTTTTTGGATTGGAACAAAAAGTTCTGGCTACGTCACAGCACAGATATCACTGTTCATTTGGAGAAAGATGACAGGATGCACGTGAAAGTGTCAGGGGTAGTTTGAAATAATATACTAGGTGGATGCTGTTTTCATACCCATTTCAGTGGATTTTTTAAAGCAGCAGTTAAATAGCAGTGTTCAAATGTTAGGAGGGTTTAAGTTTGTTAATACATTTTAGAACTTTTGTGGAATATGTGATAACGCTTGTAAAACAACACAGCATGTTTTATATCAATGCATAGTACCCTTACATAGTGATCATGTTGAGAATTAACATGTGCTACATGTTTTAATTTTAAAATCTTTGAACCTTTTTAGAAGGAAACACATTATGTCAATGTATGTGATATTTAATCCTTTTAAAGACTGAAAAACATCATTTTATTTAATAGGGACACGTTTTCAAAAGTAGAATGAGTTGTATTTACTATCAAAGAGTTGGTTTCCTAATATTTAACTTCTATATATGCCACTGAAATTGTGTTTACAATACACACAAACTCTTTGGCTAAAACATACCCCCAAACAAAAGCCAAAATGTGTAGACAATACGTCATGTACTTAATATGTTTTGTCAATTATTTTGCTAGACTTTAGAATTTGATTTTGCATATCATGTATCTGAAGAAAATAAATAACATTTATAAGATAAGGATATTGTTAATAAAATGGGTAAATAATCCACAAGTTGAAAATATAGTCTTATTCGTTACCATTGTAGAAAAATGACCAAGGGCTGATGACTCATGAGGGTAGAAAACAAGTATACTCAAAATAAAATTTACAATTTTAATTTTAGATGAATGTAATTACGATTATACAATATAAAGATAATTAATTACTCAACAAAAGTAAGCTGGTTTAAAAAGGTCCTATGATGGAATTAACATTTTTTATACACAGGTCTATCTCCTACATGTTCTGTAAACCTATATCGCGATTCAAACTGCTTACATCATATGAATGTTAAAACTGTTTTTAAAATGCACTAATATGGTATTTAATAATAGATTAAGCATCAATCGTCCCTCGTGGCCATGGCTATATGAACTGGTTTCCTAGAACTCTATACTGAGCTATCTGGCTTTTTGTCGCCTTGTACCGACTATCAACCGTACTCAGATGCCAGGATCGTCCAGTCGTCCATATGCCGAGTATGTCGGTTGCTGTCCTTATGACGGTACTACCACCAGCTGACTTCCTGTCACGTCTATACATCGTTAACGTAGCGGACACATGTCTCACTTACGTCTTAAAACGGCTACAATATATATATAAAAAGATTTACTAGTTACTTCAAATATGTAAGACATGGCATCTATTACTTACCATCTATTAATTTCATGGTATTTTTATCAACATATTATAACAGCGCATTCAATTCTTACCATCTCACAGTTTCATAGTAGATTTATCAATATATGATAAGTTATTGATAACAGTTTATTCTATTCTTACTATCTGCAGTTTCATGGTAGTTTGAACAACATCTCATATATGACCTTCCGTCAATCTCAAAATAGCAATTATATCTCTACATAATTTCTCATTTATAATATAAATTACCGACCAATTCTGTATCTATTCACATTGTGAATATCAGAATAAACATCAACAGAATTTAATTACACATATCAATCAATTCTAACATGATGAATTTCAATACTTCATCGTAAACACAATATCAACAGCTCAAAATACGTTCTCAGATTCCGCGATCAATATTCTAACAAAATGCCTCTCAATACCATGGATGTGAAATTAAATTACAGACATTATCATTGGAATGGATATGAACTATTCATACCACTTTACTTAGATCTGATTATGTAAAAATAAATCTATCAGACGTTTAAATACAACATAATATAAAGTTCACATACCAATCTGCCGTTATGTATTGAAACAGTAACATGCTCAATCCTTCTTGTCACAACAACTCCAATACTGGACAGTTTCCCCATAACAGTCAGAAAATATATCAAAACAGTCCACATACCTTAGTGAATTTCATGCAAATTATGAAACAACAAACTTTCATGTATCGTACGATATCCTACGATGCAGATATTATGCTAGTAGGCCAATGAACTTAAATTAGTTTTTATGACAAATAAACCCGTTTAATTATTCTTACTTTCTTTATACTTAATGGAATTTGATGACACCCCCAGATGAAATAAACTTCAAAATGATTTATTCTTTAATCAAAGAATGAAAATGTAAAATGATCTTTAAAACGTTACTCCTATCAAGCTATTGATAAGTTTTAACAGTTCCACGCTACCTGTTCTAAATATAACCTATATCATAACAATGGACACTTGCTAGCTGACACTACTAAATTAGGCCACAACAACCTAACTATTTTGTTACAACCATATGTTTGTCTTGACATTTATACAGTCGTGTGTGTATAGTTGTATATGCCAAAAGTTAATATAACACACTATATTATATACTATTTAACACACAGTTCAAGTGTTCAATATACAGTGAATATGGGTTATCACTATACTAAATTCACAATTCAGTGAATATGTCAGATAACCATCACGCGAGGGGCGAAGTGACATGTGATTAGCTGATCCAAGGACTTAAATAGTGAAGCAAAAGAAACTGCTTGAGATTTTATGAATGCTCACGTATTCACTTAATATCTCATGAAATCTCATTTACAATTAACGTAACTTCAATTCATCTCATGAATATTAATCAAAATTCTTTCTTTTCACAATGAAATTCGCAACAAAACGTGATAAATCCTATCAAATTGTGTTGAAATTTGTAGAAGTACTTGTGATAACAAAAACTATAGAATATAAGGAAAGTACTTGATAGTTTACTTCAAACTGAAATATTGTTAGTACAAGACCATTTTGCATATTTAAAACATTATAAAACATGTAAGGTTACATATGGCTTACATTTTATGTATAAGAAATCAGTTTCCTGCGGAATCTGATCAATCAATTCTTCGCATGCTCTTTTATCAATATGCAAGTTTCCTATCCTTCTATTTAAGTCCTTGGCTGATCTGACATTTTCGTAAGAGGTCATGCAGGTATCAAGTTAGTTTAGCAATAAACCTTTCATTGTTTCCTTTTTTTTTAAGTTTTTAATTTTAATTTAGATTTAAACCTTCAGCAGTTTGTATATTTTGTAATTAAAAATAGAAGGTATTTATGTCCAGTAAATAATAAAATATCTTTTATGCACAAAGCATGTCGATCGAGGAAAATAGCAGTTTGAAAGCAACAAAGCGTAGCGTCATGAATATTATACGGAAGCGGTAAACCTCAATATGTTATACGAAATGCATAATACACTGTGCATCCTGAAAACAAGAGTTGTCAGAAGACAACAAAGCTTGCCTAGGGATAAAAATCATCACAAGATTGAGATTGTAAGCAAACACCAAAACTGAAACACAACTAAACCTAAAAGTTTAACCTGGGTGTCTACAGACGACACCAATGAAGAGGCCTGGGTCATGGCAATAACTCTCCTTGTCCCGGCGAGCTAAAAAAAGGTTTGTATTTATTTTAGGTAGATCTATACAATGAACTTTCAATATCTTACTTTTCACACTTGTGGATAAACTGCTCATGGAGGTAAAGGTCATGGTATTTTCTGTGCTTCACCATGGTACAAGCTATGCCAATAATTTTCTGCATTAAATTCTCCGCCTTTGAAAGACTAAAATATAAAAAAAAATGAAAACTTAACAGATGTCCACGTTCATGACAACAACACTTTCTTCAAGAGTTGTCTTTTGGGGCGAATGGTACAGTATGTGATACGGAAAATAAAAATAGCTGTTTACAATAAAGCAGTTCGGAAGTGTAGTTGATAGAATTCACAACAAATGGTCGATCCCCAGCTTCTTAAAGCATTACTAAGAACTGGGCTGCGTTCAGTTCGGTTAAACGTTTGATTATGTTAGACAACATATTTTCCTGGGCACTGTCTCAGCCTCATATCAGTAGGCATTAAACCAGGCATTGAATGTGTTTGCTGTTAAACGGTGCAGAATGCAGCTATGGTTTTACCCAGGAAGCGGATTCGATAGAGGACCGTATGAGCCTTGAACATTATTCGCAATTGAGCTTTATTAAATAATTCTAAACTAACATAAACATACCAGTTATCATCGTTTGCACATCCAAGTTGCGTTTTTAATTTCTCCAGCTCCTGTTCCAGTATCTTCCGACTCAGCTCTTCAACATTTACCTCTATTTCGTTAAGGCGAGTTTCAATCTGGATTAAGTTGTAAACATTTAAACATCAATGAATATTTATATGGTAAAAATGATAAGAGATTGGGAGATATTGAAAGAGAGACATGGGTACAACTCTCAACAACCTTATATATACAAATGGTGTTGTGTGTTTTTAGAACCTTTTCAAATCTTGCATTTATATGAACTAAATGTACATTTATGACGAAGACAGCATTATGTATTTAGCTAGCAGCATGTTAATGTTGCTGAGGGTTAACAGACGATCAGTTAACCTAACCACTCTTTTCCCTTGAGATCCTGAAGGTTAACTAGCAGTCAAGCACACCTATCCCTGCAAGTATCGGATAACTGTTCCACTTGAATCAGCAGTGAGAAGCGAATGAAAATGAGACAAAATGCTGTATGTTAATAATCATGGAGACTGTAACTGGGTGGCGAGTCCAACTCGCGACCCTGGATTGATAGTCAGACGTGCTATCAGGCTTGGCATTATATATGTACTTTGTTCCAATAAATACATGCCGTATTTAAATAATACATCCAGTATACCTTTTTATATAATTGGTCCAATGATTCATCTTTCAAAAAGTCCTCTAGTTGGCCGATGCTATGCCTCAGTTGTTTTAAGGTGTCCCTGTCAGCAGCTGGGTCAACCAATGTTGTATAGATAGTAGACGAGCCGATCATTATCTTAACGTAGCCTTGGAATAAATTTTGCCGTATCCACTTATCCTGGAGCGTCTTCCTCATTTCTAGTACAATGTTTTCTAAATGCTGAACAATTATCTTAATGTATTGTCTGAAAAAAAAAAAAAAATAGTGGATTGATACGAGTTAAGAATGTGGTTTTAACGCCATGTTCAACACATTTCAGGTTATATATGGCATATCCAGTTTTACTGGTGGAGGTAGACCTCAGACGGAGTAGAACCACCCTCCTTATGCAAGTAACTGGAAGCTTCCTCACATAAAGTTTTTGGAGCCAGCGGGACTCAAACCTATGTGAGGTAAGTGATCTTGAAACGACGCCTAAAACCACACGGCCACGGAGACTTCACTCGAGTTAAGAAGAATAATGGTGTAAAAATGTCACGTGATATGAGAAATACTTTTAAAACGATGGTTGAAATACTGTCACCCTCATATAAGAGTATGAAGATGCCATGAACAATGCATGATAAATATAATCAACACCTAAATGCATTTGCCTACAATAATTTAAAATTCATTGCTTTATAAAATTGACTTTAACCAATTAAAGGGATGCAACGTGTGAAATATCATTAACTCTATGTTGCATCGGCATAATTTCTATTTGTCATGAACAAGTTATGAAAGTTTGATGGTTATACCTCCGGCACGGTAAACGTACTGTCCCAGACATAAAGTGTAATAGTCTGACGCTAATATCCATCTGGCCATTACAAATTAATTGCTAGATTATCATCAATTTTTTTCTTAAAAAACATCGAGGTCGGGATAATTTTATTTATTTTTTTTTTTTTATGAAAATACAAAGGGTCGGGGAGGAATGAAAATTAAAAGGGCGGGCAATTAATTTAGTATGGCCTCTTTCGAGTTAAGACATTTAATGCATTACATGAACAAAGTTGAGATATTTTAGATAATTCACGTGCACATCCACACATATAGCGAGTATGAACGATACCTATATAGTATTGTCCAAAACGATTAAATGCGAATGTTGCTTTAAAAGTAGGAACAAGAATGCTGCGGACAATGTAAATATCTTCATAATTTGTATCTGATTAGATGGGATTGTGTCCATTAATAAATGTGATTACCTTCAGTAAGCATACAGTACTGACAGACACAAATTAGGTTAATTCTTGGCATTCCTTTTAACAGCCTTACACAATTTATTTGAAATTCCTTCTATTCGAGAATACATTTAGAGAGACAGGCATACTAATTAATCAATGAACAAAAGGAATGACAAACTTGAGAAGGAACAAACAGTTTAATTTATATATGCAAAAAAGTATGCGGAAGAAAATCAAATTGAATGCTTCTCTTTATTCCAACAAAATCAAAACTTATATTTAGGCAGAATGTAAAGAAAAACAGATAGTAAATAGGGCTAGAATTTAACTATTATGTGCACTGGCAATTTTGGCCAGTGCCTAAAATTTCAACTGGCCAAATTTGAAACCAACTAGCTAAACCAATTTTCGCAGAAACTTGTAGTCCTAAATGTCTTAATAAACCCAAAATTAATTGTTTCAAAGCCTGCATGTTATTTAATATGTATTATTAGCTTTTTTTTTATTTATAGACAATGGTTTCGAGGTTATAATATATGTTAAGGTACAATTCAAAGCAGTACTTTACAAAACAAAATATTTTAAAAAATAAAATTGTCTTTGTTATTTATTATACTACCATAAATAAATGCATACAATGATATATCATATATAAACACTTTTAACTAAACCAAGATATGAATCATGGATTCAACAATAACAAGTGTACAGAGACTGAGATTGAGACATACACATTTTATAGAATAAATATAGCCAATGGGCTTTCGTTTTAAAATAAGATCTAGATCTAGCCAAGGACGATTGTTTAACATGTGTAAATTTTCTGATATCATAGTAATATAGTTTAATTATTATGGATGATCTGTCGATGGCGTGGTTTCTACAATTGACACACCATTTTTGTCATTGTCAAGATTAACAGCTGACAAAAGATGTAAACAATAAAGTTCACGGGTTTCAATTTTATTTTTATTTTATAGAGCGAGTGCGCGATCGATCAAACTAGACGCAGTCTACTCATTATGTTGTTGACAGGTTTTAACCTCACTTCCTTTTTGCAGAATGAACTCAATATCAAAAACAATTGGACGCAGTCTACACATAAAAATATTTAATACATGTCACTGACAATCGTGCTGCCAGGGGGTAATTTGGTCAAATTGACAAGAATCCATTATTTTTACCAGGATAATACTTGTTTATTTTCAAAAAGCAATAAAATGAATACAATCAGTAATTTTCTCAACTTGAAATCCACTCCCAAATAAAATGCCAGCTTAAGTAATTTCAACTCGCATTTTCAAAATACAGCTCGCATTTTGCAAGTGGCGAGTGCTTAAATTCGAGCCCTGGAAAACAGTTTAAATCATACACAATGTCACAAATTACATAGAAGAGTTTAAGAAAAAACATTGCTTCTCGTTATTTAACAAAAATCAAAACTTAAATTTTGGCAGATAGTATAGTGAACAGATAGTTAAAAGTTTAGTTAATAGAAGTCACAAATTATGTGGAATGATTTCAGTAAATTTCAATAATTCCCTTTATTCAACTTAAAAAAACTTAATTTAGGTAGTAAATAAACAAGAGTATTTTTTAAGGTTGCAACATTACACAAAAATGAAACATATATTCGGAATAAGGACTTTGTAATTGCTTCACTTGTTTTAATGTTGTTAATTAAATCGTATTAATGTGATAACGTGTTATTCCTGATCTTCATCTTATTGACCTGATTCGGGCTGCCAATCAAACAAGTCGATAATCCAATCAGTAATCAATAATATTTCTAACTGCCATTTTCCTTAGACAAGCCAAATCTCTAAATAAACAAGAAAATATCGGTGGAACCGATGGATGCTCCCCAAGTGATTGTTTGCCTCTGTACGGGCTACTTGGTTGAAGAATACCAAACTGTATAGCAGGAACAATATGTGGCTCTTCACTTCACAGAACTAATTCACAAATCATTTAACCAGAACAAAATTACAATATGCGCAGATCCTAGCTAGTTTTACAGAATTAAAACCAGAGGTCGTAGGGAAATAGCGTCATGAAGACAATATGCACATCTCCACTTGGTAATGATGCATCCTAGCAAGTTTCATAAAATTCCAACCACAGGTAGTAGAGAAATAGAGCGGAAAAGAATTTGGTCACAGACTGAATCAAAGGGCCATAACTCCATGAAAAATCATCAAACTGAAACACAAACATAGCAATTACATAAAATTCCAACATGAGAGAAAAAACGCGGACAATAATTTGGTCACATACTCAATGGAAGGGCAATAACTCCATGAAAAATCATCAAACCGAAACACAGACAATATGCGCATCTGCACTTGGTAATGATGCATCCTAGCAAATTTCATAAAATTCTAACATGGGGTTGTAGAGAAATAGCAGACAATAATTTGGTCAGACAGAATCAAAGGGCCACAACTCCGTGAAAAAATCATCAAACGGGAACACAGACAATATGCGTATCTGCACTTGGTAATGATGCATCCTAGCAAGTTTCATAAAATTCATTCCAATCAGAGGTTGTAGAGAAATAGCCCAGACAAGAATTGGTGACACATGGACGGACGGACGCACGCACAGACAAAGCGGTGACTATATGCTTCCCCCTTTAGGGGAGCATAACAATACACTAAATTGCATTGTATTTACTTGGACAAAACGCCACTGTACCTGTAAAATAACTCTCCCTTCGAAGCATGGCGCTGTTGCTTGTGAATAGCCACTATTCTGGTACAGATCAAAAAGGCGATAGCTCCACATTTTTTTGCAGTCTGGGCATCCTTTTCTAGATTTTGAATTTCATCTAGTTCAGGGAATTTAGCTAAAATATAAAAGTTATAATCGATTTTTCATTGTTCTGTACAGCAAGATATACAACATATTTTTTCGGGTGTTCCTGATATGAAACAGCATTTTATATTTAAAATTTATTTAAAGATTATATATTAAGGTATAATAGTAAATATAATTTCTTGTCAATGTTTTACACTGATTTTTCTGCAGAAACTGCTTTTTATATACAACCCATTTGAATAATACTAGGCGATATTATATAAATGATAATGCTATTTTTAATTTGTCTTGAACCTTTATTATACTTATAGCTTGAAATGTATTTATCAACACAATTCAATAATATTCACATATCAACCATGGTAACATTAGGGGTGTTGATTCACACATTCCCGGATTTTCATATTAACACACTATAGCGAAAAAAACAATCAGTTTTCCGACATCTAATTAGAAGACGTATGGGTTAGTTAGTGGATTTGGAAATATACATTTTTATAATTACAACCTGTGAGTGAAGGTCTTGCGAAGGTCATCCTAAAATAACTACTTAAAAGCAATGATGTTCGTTTAGGCATCCAAGTGGTTGGTACCCATGCAATACAATTTACGTGATAACCAAAAAGTTTAAAAAGGCCGTTTGCTTCCAGAAATTAACGGAACATCAAACATTGCATATTATCAGGTAACTGAACTGCATGGTGCAAGAATGAAATTGTCATTTATGAGCTATTTTATTAACTTTATGCATGTGTAATCAGATTCAGGGAATGAATAAAATGTTTCAAGGATGGTTAATTCAACCCACCCTTTAACACAAACAAACCCCAAGTCTCAGAAGAAACAAATCCACAATCAGCTGACACACCTACACCCAAGTCCTGAGTTCTTCGTGACTGATCGGTCTACTGCGATGTCTTGTATTGAACATTTAACTATTACTGTTGAGGTCGTAGGTTCAAGCCCAGCTCATTTCAAAAACTGCATGCAAGAAAGTAAACCAGTTGGATGATGGTTCTACCATAATTCATTCTGAGGTCTTTTACCCACCAATAAACTATATATGTCATATAAAAACTGCCATATGTTGAAAACTGGTTGAGCCCAATTTTTAAAAAAAAAGGAAAGTAAAGAAAAAACAAATCCAGAAAAATAGGTCTACTGTTTAACTGCCACAAAATATACATATGCTATTTGTTGATGCCAACCCCTTTTCACATGACCTGCATCCTGGTCTTAAATAAGACAATAGAAATTATCAAAATTGTGATGTGTCCAACGGTGATGGTTTCTAGTGTCTAGATAAAAGGCAAGATACCGAAATAAAATATATATATATTAAGTGTTTAAATATAGAAGTACGGACAGCAAGTGCTTATCAGTGTGTATGCTGGTGTCGTATAACACAGTGTCATGAATTGACTGAAAATATGTATGTATAAATAATGTAAACTTTGTACAAAACGACATGTATAAGGTAACCACTATTAGAAACTGGAATTTCAAAACAACTCGCCTAATACAAGATATTGTCACTGATATCAACTTACGCAATTCCTTTATTTTCAATGCACTATTTTCCATTGAGCGTCTGTTTACAAGATAAAGTCTTTCTTTAAAAATAGATTTCGGATAATCCTCTACTTTAGCCAATGGATCCACGACATCCGACACATCTTTACCCAACCATAGAAGAAGCTGGTCACCAGCAGGCACTTCAGTTTCAGCTGCAAGCTTTTCTTGAATGTTTGCAAAACTACAGAAAAAAACGGTAATGGGTGTAATAGTAAAACAGACATTTCCATTTCAAAACACATTCAGTGATAATTGTTAACATATTTTCTGGATTAACATATTAGGAAGTGAGCAAATGACTGTATTATATGGCCCAATCGTGTAAACCTAACATGAAGGAAATAATGGTTAGATAGAAATCTGGAGCGCGTTTCACGAAATATTTATGTGAAAATTCGTCATAACCCTAAACCAACAATTATTCATAATAGTTTTAATAGCCGTTGGAATGAAGCCAAAGTTGGCTCAAATAATGCAGAATGTCATATATTTATTTGGAAATACAATCATTTTAAGGTTGATCAATACAAATGTTACAATACAGCAACATCGTCAAATTGACTTACGGCAATTCTTATCGCTAGTTAGTTTGTGAAACGTAATCAAGGAATACAGTTTGGTGCAACTGAACACATTAGCATTATGAAGCAGGACAACGGTCACATTCAGAGTGGAAAAAACATCTACACGCTCCACTGAACAGTATTTTATTAACAAATTAGACCGACATCAAATCAATGAATTTACAAGCGTCTCCATTCTATCAAAAAAAAAATGCTAAGGTAAAAAAATATTTTTTTATTTCGCAATGATGTTATCACATGACAGTTTTTATTCATTCAGGTATAAACCCTTGGCCAATCGCCAATGCTTTTGTAACACGGTCCCTTTCAGTACAACCTTTGGACCATTGAGGTGTACTTAAATAAAACAATCAAAAGGGCTCATCGATTGATTCTAATGTTTAAAATATTTTAAAATTCAAATGTACCAAATGTATGACATTATATGCCATGTATATTTTAAAGTCTCTCTATGCCGCTCCAATCTCTATTCCTGTTGACATGCCCACACATAAGACTGTGTTAAACAAATAACAAAAAAAACTACAACACAGAATGAAGTATTCAAAACACCGATCATAAATAAATAATTATCTTTTATTAATATCAAATCAAAAGCATTAAATGATTATTAAAAATAAACAATTATTCGTCAAAAACAATCGAAATGTTGAATAGACATTGACATAGACATATTTTATTAAGTGATATAGGCCTCCGGCCCAATATACAACATGTAAATACATCATATAGAGTGACACAAATTTAATATTATACATTTATACAAGTCAATATTACAGAATTCACATATTAAAGTGAATGTAAACTAATAACATGCCATATTAATTCAAAAATAATAACATTTGTATTAGATCATTTCAGGTTTAAGCATTTCAAAAGTTTAATGAAGTAACAGATATATATTATTATTTTTGAAGATATATGATTTGAATTAAAATGTAGCTTTATATAAATCCAAGAGTAAGACTACAATAAACAAGAATATTAAACCATATCATGAATAATGATATTCAAAACAAAGTGAAACTATATAAATACTTTATAAATTAATAATACATGAGGTAGTTTACTCTTGTTAATATTTCTTAAATCTGCAAATCTAGAATTTCTCTTCTTCTTGTAAAAGCATTAAAAAGATATCTAGCAATACTGACAATACTTTTCTCATCTTTTAAGCTAAATATTATGTAATACATGTTAAGCGATCGATTTCTTAACCAATTAGTTTTGAAGAAAGTTTGTCTGAACTTTTCATACTCATTACATTCAAAGAAGAAGTGAAATTCAACTTCGACTACAGAAATATTATTTTTAATACATATAGGACAGAATCTCAAATTTTTATCTATTGATAAATGTCTTCGCTTCTCAATCATTAAAGTATGGGTCGAACAACGAAAATTTGATCAAGTTTTTTCTTGAAATACATGTATAAGATAAATCAATGTCTAAGTATGATTTGGAATAAAGATGAGATTTAAAATATTTATAATGCAGAGATTTAGGGGAATCGTTTAGATCTGCTGTCCATCTTTGTAAATAGTAGTCTTTAATGTGTGTTCTAAATAATTGAATAAAATTTGTGTCATTTCCAGCAAGCCAAGCATATCCAAATCCATATGTAAAAAGTAATTCTCTAATATGGCTAGCCCAAGTTCTTCTGCCTGCTTCGTCTATTTGTTTTAGCATTTTATAACATTGTTTAGGGTATCTATTGTTTCCATACTTATAATTCTTAGCCAAAACACAGTTGGGAATATAAGTTATACATAACGGTTATCTTCCGCATTCTCCTAGTGCTAAAATATCTGATGTATTTTGTGATAAATTACAATATTGTTTACAGAATTTGATTAACACTTTTTCAATTTTTTCAACATACTTGTATCCCCAAATTTCAGAGCCATAACAAAGTATAGGTTTGACCATAGCTCAAGTACTTTAAACATATCAATTGAATTTAAATGTCCAAATTTACGTTGAAATCTAAATATACAGGCAACAGACTTAATACCTTTCAACGCTAACATTTCTTGCGTTTTTGACCATAGCAATTTTGGCGTGAAATAAACACCTAAATATTTATAAAATTTGACAACATCTATAATATCTCCACAATAATTCCATATAATTATTCCATATAAACTAAGAAAAGTCTATGCCTCGCATGTCAAGATGGTTTTTCAATATTCTTAGCGCCGCGTAAAAAAGGTAGTATATCAAGGGGAATAAAACGGTATATATGTCTTAAAAAATGAAATTATTATTGAAATGGATACAAAGCGTCTCATTATCATTAATATACCACAGCACATATTACATATAAATAAATTAAAATAAAAAGTATTCAATTTATCTAAATTGACAAAACATGTAAGAGAGAACAACTACAGTCGTCATTCACGTGCAAGATGTCCGCATTTCCCTCTCAAAGTCAAGTTATTTGATTATAGTGTAAAGTGGAAATTCACTGACAAGGCATAGTGGAAACTTTTATCTTTCTGCTTACGTGTCCGTCTTGTTCACGTAAACCCGGATTTCCTTGGACGTGCAGCAAAAGAAGATATTTAGCACTTTCATGTCATGAATATCATCGACAGCCCGGAAATATTGGTCAAATGACCACATCTTTGCTGGGTCTGTATCCATCAAGCCAGCCAATAGGTTCACCAGCATGATCTGTAATTGTCTGGAAAAGAGTGCAATTGCTGTTCAGTTTCCCCTATTCCCTTAAATTGCCTAAAGCATACTCTTCCATCACTGTTATAGAGGTGGTGATTAAAAGAGTTAACAGGCTGTTAAGTCAAAGAAATTAGACACTGATCCGACTTTGTGCCACTTTCAGAGACTGATTTGTATGTTTATTCTTCACAAATATAATCACTAAACGTGAACAAAAATAATACAGTCAAACCTATGCAAGTGGTCACCTCTATTAAGCAGCCACTAGTCTTAAGCAGCCACATTTACTACTTTCCATTTCCATGCTTTCAAAACAAGTTAACCTGTATTAAGCAACAACCTGTCTTAAAATGCCATTTTTCTCTTTCCCTTGAACTGGCTGCTTTAGACAGGTTTGACTGTATATGGTAATGGCGATTGAGGCATTTGAAAACTAAAAATAGAGTTTCATTTCTATCACTACTATGTATAAGTTATAAAATAGTTTGAAAGTTACAAAGGGGCCAAATATTGACATAATAACAATTAAATAAACAAAAAGTTATTGCATTTTTCTAAAATGTATTTAAATCTAAATAAGTTGTATTTGCATTCAAATGGAATACCTTATTTGTATTTTGCCAGCTCACATTACCATGCGCAGTTCCAGTACTTTTTTGCAGTTTAGATTATAACTTATAAAAAATGAATTTGAATTAATTTGTTTTGAGTGTGTTTCAATTGTAATGAATGACATTATTTCAGTTCATTCACAACATTTGGAACATATTTTACTGACATATAAACACATATCCCATTATATATCATAGATGTTAATGATATACGATTATAGACAGAATAGGTCTCAACATTATATACCTCCATTTCCTTTATTAAATGGATAATATTGACACATCTAGGATGACATGATTAAATTATCTTAATATGTTGACATCGTCTGTTATATACTCCACACTTGCCACAGTCGGACCTTGACGAGAAGCAGCTGCGACCATCACATTTATGTCATTATCTGCGACAACTGGTTTATTGGACAGCGTATTTATAAAGAATTTCACAATTGAAAAAAACATTTTGGCATTTGGTGTGTTTATACTAAATGTATATAAAAAAAATACAATGCACTGAACTATATATGGCCACTAGACAATATTGTCTGATGCCAAGACAATGGCGTTGTAAACAGATATAATATTTTCATCGGTCCAACTTGTAAGCGTGAAGTAATCTAAGATATAAGATTAAACATATGGAAGCAATGTTGTTAAGATATTTAATTGTTGCATGAAATTCTACGGAAACTTCTGTGCTTTAATGCAATAACATATATCAACTAATTTATACAAAGGTAAGTGACATAAAAGGAATGGTATCTATGTATATACGGTGTCAAACATCGCTGTAACACCAAGTCTACATGAATTCCAATCATATCATGACGGTTTCTGCTTCAGTAGTAGAATAAACAGTATGATAGAATAAAATGCTCAACAGCAGACAAAGCATTCAAAGTACAAAACCGTGCCCGGATAGCTCAGTTCAGCCGATCAACCCAGAGGTCGTGAGTTCTAATCCCAGACTGGCCTCAGTCTCCGTGATGATTGATATACGACATTGCATCTTATTGTCATTCGTCTCTCACCACTGATTCAAGTGGGAAAGTTATCAGTATCTTGTGTAGATGGTTTGTGCTCGAGTACTTATTAACCTTCCACGATCCTAGGAATAGTTGTTAGGTTAACTGATCGTGCTAGAAGTTGATGGCATAAAAATGACGCTAAATATTCAAATTAAACTTCTTCTTCAACCACTGGATACGTAAATAACAGACCTGCATTTGATTCTTTCAGATGTATTTTGATAACATATTTAGGATTCAAATTATTTTAAATAAATTTGTATTCATTTAATCCAAAGGGTTGGTTTTTGAATGAGGACCATTCAACAATGCAATTATTTCCTTTCTCTGTAAGGGGTTTATTGTATAATGTTCTATTCATGATTCCTCTCTGCTGCATCTTCTAAACTGACATGACAATTAACTACAATAGCTCTGGTTAAACACATATTATCATGTTCATTTCCAATTACAACAATACTTCTTTTTCTTTTGTTTCCGTAGATCTTTTAACCTACAAACACACCATGGTGAAAGACAGGTTTTCCAGATTTCATTGGTAAATTGATATCAGTGACTTTAAATGATACTAAACCATTATTCAGTTTGAATTCATTATTTCTATTTCACATTCAACAAAGAGTGGATAAAGGAGTGAAAAGAATGTGAATTCTCATTTTGTGATAAACTGATTCCTTCTAAGGTAATACATACTCAGATAGTTGACACGTGTCCGGTAATGATGAGCTCCAAACAATTTCACCATCTGGCACGTGCTGGGTACCAGATATTACTCCAGTCGGTTTCGTGGAAGTTATTAAATGCCTACATCAGAAAAAAAAGATTCAGTATATGAACACACTTCAACTTGTACCTAGTGTATATATACGCACTTCAACTTGTACCTAGTGTATATACACGCACTTCAACTTGTACCTAGTGTATATATACGCACGTCAACTTGTACCTAGTGTATATATACGCACTTCAACTTGTACCTAGTGTATATATACGCACTTCAACTTGTATCTAGTGTATATATACGCACTTCAACTTGTACCTAGTGTATATATACGCACTTCAACTTGTACCTAGTGTATATATACGCACTTCAACTTGTACCTAGTGTATATATACGCACTTCAACTTGTACCTAGTGTATATATACGCACTTCAACTTGTACCTAGTGTATATATACGCACGTCAACTTGTACCTAGTGTATATATACGCACGTCAACTTGTACCTAGTGTATATATACGCACGTCAACTTGTACCTAGTGTATATATACGCACTTCAACTTGTACCTAGTGTATATATACGCACTTCAACTTGTACCTAGTGTATATAAACGCACTTCAACTTGTACCTAGTGTATATATACGCACTTCAACTTGTACCTAGTGTATATAAACGCACTTCAACTTGTACCTAGTGTATATATACGCACTTCAACTTGTACCTAGTGTATATGAACACACGTCAACTTGTACCTAGTGTATATGAACGCACGTCAACTTGTACCTAGTGTATATATACGCACGTCAACTTGTACCTAGTGTATATATACGCACGTCAACTTGTACCTAGTGTATATATACGCACGTCAACTTGTACCTAGTGTATATATACGCACGTCAACTTGTACCTAGTGTATATATACGCACGTCAACTTGTACCTAGTGTATATATACGCACGTCAACTTGTACCTAGTGTATATATACGCACTTCAACTTGTATCTAGTGTATATATACGCACTTCAACTTGTACCTAGTGTATATATACGCACGTCAACTTGTACCTAGTGTATAAATACGCACGTCAACTTGTACCTAGTGTATATATACGCACGTCAACTTGTACCTAGTGTATATATACGCACGTCAACTTGTACCTTTGTACCTAGTGTATATATACGCACTTCAACTTGTACCTAGTGTATATATACGCACGTCAACTTGTACCTAGTGTATATATACGCACGTCAACTTGTACCTAGTGTATATATACGCACGTCAACTTGTACCTAGTGTATATATACGCACTTCAACTTGTACCTAGTGTATATATACGCACTTCAACTTGTACCTAGTGTATATATACGCACTACAACTTGTACCTAGTGTATATATACGCACGTCAACTTGTACCTAGTGTATATATACACACTTCAACTTGTACCTAGTGTATATATACACACTTCAACTTGTACCTAGTGTATATATACACACTTCAACTTGTACCTAGTGTATATATACACACTTCAACTTGTACCTAGTGTATATATACGCACTTCAACTTGAGTGTATATATACACACTTCAACTTGTACCTAGTGTATATATACGCACTTCAACTTGTACCTAGTGTATATATACGCACTTCAACTTGTACCTAGTGTATATATACGCACTTCAACTTGTACCTAGTGTATATAAACGCACTTCAACTTGTACCTAGTGTATATAAACGCACTTCAACTTGTACCTAGTGTATATATACGCACTTCAACTTGTACCTAGTGTATATAAACGCACTTCAACTTGTACCTAGTGTATATATACGCACTTCAACTTGTACCTAGTGTATATATACGCACTTCAACTTGTACCTAGTGTATATGAACGCACGTCAACTTGTACCTAGTGTATATGAACGCACGTCAACTTGTACCTAGTGTATATATACGCACGTCAACTTGTACCTAGTGTATATATACGCACGTCAACTTGTACCTAGTGTATATATACGCACGTCAACTTGTACCTAGTGTATAAATACGCACGTCAACTTGTACCTAGTGTATAAATACGCACGTCAACTTGTACCTAGTGTATATATACGCACGTCAACTTGTACCTAGTGTATATATACGCACGTCAACTTGTACCGTCAACTTGTACCTAGTGTATATATACGCACGTCAACTTGTACCTAGTGTATATATACGCACTTCAACTTGTACCTAGTGTATATATACGCACTTCAACTTGTACCTAGTGTATATATACGCATGTCAACTTGTACCTAGTGTATATACACGCACTTCAACTTGTACCTAGTGTATATACACGCACTTCAACTTGTACCTAGTGTATATACACGCACTTCAACTTGTACCTAGTGTATATACACGCACTTCAACTTGTACCTAGTGTATATACACGCACTTCAACTTGTACCTAGTGTATATACACGCACGTCAACTTGTACCTAGTGTATATACACGCACGTCAACTGGTACCTAGTGTATATACACGCACTTCAACTGGTACCTAGTGTATAAACACGCACTTCAACTGGTACCTAGTGTATAAACACGCACTTCAACTTGTACCTAGTGTATATACACGCACTTCAACTTGTACCTAGTGTATATACACGCACTTCAACTTGTACCTAGTGTATATACACGCACTTCAACTTGTACCTAGTGTATATACACGCACTTCAACTTGTACCTAGTGTATATACACGCACTTCAACTTGTACCTAGTGTATATACACGCACTTCAACTTGTACCTAGTGTATATACACGCACTTCAACTTGTACCTAGTGTATATACACGCACGTCAACTTGTACCTAGTGTATATACACGCACTTCAACTTGTACCTAGTGTATATACACGCACTTCAACTTGTACCTAGTGTATATACACGCACGTCAACTTGTACCTAGTGTATATACACGCACGTCAACTTGTACCTAGTGTATATACACGCACGTCAACTTGTACCTAGTGTATATACACGCACGTCAACTTGTACCTAGTGTATATACACACACTTCAACTTGTACCTAGTGTATATACACACACTTCAACTTGTACCTAGTGTATAAATACACATGTTCTACAAGAGACAGTTAACGTGAAGACATAAATTGGCAGTCCAAATCATCACATTAACAATTGTAAGGTAACAACAAAATAGTTTGTTCACTTGTTCTGGATTTAACATCTTAGATAAACTTTATTCCATTAGTCAGAACAAAATACTTGACTTTCAGAATATTTCGACCGCATCTCAGTCTTCATCAGTTTTGTGCCGATTCATTCATGCATAGTATCACGTGACATAGAAAGACCACGTGACAATACTGGACATCACACTAAACCTGAAATCACCATGGTTCTAACATGCGAGGACATCAATATTAAGCAACGTGCCAAAGAGGCGTTAGAGATAAAACAACCGACAGATGTCACTCAACCAGAACGAGAGACTGGAGTTGCATCCTGTGTATAATGCTCTCCTTGTATCATGTGATCTTCCTATGTCACGTGATACTAGGCAGAATTCAAAGGTTATTCTTCTTAAACAAACACACGATTGAGCTAAGATTTTAATTAGTAATGATTAACTTAATTATATTGTATAATAATTACTTTGATGGAAGGAAAATAACACATTTATATACCAATACTATATATATATAATCATTATGTTGAGCAATACAGATTTTCCATGGCTTACCATTTCATCTAACTAAAAGATAAAGATTTGTGGTATTTATATAAAGTCATTTTATTCACATAGTTATATTTCTGATATAAGTTCACAGTCTCAAGCTAACATTTTCAACTTGCTAAAGTTCGTCTAAAATCAAACCTATTCTAAAACAGGACATATTACCATATTGGTGTTTACCGTTCAACTGCCCGTCTTATCCTAACAAAGATTTCTCTCTGACTGAATAAACAACTATCCCATGATTGGTCAGTTCAATGATACCTCACTAATGGTCAGTTTCTTAATAATGAATTCCCTTAACCCTTTATTCCATAGATACGTGTTTTCCCGCACCAATCAAAAAAGGCCTTTGAAAACAGGGCAGGAAGAGTTCAGATTGCTTGTAACGAGCAATTTGAACACTTCCTGCACTGTTTTCCCCTCTGTCAGTTAATATAAACAAAACTCACCCATTGCTGATACATGATGAATTAATGTTTTCAATTTGGAAGAGTTCAAGAAAATGCTTACGGAGCAAAGGGTTAAACCCGCCTTTCACTTATCACACAACTACCTGTCAATTATACAACATGATAAAACTAAGGCTATATTTTATCATCTTATCTCCATAAGCCTGTTAACTGTAGGCGACATGATTGACCTTTAAAAATATTAACACAATTTAAGAATTTTATACATTATAAGAATTCTTAACTACCATAATATAACAATATACATATACACATTTAAACTCCACCACTCATTATCAATTAGACTGGTAACCTATACATCCATGGCATCTCGCCATAACCACAATCCTGTCACATGAAACATTTCTTGAGAAAGGTACAGACAACACACATTTGGGACATATGTACATATGGACAGATGACGATGATATAATCTTATCCTTCAACGAAGTGAGTGTATAAAATATAGAAAATAATATTAGTGTTTACACTTTATGAAAATCGATTATAAACTGATGTGAACTATAGACCATTTGTTAGCATGAACCTACAAGCTATATTGGTAAACATTATACAATATTGTATTAAAATAATGTATACTTTTATATGCACTTACATGGTAGCTGTATTACTGCGACCACCGTGTGGCTGGAATGGTAACTGACCCGAACAAACTTGGTAAATGGTTACACCGAGACTCCAGATATCAACAGATGCATCGAAACACTGATTGTCGGGATGTTGATACCGCAAGACAGCACGCTCATACATTTTCGGGAACTATAAACAAGAGGGTAAAGATGGCGATATATCGCTCAACTGACTGACCTTGAGTCACCCAACTTAAGTAGATTATATAATACATGTACACTCAAAATTCCAGAAAAACGACCTGGGCGAGAAGTTAGAATTTTGATTTGTTTTGAAGATGTAACAGATGCGTAGAAGAGTTCAAACTTGGTAGAGGTTCACCCATGGTAAATGTCAGTGAAATTACATCGAAATCAGGTCAGTGGATTCTGACAAGAAGGCTTTTGAAGTTTTTACTATAGCTGCCTTTATAGTAAACTAGCACCTCACTGTGGCGGTCATGGTTTTTAACAAATCACAACGGCTTGAAAGAACTTGGTAAAAGGTCACCCAAGGAACATTTGTGAAATTATTTGAAATTGAGCCAGAAGTTTCTGACAAGAAGATTTTTTAAGTTTTTACTAATCAAACTTGCCCCCCCCCCCCCCCCCCCCCCCCCCTCGGCAGCCATGTTTTTTGACGAATCAAGATGGCTTGAAAAAACTTGGTAGAGGGTCACCCAAGGAACACTTTTTGTGGAATTATTTTAAAATTGAGCCAGTAGTTTCTGACAAGAAGATTTTTTTACTTTTTACTAATTAAACTTGCTTGGCCACCCTGGCAGCCATGTTTTTTGACGAATAAAGATGGCTTGAACAAACTTGGTAGAGGGTCAACCAAGGAACATTTCTGTGAAGTTATATCAAAATTGGCTCAGTGGTTTCAGAGGAGAAGTTGTTAGAAGCTAAAAGTTAACGACGGCCAACGGCCGACAGACGGACACCAGGCAATCACAAAAGCTCACCTGTGAGCCTTCAGCTCAGGTGAGCTAAAAAGGGGGTACACACAACAATTTAAAATTGTCTGAATCCTCAATATGCTGCTTCATCAAAAGATTGTTTTAGCAGCGATAAATACTATTTTGGCCATTGAACATGTTCTACATGTGGTATTCTGTTTAGCTATTCCTTGCATAACAAGAGAATTGCCGCAATACTATATACTAAAACAAAGCTGTTGTCACAAGTAAATGGTTCATGGTGCACGGAACTTACGCCAATAGAACTTTTTGTTTTTACCTATTTTCACTAGTGATTAGCCGTTTCATACTAATAGAAATAATTTAACTGCGCGTGTAATCATATATGCCATGGCTATAAATATACATATACTGAATGGAACAGCTAACCTGCCACCTCACATGTTATGTACCTGGCATTTTATGTATTTTGTCAAAAGGTCTCAAAGCTATTTTCATGAAATATGGAGTTGATTAAGAACAAACATTTAAACTATGTAAACATACTTATTGTCTGTTAATGTCATATACAAACTTTAACAGCAATATTCCATATGTTGGCGAAGATGCCGGAAATACTGAAGTGGCTGGTTGGCTGTTCCCTTTAGTATATTTATCGATAACGAGTAATTTGATAAATTTGAATGTATCCCTACCTTTTTTTTCAATTTAGTTTTTTGCAATCTTATGTCAACTGAAAATATAATTTTATAAGAATAAAATATACTAGCAACTGATTATCGCTGAATATTGGTACTATTTTTTTTTGTTGATTTTATTTGGTACTTTCACATTTATACACAACATGTGATGTGTATCCATGCGTTTGATAAAAAACTATAATGTGAATATTATTGTTAAATGAAATTATGAAATAAGCAATTTGGATAGCTCCATTTCATTTCCTTATTACCTTTGTTGTTCATCATTTCTAATGGGGAATATAATAAAAAAATATTTGACTGACTCATTTTAGTATACTTCTATGACCATTAAATGCGACTTATTTGTCTATCTGCTTTCTTGTTGGCATATTACAGTGTATCTTGGTTGAATACAGCAAGACTGATCACCTTATACAACTATATTATATCAAAGGCAGTTCCTATTATCTCCCATAGTATAGTGCAGAACTGCAGAAAAGCAGACACTTTGTGTAGACACCAGATCAAAAATGTTAAAGTACTCAATAATTAGTTACTAGTTAGTTTAGTACTTTAAAGAAGCTCTCATAAAATACCCTTTTCAGTTGCTTAAAGACCATAAAATACCAAATTGGAAAAAAATAGGGAGTAAATTTCGTATTGATCAAACAACTAAGATCAGTATCGATATCTCTAAAATAGTCTTCAAGAAATACAAAATCTAACCATATAATCCGCCGTGCCGAAGACGGACATGAATGTTTCGCCATCGTCCAATGTCCTGGCTGCCCCAAAGTCGGACAGCTTGTATATCGACCTGAATAGGAATATTCTGAACATTAACAAGCCTGGGACAGTTTCACTTAACATCTTAGCTGATATTCTCTCAAACAGTTCAATTATTCTAAATGATTATTTGAACCAATGATTTACATAGAGATCTTCTATATAAGTCCTTGTTTGAACACCTTATCTATTAAATGACCACATAGAATTAGTTTAACCCTTTACTCCATAGATACGCGTTTTCCCATACCAATCAAAAAAGGCCTTTGAAAACAGGGCAGGAAGAGTTCAGATTGCTTGTAACGAGCAATCTGAACACTTCCTGCACTGTTTTCCACTCTGTCAGTTAATATAGGCATAATTCACCCAATAATTCAAAAGCCTTCTATATTAGGTGTCTATATTAGAGGTGTCCAAAGGCGTCTATATGAAGTAAAGGGCTTATCAATATTTTATTCACATAAGGACATATATTTAGCATACATTTAACAATAAAGCATAAAGTCATACATTTAACAAATTATGTGGAAAAGCTTTAGAAGCTTGTGCAAGAATTGAAGTTAAGCCGTGTAAATGAAGTTAATCCATGTAAATGTAGATAATCAATGTAAATGAAATTAATCTGTGTAAATGAAGTTAATTTGTGTAAATGAAGTTAATCAGTGTAAATGAAGTTTATCAGTGTAAATGAAGTAAATCAGTGTAGTTAATCTGTGTAAATGAAGTTAATCAGTGTAAATGAAGTTTATCAGTGTAAATGAAGTTAATCAATTCAATATAAATGAAGTTAATCTGTGTTAATGAAGTTAATTCGTGTAAATGGAGTTAAGTTAATCCGTGTACACGAAATTAATCTGTGTAAATGGAGTTAATCTGTGTAAATGAAGTATGTGGAAAAGCTTTAGAAGCTTGTGCAAGAATTGAAATCAGAACAAATATTTACTCATGAGTAAAGGATAACATACAAAAAAATCTGTGTAAATGAAGTTAATCCGTGTAAATGAAGTTAATCCGTGTAAATGAAGATAATCAATGTAAATGAAGTTAATCTGTGTAAATGAAGTTAATTTGTGTAAATGAAGTTTATCAGTGTAAATGAAGTTAATCAGTGTAAATGAAGTTTATCAGTGTAAATGAAGTTAATCAATTCAATATAAATGAAGTTAATCTGTGTTAATGAAGTTAATTCGTGTAAATGGAGTTAATCCATGTAAATGAAGTTAATCCATGTACATGAAGTTAATCCGTGTACACGAAATTAATCTGTGTAAATGGAGTTAATCTGTGTAAATGAAGTTAATCCATGTACATGAAGTTAATCAGTGTAAATGAAGCTAATCTGTGTAAATGAAGTTAAACAGTGTTAATGAAGATAATCTGTGTTAATGAAGTTAATCCATGTAAATGAAGTTAATCCATGTATATGAAGTTAATCAGTGTAAATGAAGCTAATCCGTGTAAATGAAGTTAACCTGTGTAAGTTAATCCGTGTTAATGAAGTTAATCCATGTAAATGAAGTTAATCCGTGTAAATGAAATTAATCAGTGTAAATGAAGTTAATCTGTGTAAATGAAGTTAATCCATGTAAATGGAGTTAATCCCTGTAAATGAAGTTTATCCATGTACATGAAGTTAATCAGTGTAAATGAAGCTAATCCGTGTAAATGAAGTTAATCCATGTACATGAAGTTAATCAGTGTAAATGAAGCTAATCCGTGTAAATGAAGTTAACCCATGTACATGAAGTTAATCCGTGTACACGAAATTAATCTGTGTAAATGGAGTTAATCTGTGTAAATGAAGTTAATCCATGTACATGAAGTTAATCAGTGTAAATGAAGCTAATCTGTGTAAATGAAGTTAAACAGTGTAAATGAAGATAATCTGTGTTAATGAAGTTAATCAGTGTAAATGAAGCTAATCCGTGTAAATGAAGTTAACCTGTGTAAGTTAATCCGTGTTAATGAAGTTAATCCATGTAAATGAAGTTAATCCGTGTAAATGAAATCAATCAGTGTAAATGAAGTTAATCTGTGTAAATGAAGTTAATCCATGTAAATGGAGTTAATCCCTGTAAATGAAGTTAATCCATGTACATGAAGTTAATCAGTGTAAATGAAGCTAATCCGTGTAAATGAAGTTAATCCATGTACATGAAGTTAATCAGTGTAAATTAAGCTAATCCGTGTAAATGAAGTTAATTTGAGTTTAGTGAAACTGGGACCAGGTGTATGGCAGAGCTAGATCATTTTAACTGTTTTTGCATATACTATAACCTACATACACTACTCAAATTTCATAGTCGGTCACCTGGATTTGTTACAATTTCGTCAACACGAGTCTGTAAATTTCATATTTAATCTCCAGCCTTATGAAACAACTCAATGTGCATATTTTCAAAAAATTTCATGTAAATTAAAAAAAAACCGCAATAAACATGTATTAACTTTTTGAAATGCACAACCGGTAAAGTCAAACATCCACAACCATATCAGTAGCATGCCTGTATTATACACTGTTTGCAGCGATAAGACCTAATGGAAAAAAATGTATCTCTGCAAGAAGTTTCCGACAATGTTATATTAGGCCTATAAACATTCTGATACAAATGCATTAATATATGTGCTTGTGAATGGTGTCTAGTTTTTCAAACAAATCCCAAACATACTTAATTTGTTCAAAGATACATACAAAGATACATTGTTTCCATGAGGACTAATCAATGCAAATGATGTATAATATATACTGGGATCTACTTTATCATTTGGTAACAATAACATTAATTGGGTTTCATTTGTGCTGGGATTTACTTTATCATTTGGTTACAATAACAGTAGTTGTGTTTCATTTGTGCTTGGATCTACTTTATCATTTGGTAACAATAACAGTAATTGTGTTTCATTTGTGCTGGGATCTACTTTATCATTTGGTTAGAATAACAGTAATTGTGTTTCCATTTGTGCTGAGATCTACTTTATCATTTGGTAACAATAACAGTTATTGTGTTTCATTTGTGCTGGGATCTACTTTATCATTTGGTAT
Organism: Panopea generosa; assembly: GCA_029582155.1. NCBI lineage: Eukaryota > Metazoa > Mollusca > Bivalvia > Adapedonta > Hiatellidae > Panopea > Panopea generosa. The sequence goes on from CM055901.1 coordinate 7,002,360, forward strand.
AAATAACGGTTATTGTGTTTCATTTGTGCTGGGATCTACTTTATCATTTGGTTACAATAACAGTAATTGTGTTTCATTTGTGCTGGGACCTACTTTCTCATTTGGTAACAATAACAGTAATTGTGTTTCATTTGTGCTGGGATTTACTTTATCATTTGGTAACAATAACAGTTATTGTGTTTCATTTGTGCTGGGATCTACTTTATCATTTGGTTACAATAACAGTAATTGTGTTTCATTAGTGCTTGGATCTACTTTATCATTTTGTTACAATAACAGTAATTGTGTTTCATTTGTGCTGCGACCTACTTTCTCAGTTGGTTACAATAACAGTAATTGTGTTTCATTTGTGCTGCGACCTACTTTCTCATTTGGTTACAATTACAGTAATTGTGTTTCATTTGTGCTGGGACCTACTTTCTCATTTGGTTACAATAACAGTTATTGTGTTTCATTTGTGCTGGGATTTTCTTTATCATTTGGTAACAATAACAGTAATTGTATTACATTTGTGCTGGGACCTACTTTATCATATGGTTACAATAACAGTAATTGTGTTTCATTTGTGCTGAGATCTACTTTATCATTTGGTATAAATAACAGTTATTGTGTTTCATTTGTGCTGGGATCTACTTTATCATTTGGTTACAATAACAGTAATTGTGTTTCATTTGTGCTGGGATCTACTTTATCATTTGGTTACAATAACAGTAATTGTGTTTCATTTGTGCTGGGATCTACTTTATCATTTGGTATAAATAACAGGTATTGTGTTTCATTTGTGCTGGGATCTACTTTATCATTTGGTTACAATAACAGTAATTGTGTTTCATTTGTGCTGGGATCTACTTTATCATTTGGTTATAATAACAGTAATTGTGTTTCATTTGTGCTGGGATCTACTTTATCATTTGGTATAAATAACAGTTATTGTGTTTCATTTGTGCTTGCATCTACTTTATCATTTGGTTACAATAACAGTAATTGTGTTTCATTAGTGCTGCGATCTACTTTATCATTTGGTTACAATAACAGTAATTGTGTTTCATTTGTGCTGGGATCTTCTTTATCATTTGGTTACAATAACAGTAATTGTGTTTCATTTGTGCTGCGACCTACTTTCTCATTTGGTTACAATAACAGTAATTGTGTTTCATTTGTGCTGGGACCTACTTTCTCATTTGGTATAAATAACAGTAATTGTGTTTCATTTGTGCTGGGATCTACTTTATCATTTGGTAACAATAACAGTAATTGTATTTCATTTGTGCTGGGATCTACTTTATCATTTGGTTAGAATAACAGTAATTGTGTTTCCATTTGTGCTGGGAGCTACTTTATCATTTGGTTACAATTACAGTAATTGTGTTTCATTTGTGCTGGGACCAACTTTATCATTTGGTTACTAATTGTGTTACATGTGTGCTGGGACCTACTTTATCATTTGGTTACAATAACAGTAATTGTGTTTCCATTTGTGCTAGGATCTACTTTATCATTTGGTAACAATAACAGTAATTGTGTTTCATTTATACTGGGATCTACTTTATCATTTGGTTACAATAACAGTAAATGTGTTTCATTTGTGCTGGGACCTACTTTATCATTTGGTTACAATAACAGTAATTGTGTTTCATTTATACTGGGATCTACTTTATCATTCAGTTACAATTACAGTAATTGTGTTTCATTTATGCTTGGAACTACTTCATAATTTGTTTATAATATCACTAATTATGTTACATTAATGTTTATATGTACTTTAAGTTAGCATCCATTCAGTTTTATTAATTGGGGAATTTAAAAGATATTCTGCACTTTTTGCAAAATACTGAAACAAGTCACCCAATTATCGCAAAAAAGGGTTAGACTGCCTTCTTATTTTTACATACAGATACTTGGTTTCATTTTGCACAAGATAGCTAAATATTAGATGGTATATTTTATGGTATTCAAATAGTGCTCTTTAAGATTTTTATCATTTAGATATCATAGACTTCATTTGCATATTCAACTTTTATCCGAACCTTACCTTCCGTCCTCGGCAATGAACCGCATAATATTACCTGGCTTTATGTCGCGATGTATATAACCACGTGACCTCAAATAATGCATCCCATTGGCTGAAATGAAAATGTCTAAAACTTGCACCGTTAAGAATAAAATAAATATGAATACGCACCGATCCTTAAACTTAATAAGAACAGGTTAAATGAGAATTCAAAACATAATACACGAAATGAAAATGATACGACGCTTAACTGTTGTTGTCTTTCTTATTGGTATATGTGTGTTGACCAAGAACTCTGCCGTTATTGTTTTAAAACTGCAGTTTTTTTGTAGAAACACAAATTCGAAGATCCAACTATCGAATGGAGACTTCTCTTGTATAAAATACCTCTTTATCATACACTCTTCAATGCACACCTTAATAATGAAAATGCATATACAATATTTTCAAGATGATCTCATAGATTTTTTTTTTGGAATGGGGTCTGACACCGTTTTCAACACATTTCAGATTATATATGGCATATCCAGTTTTACTGGTGGAGGAAGACCTCAGACTGAGTAGACCCACCGTCCTTCCGCAAGTAACTGCAAACATTATAACATAAAGTTTCTGGAGCAAGCGGGACTCGAACGAACTTATCAGTGAGAGGTAAGTGATTTTGAGACAGCGTCGCAGACCACCCGACCACGGAGAACCCTGATGTTGTTTAAAACCCAATTTGTTCATAAGTACATACAGCAGAACTGACAACATTTGTGCTTGCGACAGTCGTGGAACAAGCAGTGGCAAAACTATCTTTGGGGAGCTTAAACACAGTTTAATGCTGCACCTAAACTATCTCTTCTCCAAACCTCACATCATTCAACGCAACGAGACAATGTAGATATCAATATCCCTGCTAGACTGTTCTCTTACAACCACTTCAGCAAGCACATCCATGTGTGTATGGTGTAGTTACAAATATACTCTGGTAATTATATGTATCATAAGTGTTGCATTCCGATGCTATCGATGACTTGGCAGAAACCAGAAAAGCAAAAAGACTATAACTAAGGGCACAACAATATGAAGAAAAGGAAGGACATGTTCCCAGACGTCTGTACATTTAGGACTTTAGCAGGACCTTGGCATTTTGGAGTCAAAATTTATTCTGGCAGTCACACAACTCACGAGTTAGTGTATAAGCTAACTGCAAAATTTGTAGAGCACCAATTATAAAGTACTCTGTGGAATAAGAATTACATAGCCCATCGTTAGAATTTAGAAATTATTGTATGTAGTTTCTAGTAAGCATGTCCCTGTTGTCAGAGAGGATTGTTTGATGATGAAGATGTTACGTTTATCAAAACAGTGGCATCCTTTAGTAAAACTCATTAGTTGAGAAAGGAAGACTGCCATTTAATGAAATTCAGAATATATCCCCTTCCAAACGTTGTTTAATTGTTGAGTAAAAACACACTACAATAAATATTAACAACCATCAAATTGTCATATCACAACTGTCTAATGAAGACTGCACAGCAGAAGTACACTATTACCGAAATCTTATCCATTCACATAAAAATGACATTGTGCAAAAAGAGTTCGATAAATATCCTCAAGACCGCCCAACAAGGAAATTATTACTTCTTACTTTTTAGACTGTAGAATCAGTCCTGGTTCTACCGCTAGGAACCGTTACATAACAGAGACATACGAGCCAGCTGATCAGTCAGTTACTTCAGTGGAAGTTTGATTGGTAAATATAGCATTATAGTGCTATGAACTGTGGGACAGGAAGGGAATTCCATTTACATTATGGTATAACAGACCCGATTCGAGATATATCAGGTACTGAAGAGAGACTATTACCTTTCTCATTGTTTTCTATAATCATTTGGTTGGTGATAAACCATCCACACACTGTTGGCGTGCTATACCACTGACACGGTTGATGTATATCATAACATATGTTTAAAAACTAAACTTACCAATGTGAGTTAAAAACAGAAGGAATTCTGTCTCAGGAAAACCAAACGCATATTGTGGCTGCTGTAACATTGTGCATAAGCTTCCCCCTGAACAATATTCCATCACCAGGACCTCATTGCCTGATATCCTCTGAAAGGCGGCAGGTTATGTAATTGTAGATAAGGTCATTTTCTCATACTTTAACTATACATTAGTCTGATAGTAAAATACTACTGCCAAGTTATCATAGTGTTACTGTAGTTCATTCATGCATAGTCACATGACCTCATGTCCATTCATCATTATAGAATTATGGGTATTGTCTTGTTTACATGTGTTGTGAACCTTGTCTGTTGTCTTGACCATCATGTTATGTCCAGTGCTGTCCAATAGTTATCTTGTATATTGTGTGTGTAAGAGTTTGATTGGATGAGAGGCACATAACATCTTTATATTTTTACTTCTTTTCACCCCACCTGGCTATGGGCACTTTTTGTCAACCTTGCTAGAGGACGCGAGTTCTTTAGTCAATAATACAATAATACTGTATTAGTTTATTTCATAAGTTCTGTTGTTAGAACTCTTGGGTTTAACCCATACACTATTTTACACTAAAAGATTAGCCAGCAGTACCTGGTAAGGTTTTACTTTTATCAATGTATTGTAGATGTAATATTTTGATATCTTAATTGCATTGATTTGTTAATCAACCTGAATTGCCATGAAATACATTGAAATACTGTATTTTATTCTGTCATACTATTCTATGTATTTATTATGTTATCATTCTATTTTATAGGTCTAATATAAATATTGAACTCCAGTTCTGAGTTGGTCATTCATTGGTCTTTGCCCACACTCTACATAATAATAAGAAATTGAATGTTATTATAACAGTATGTTTTACATTTTTGCTGATTTAAAACTGTTGACACTAGTTGTAGTATCAAAACCTAAATGGTTTCAAATTTGAATTTTTGTGTTAATAAAGAACATTCCTAAAATAAAACAAAGCCATCTAAATACATTTTATTTTCTTAAACAATTTTTGACTTTAACACAATAACTAGACAATGTTTTAACTACTAATGCCATCGAAGAAATTGTAATAACCTCCAATTTTATCTGCTAACTAGACCATTCCGCATTCTTTTTTAATGTTGTATGAACATTGTATGTACATACACAGGCCGGTTCTTTTTGTTTTTGAAAAAATGAGCGAATTATTGTTTCTGAAACGTTATTTTATATCTTAGTTAGTCGTGTGAAAAAAACTTAGTGTGCATACTGTGAATAACCTTTAAAATAATGAATGAAATCGGATCGCGGGATAGATTAACGTATATTTTACGTCATACAATAAAAAAAAAACACTATCACTGACGATAGTGAATTGTGTAAGAGTCAAATATATTTACTAAACACAGTTACTGTTCTTTATTACAAATGCAGATTAAATGAATATACCATTCCAACACAACTTGTGCCTTCCAAAATATACTACTTTATGAACCAAAGTACTGAAAATGGAATTTCGGTCTGAACTTACCAATGCATATACAGTACTTTGCTTCTGGGCACTTTGATTTCAAATATTACAGCAATTGGGTATAATGTATATTAAGAATGAATCAAGTATGTGCACCATAAAAGCATCAGTATAATTTTTTTTTTTGAATGGGGGTTAACACCATTATCAACACATTTCAGGTTATATATGGCATATCCAATTTTTCTGGCGGAGGAAGACCTCAGACTGAATCAGACTGAGTAGAACCACCGTCCTTCTGCAAGTAACTGGAAACTGTCTCACATGAAGTTTTTGGAGCGAGCGGGACTCGAACCCAAGACCTCAGCGGTGAGATGTAAGTGATCTTGAGATGGCGCCTTAGACACTCGGTCATGGAAGACCCTATATCAGTATAAATTATATGTGACAAGCTATTTACAATTAGAAAAAAAAGTATGAAATCTTTGCATAAATAACATATTATTCTCAAACATGTTATTTTGTACTGATTAATTTTGTGTGTATTTTTCTTTCAGTTACATTCAGTATAATGCTAGTATTCTCTTCTATAAGATAACCATGGACAAAAAATAAACACATATGATAATGTGGGAAATTTAGGAAACACGCATTATAAAAGGTGCAACCATAAGCAAACCTTACATCAAAGTTTGAAGAATGGTTGTTTTGACTCTTTTTTACTATATATCTGCTTAAAATTGCTGTCCATCTGTGTCACTGAGGACGTAAACTACAGACATGCTGTTTCAATCGCAAAAGAATTAAATGATCCAAGTGATGTTTTTGTTTACATTATCGAAGATAAACTGAAAATGTGTAGAGCGCTGTGGCATATTAGCCTAGACCTAACTTTTCTCTTAGGTAAATAATTGATCATAGATGTATATGTTTCAAGATGCAGATGTGAGTGAGAAAAGACTTGTGAGCGAGTGATAAGCACTTTGACGTAATGTATGTGAGAATAATTTTGCTCTCATTTGTTGGTCATCATAACACTTAGATATTAAATAATATAAATATGACTGCCATTGTGATGTTACCTAATATATAATCAGGGGCGTAATTTCCTATAGGCACTTTTTTTCTAAGAAATCATAAAAATAAAAATGCCAAAAACTCAATAAAAATCGAACCCTTGGGGAGGTATGTGGGTAAACTATCAATTCGCAACAAAATATCATCCATGATCCAGATATTTAACAATTATTTGGTTATAGAACAGTGAATTCAATGTTAATATTCAGGATAATCAGGTCCCTAAAATATTAGACGTATACGTCAAAACGTACCTATGACAGTCTAGCAGAAAACAGTAATTTCGGAGGAGCATGCACTGGGATCCCCTCCAACTGTACCAACATATTGTTTACACTGAGCCGTGCTATGCCCGATGGTTTCCTTAATCAATGACAAGCCTGGGTTTCCTTAATCAATGACAAGCGTGGTATTCAAAGAAAAATACTCAATTTCACAATGTTTCCTGACCGCACAAAACTGACCAATTTAATCAGTAAGTGGTACAAAATAAGTTCTCCGTTTGTCATTAGTTTAATAATTGTTTGAACTATAAGTTCACTCATAGACCTTTCAACAAATGGCAGACAATATAAGTTTACAAACCTCTTTCTCGAGAGCCAGCAGACAAACAACATTTTTGTGCTTCAGAGCGCGGATTGTTTCAATCTCCCGTTGGCGTCTCACTAACGGATGTTTCGTCTCACTGAAGACCTTGACCGCAACAGTATCACCCACATGCTAACAAAATACAGATGTGTATTTATTCTATAACTTAGAGAAATGTTTCAAATAACATTTGCATATTAAAAGAAGAAAGATAACCCAATCTGTATGCTGATTCAACAAATAGTTACAGATTTTTTAAGTTTTTACTATAGCTTATATAGCAAACTAACCCCTCCCCCTGGCCGCCATATTTTTTGACAAATCAAGATGGCTTGAACAAACTTGGTAGAGGGTCAACCAAGAAACATTTCTGTGAAATCATTATAAAATTGAGCAAGTAGTTCCTGACAAAAAGTTTTTTTAAATTTTTACTAATTACGAATCAAGATGGCTTGAACAAACTTGGTAGAGGGTCAACCAAGGACCATTTCTGTGAAATTATTTTAAAATCGAGCCCGTAGTTTCTGACAAGAAGATTTTTTAAGTTTTTACTATAGCTTATATAGCAAACTAACCCCTCCCCCTGGCTGCCATATTTTTTTATGAATCAAGGTGGCTTGAACAAACTTGGTAGAGGGTCGCCTAAGGAACATTTCTGTGAAATTATTTTAAAATTGAGTCAGTATTTCTGACAAGAAGATTTTTTTAGTTTTTACTATAGCTTATATAATAAAATGCCCCCACCCCCTGGCCGCCGTGTTTTTTAAGGAACCAAGATAGCTTGAACAATCTTGGTTGAGGGTCACCCAAGGAACATTTCTGTGAAATTATTTTAAAATCGAGCCAGTAGTTTCTGACAAGAAGATTTTTTAACTTTTTACTAATTAAACTTGCCCGCCCCCTGGCGGCCATGTTTTTCAACGAATCAAGATGGCTTGAACAAACTTAGTACAGGGTCACCCAAGTAACATTTCTGTAAAGTTATATCAAAATTGGCCCAGTGGTTTCAGAGGAGAAGTTGTTAGAAGCTAAAATTTAATGACGGATGACGGACACCAGGCGATCACAAAAGCTCACCTGTGAGCCTATGGCTCAGGTGAGCTTAAAAACACTACCACTGACTATAGTTAATCGTGTAAGAGATGTAACTCTGACAAGTTTATTATATTTACTAAACAGTTACTGTTCTTTATTACATATGCTGATTAAATGAATACATTAAAATATACCATTCCAACACACCTTGTTCCTTCCAAAATATACTACAGCTGTTGCACCTATCCCCAATGTGTCTGCTGTGTTCCAAATGTAGTTGTCCGTTTCCTGCAGGGAACTAGATTTGATGTTTGCTTGGGTATTTTGGATAAACTGAGCACCTGTATGTTGCATCTGTAATTAGTTATGAAAAGACCAAAAATACAAATAACCGTACGTTTGATAACACACACAAATACACACACATACATACATGCACATACTAATACAAGCACACAAATACACACACATACATACACATACTATTACAAGCACACAAATACACACACATACATATATACACATACTAATACAAGCACACAAATACACACACATACATACAAATACTAATACAAGCACACAAATACACACACAAACATACATACATACACAAACTTATACAAGCACACAAATACACACACATACATACACATACTAATACAAGCACACAAATACACACACATACTAATACAAGCACACAAATACACACACATGCAAACACATACTAATACAAGCACACAAATACACACACATACACATACTAATACAAGCACACAAATACCTTCCATATTTTAAGGTATTGAATATGCACCACTACCTGTTACAAGAGGGCCAAGATGGCCCTATATCGCTCACCTAAGAGACTTTGAGTCACCCAACTTAAATAGATTATAGAATACATGTATACTAAAAATTACAGAAAAATGAGATGGGCGAGTAGTTAGAATTTTGATTTGTTTTGAAGATGTAACGGATGCATAGAAGAGTTGTGGGATAACAAAAGTATCCTTGTGCAGATACCTGGATATATCAGATATCATAAGAAAGTTTTCACTATATATCCATATAAAGAAAACCAGCCTCCCCTCCTGGCGACTATGTTTTATTGATGAATCGCAATGGCTGGAACAAACTTGGCGGTCATGTTTTTTAACAAATCACAACAGCTTGAACAAACTTGGTAAAGGGTCACCCAAGGAACAATTCTGCGATTTGTTTTAAACTCAATCCAGTGGTTATTGACAAGAAGATTATTTAAGTTTTTACTATCTAGCTTATAAACTACGAATCACTACAAACTGACGAATCACTACGGTTTGACAATCTTGATGGCGGGTCCTCCAAGGAGCATTTCTGTGAAATTATTTTAAAATCTAGCCAGTAGTTTCTGACAAGAAGATTTTTTAAGTCTTAACTAATTAAGCTTGCCCCGTCCCCTGGCGGCCATGTTTTTTGATGAATCAAAATGGCTTGAACAAACTTGGTAGAGGGTCACCCAAGGAACATTTCTGTGAAGTTCTATCAAAGTTGGCCCAGTGGTTTCAGAGGAGAAGATGTTAGAAGCTAAAAGTTAACGATGGACGACAGATGACGGACACCAGGCGATCACAAAAGCTCATCTGTGAGACTTTTGGTCAGGTGAGCCTTTGGCTCAGGTGAACTAAAAAAGGTCATGCATTTCTATGTATGTTTAAACAACTCACCTTACTCTAACATGTCTACATACTCCTCTTCTAAGAAATAAATTAACCAAACAAAAGTGTTGTCATACATACATCATGTGACCTTGACCTTTGAAGTGAGAGTCTGGGTATTAAGTGCAACATGTTGTCATGTTATGTTGATCATTTGTAGCAAGTTTTTATAAAATCTATCTTTGCATGACAAAGTTACTGGCTTGACATGAAATCTCACACAGACTCAGTGTTGTCAAACATTATGACTTTGACCACTCAAATTGTGACCTTGACCTTTGAGTTATGGGTGTGTCTTATTCACAACACGTCGACTTGTTATGTTGATCATTTGTAGCAAGTATCAACAAAATCCATCAATGCACGACAAAGATACAGGCCGGAAACGAAATACCGGACAGAAGGACAGACGGAAGAACGGACGGATGGAAGGAAGGATGCTGCGATTATTATATGCCACACCAAGTTTTTTTTTTTGGGGGGGGGGGGGGGGGTCATAAAAAAAGGTTGCAATCAAAATTACAAATAATCAACAAATTATAAACATATTTACTGTATGCTACCAGCTGCACTACAAAAACAAAAGTAGAAAAACGAAAGTAGGGAAAACACAGGTTAAGAACCATAAGGTGCTTACCTAACTATATAAGCATGTAGTCTTGATCATATACGACGCTTGCTTTTCTAAAAGACAAATGTAGTCCGATTGATTAAATCAACCAATCAAAAAACGTTATTCGATTTTCGCTAAATAAAAATGATTTTTATTCTTGGCCGAACTTGTCAAGATGTTCGTCTTCAAGAAAAGCAAGTGTCACATATGATCAAGACTATATATGTATGCTGATCTATGAACAATATGTATTTGTTTAAATGGCTGGATATAAAGACAAATACTTATATTGATTTACTACCATACATTGTCGTATCTTACATAATATAAACTGTATACTATAAATGGCCATCGACAATTGTGAATACACGAATGAAGTTTTACGGCATACCAACACAGGTTATTTGACACCAACAGAAAGGAATATTCCAGGTTTTCTCTACATGTATGTTGAAAAAGACATCAAATTAACATACATATAAAAAACATCAGCAAATGAATATGCAGAATGAACCTATAGAACCTTGATACCTGCAGAGCTTCAACAAATTCTATCATATTACTCAAATTGTCATTTCTTACGACATGCATGAGCCACAGTGATTCTGCTCTAATTGTGCTTTTACCGATAAACATGTAAGTGTTACTGCTGTTGCTGTTGTTCGCGGTGTAGGTATTCATGTTTATGTTACTTTTATTGTTTTATTTATAATCAAACTATTGGATAATCGTATCAGGATTCTGTTTCACTGACATTTTCTTAAACACTTAAAAACTTAACTTAATTTCGACTGGTTATGTATCGTATAATCAATGTCAATGAAACTGTATGCAATTTTACTGGAGCCAGTCTAGAATCATGATGTCACCTGACTACTTTTTCTATATTCAAAATTTTAATTATTAAAGTATATGTTGGTAAAACAGAAGTCAGTAGTTATAGTATTCGTTCATCTACTGACTAAACTTTTATGTATATGGCAATTATTGAGAAAATTTGGTTGTGAAACCACGAGTGAATATACCACATTTAGGGTTCACCAGCCTAAATTATTAAATAGCTCGATCTTTCACTGAAGCAAACATATATTATTTTCATTTTCTATTCATATCTACTTTTTAAATGTTTTATCTTTTATAGTATTAACACAGCTGATCTATTCAAGTATTCCCGAAGTTTTCAAGTATTTCAAAGTAGTTCTAAATCCAAACTTCTTCATAGGGGTAGAAGTCGGGTGGGACAAGGGCACTCCCCCATTTCCAATATTCATGTTTAGCATTTACTTTGGGAAGTACATCTTCATACATTCTCTCCTCGCCCCTCCCCCACCACTCCAACTACAACAATGTTCTTAACATAACCACATGTATTAATGCATGTACATAAATGTTACTTGAATTCCAATATCCTCTGTACCAGTGGGACAATCTAGTATAAACTTGAGTTTATACCATACAATACATGCTAGTTATAATATTGACTGTGATATATATAGAGACTAAACAAGAGAAAAATACACAAAGGGCAGGTGGGTAAAATGTGTATATATGACCCTAAGTGACAATACAAATACATATTATAGTTAAGTACTATAATCTGGGAATAAAATTAAACAATCATATGTGTATCAGACATATATAGCTTTACTTCTGACATGAAAAGCTTATAATATAAAATACAAAGTGTTGTTGTTGTGGTTGTGTTTTTTTTTTAAATTCACCAAATCTAATAACCAAGGGATGTTGGGTTTCATTCAATATTTATTTTTAATAAATGTATATACTTTTTTCAGATAAGCTCACTTTAATAACAAAATTGAAACTATAATCATCTTCTGTTGCATCAATCATCTACACCCTCGTTTGACAAATAATGTGACATCTGCCAGATTTACATACAGTATTTCATAAAACAATATTTAAGATGCATATTTCTGTATTAATGTTTTGTTTATTAGACGATTTTATGTGACAAATATCTTGGACAAGGGATGACCCTATGTGACCTTCTTGCAAATATGTCGGAGTGTATAACTGGACCAGTTGGTGGTTGAAATTAAGAAAATAAAAACATTCTTAGAAATAAAAGTTTATTATATTATCAGCCATTGGGCGGATCTTACATCCCGATTTAAACTACACAAAGCATCAAGACGGTTCTCTTTTAAACAGCAAGTATCGAAAATGGTCAATACTATTAGTTTCAGAGACGAATACGGCCACTAAAGCTAGTGTATCCAATGAAAAATTAGGAGAAGCGCATGAAGCCTAGTGCCCAGGATTGAGAAAGTAGACCAACATCTAGGCTGGTTTACATGGAATTTTCTACTGGCGTATAAAGTTCCAACTTCTAACATATACACAAAACACATATTCGCTCAAATGTGTGTGTGCCGTAAAATAAAAATTTGGTTTTCATCATTCATTCACGAGTCTGATATCCTGTCTGGCTTATAACTTACACAGTACCTATTACTCAGTTTCTAAAAAGAGTATTTGCCTATTTATAGATATTGTGCAACCAGTACTATACTGAACCAAAAAGAAACTTTCGCTGAGTTTGAATGTGAATGTTTTGTCAACATTTAACTATATTTGGCTGAAATCTTCTGTTTGTTGTATAATTATGTCTTATCAATCTACTGAAACAGCTAAATTGGACAGAAATTATCAATTTTGTTGTTTGATTTGAATTTAAAACAGGAAGGGATGGATTTCAAAATCGGGTTAACAGTAGCGTGTGTGGCCGCCACATGCGATGATGACTGCTTGACAGCGACGGTGCATTGAAAGCACATGCTTGTTTCTGTCTACCAGTACTTGAAGAGTGGGATAATATCCCACAGGCTGACATAAGCTAAACTATAGGTGATTATCATTATTACACAAACATTTTGAAAATCTGTTGGGCCATCCATGAGATGAGATTTTTTAAGTTTTGGAGTATATTTAGTAACGGTGGCCATCATGAATTTCAGATCTAAAAAAAATAAATCTTCTGTATAGTCTCCTATGCAATAGAAACAGCCGTGTGGTTTCAGAAAAGATGAAAAAAAGAAAAAAAAGGATAATTTTCTGTTTACCATAGTATTCCTATGGAAAATTCTAAGTCCCTTTACAGGGCCCCTATAAATTTTAGCCCCTAAATTCTTATCTGCAATCAAACCCCTACACATAGGGATAATTTATGCCAAATATGAGCAAATCTGACATACCGGTTCTTAAGAAAACGATTTTTGAAATTCCTAGTTTTTATCCTTTTGGAGCCCCTCCTGACCCCTTAAGACAGTGAAGCCCAGTCATTTTTACAAATCTGAACCTCATTCACCAAATAATGCTTCTGTGAAGATATAGGCAAAATCCTTTCCATTTTAAAAAAAACAAAAAACAATAATATATTAACACGTGTCCCCTAATTGAATCCTCGGGGCAGGGTAATTTTTAACCCTAGGGGCACCATTTGAACAAATCTAACAAAACTATAGTTGGTTATCATTACTACATAAACATTTCGAAAATCTGTTGGGCCGTTCATGAGCAGAAGATTTTTTAAGTTTTGGACTATTTTTAGTAATGGCGGCTATCTTGAATATATCAAATCGAAAAGAAAAAAAATCTTCTGTATAGTCTCCTATGCAATAGAAACATCCATGTGAAATTTCAGTTTAATTGGCCTAGTGGTTTCAGAGAAAGTGCTGCTAACAGACGACAGACGACGGACAACAGACAACGCGCCATCGCATAAGCCCTTCTGGCCTTTGGCCAGTAGAGCTAAAAACTGAAAAATTTCACCTCTCAAAGCTGATGGAATAATAATACTAACCCAGTACAAAAAGCCAATATTTTAAATAAACAATCTGAATCTTGTTTTCTCCAAACCCAAACCACTAAAACTTAAATACATGACTGAATTTTAACTAATAAAAAATTGGCACAAGACCTAAAAATATAAATCAAATGTCTAAAATATGTATTACACAAGACAGTGTCCAAACTATTCTTAAAATTCTAAACCCAAATATTAAAGCATCAGGCCCAGACAAACAATCACGGAGGCTACTCAAAGAACTACACCAAGAAATCGCACCTATCCTAACTCATCCCAAGAAACAGGAATATTGTCCCACAAGACTGGCACTCCAATATACAAAAAAAGGCCCTAAATGTAAACCCTGTAATTATAGACAAATATCACTCACATGCATTGCATTTAAACTAATAGAACATATTATACTAGTATCAAATATCAGGACCCATTTCAACAATAACAATCTTCTCAGTCCTTTTCAAAATATAGCTTTGAATCCCAATTAATAGATTTTACCCAAGATACTATGATAATTTAGAGTCTGGAAAACAAACTGGTATTACAGTAATGGAAAGCATTTGATAAAGTTGATCATAATCTCCTAACCTACAAACTTTTTAATCTAGAAACAAACACTAAATCAGTCTCATGGATATGTTTATTTTTACAGAATAGAACTCAAACAGTAGTTGTAGAGGGTCACATGTAAGAGTCACCCCCCCCCCCCCCCCTCACAGTAAAGTCTGGTGTACCCCAAGGTTTGGTCCTTTGCCCCCCTGCCTCTTTTTGGCCTACATAAATGACTTGCCAGACTCACTCAAAAGTCAAGTATGCCTCTTTGCAGATGACACCATAGTGTAACTAACAATAAATACAATGTCTGATCCCCAAATTCTTCAAAAAGATCGTAACACCCTAGAAAATTGGGAAGAAAACTGGTCTATGGAATTCAATGCAGATAAATGTGAAGTCATAAGAATACCAAAAAAGAAAAATACCATCATATTCCCATATAAAATGCAAAATACCTAGGTGTCACACTCACCCATGATTTTAATTTCTCAACCCATATAGACAATATAACATCAAAAGCAAACAACACCCTTAAATTCGTTAAACGTAATATACAAACAATAATTAAAAAGATAAAAGAAACAGCATACAACACCAATGTTAAACTACAAATAGAATACTGTTCGTCCATTTGGCATCCCTGGCAAAAGACACAAACATACAAAGTAGAAATAATGCAGAAGGCAGCAGCTAGATATGTACTCAATAATTACGACTTCACAAGCAGTGTCACTCAAATGTAACAAATCATAAACTGGCAAACCCTCCATCAAAGAAGAATAAATTCATCACTAATCCTACTTTTAAAAATAAAAAAAAACTTAGTTGCTGTAGATCACCACAATCTAATCCCAACAAAAAATCTAAATTTTCATGAACCTTTTTCTTGGACCCTTTATCATTAGAATTCATTCTCTTTAGAACAATAGCCTACTAAGTTGTGTTTAAAAGCCAGTACCAGCCTAAATCAGTTTATGGTTGGTCTGGCCACAGTAAAATTCTAAACAAGTCTTGTTTTTAACATTATAAATGTAGTTATTTTTATATGAAAGTATTTGTATAACTTTGTTGTTTTTAAATTTCATATATCATATTTCATTTTTTACTATTTCTTTTGCTGTTCCCCAACAGCGCCTCCCGGTTATAATCAAAATTGATTGTTGGGAGTAATTTGTAGATGTAGACACAGGTAGAGGAGTGGGGGTGGAGCAAACAGATTATTTCATATTTCCAACCATCAATATGATAGTGTTGCCGGTTTTCGATCAATTAAGAATTGATGCTAAAAAATTTCAATGCAAAACGGATTTTGACACTTAATGCTTGTATACAACGTTTAAATAACTATCAAATAATTATTTTCTACTAAAACGATAACAAATACATGCCCATTGACTTCACCATTCACATAAGATCATGGTGACCCAGTATACGTCCAACAAAATGGCGGCACCTGATTTCGAGCACATGACAGGATGATGTAATGTGTCAAACTAAAATAATATATAAGGCTGCAAAATTACAAATAAATGAAAGCAGATAAAACTGCGCTTAGTCCATATTTAAAAAAATCTTTGTTTCCTGTTGCCCGACCAAGGTTACTAAAGTTTTGTTTTTTTTGAAGGGTTATGGAAATGATCAAGATGGTTGTTTATGATAACAGCAAAACAAGACAAAAGTTTATTAAAACTGATGTCTAATATTAACAATCAGGCCTTCTAAAATTGCCGTTTTTTTCAGTAGTTCAAAACCGGTTTTCGTTTCAAAGTTTAATAAAAAATTGGTCCAGATATTTTCAAAGTTTAATAAAAAATCGTTCCAGATATTTTCAAAGTTTAATAAAAAATCGGTCCAGATATTTTCTATCAGTCGTATACAATCTCATAAATTGCTCTTACCATGCCATAATGACCTGTGAAATACGCCTTGTGGCAATATCATTTGACCCAATAATCCGATTGTTTTGTCACCTATCGATATCAGGGGGAGTTTATCAGAAGAGTATCGCTATGTAGCACGCCTTCGATGTGTGATCTGTGAGGGACCCATAGCGTTCTGTTGGTTCATCAAAAGATTGTGTTTTCGTCCGTAATTTCCTTGATATACCACTACTAAGCCAAAGCTGGGACTGTCAGACTGAATATTGTTTGCATCATTAAAATATTTGATAAAACGTGCAGTGTTACTTGTTTGTTTCATTTTTTTTTTAAAAAGTAACCTTTTTCCGGTTCCGATCGAGCATTTTTAATATAATGAAAATTATTCAGTAAAGCGGAAACATAATGTCAGTCATTAAAATGTACATATTGTGATAAAGTATGTTATCAATAATACACAAATAAACTTGAAATAGTTCCCTATTAATGAATAAACGGAGAAAATACATGGTGCAGCTGACATGGTGGGTGAGGTATGCATATATGTAAAGTCATATACCATAGTGATTTTTTTAAAATAAGTGCGATTCTTACAGTAGTAAAAAACCTGGACCGATTTGCATTTTGGAATTTTAGAAGGCCTGTTAACAATATATGTTTGCATTCAATACTTTTTGAATTAAGGTAATTCAGAAATAAACATGATGTTTATTACTATGTCTTTATCTATTAAACTCAAAAGTTCTTTTCAAATACTGGCAATGCTGTATATTGGTATATTTTTCGGCCTGACTGTCTATTTATGTAGTGCATAAAACATGTTTTATCATAGTTTCTGAATGTCTTGAGTCCTCCTTGGCCGAAGATTCTAAAGCGTTTTAATTACTATTTTCCTCTCATTGCCGAGGTTGTAGGTTTGAGCCCAGCTTGGTCCAAACAATTTATGTATTGCAGAAGGGTAGTTGTTCTACTCAAATTCATTCTGAGGTTTGCCTATACCAACAAAACTGGGTCATTTTCATCTCCATGGTACAGTTTTTTATTAAATTTCACAAAAACAAGGTTTCCCAGCAATATATTTGTAGTAGGGCATCACAAAGATATACAAAGCTTTGCTTTGGTATTTTTAGTAACAATAAACTTGATACCAGTGACCCAATAAGCAATCCCATCTTTTCAAATGTCTCAATATAAGCATCACGTGCACCAAGTTTCAATCTAATGTCTCGTATTTCCTTTAGTATTTGAGAGAAAACTAATTTCAGTAATATTGACCTTGATCCAAATAGCCCCATAATTATGCAATTCCACCCTTCACCTCAATATAAATTACAAATGTATTAAGTTGCATTTAAATAGTTCATTACAATCTAAAGTTATTGAATGGAAATCATTTTTGTCATGTTCACTTTTGTGGTTAAATAATCAACCCCTGTGTGGTTCCAGGGAGCCATATGAGTGATGGCACAAATAGGATCAGTGTGGCTCATGCATGTCGTACGGAGCAACAATTTGAGTAATACAACAGAATTTGTTGTTCTGTAGGTATGAAGGTTCTAGGTTCATTCTGCATATTCATTTGTTGATGTATTTTTTTTAATCTGTATGTTTAAATTTGTTGTTTTTGAACATGTAGAGTGAACTTGGAATAAATCTTCCTGTTGGCGTTATATAACCAATAATATTTTAACGGCATGTAAAACCCCATTCATTCATTAAGTGACGGTGACATTGATTTTATCCCAAGTTACAATCCCATCCTTTGTATCCATATAAACTAGCTATCTATGTCAACAATTTCATTCAAATATTGCAATCCTAACTAAAATTATTGAATTTAATAATTCCTGCAGTTTCTGTTTATTTTTATTTCAATTTAATCAGCTGTAAATTTTTCTTTTGGCATTATACATTGCTAGGGTACTTTTTTGGAAATATAGATTATTATTTTTTTTTAAATATAATGAGTTCCAAGCGACAATAAATAACACTCGCCGATACAAAAAGATCGGGAAATATTCCAAAACACTCTGATGTGTAAACAGAAACTATAAAGCCGCGCATGCCTGATAGGCTACCTTATGAAACAAATGGCGGAAAGTTTGTAATGAAAAGTTTCCAAGATATAACAAGAGTTTTCTGATGATCATTTTCCATTGACAATATCGTACATGACTTCGAAGTTTAACTTTCTTTTGGACAGTTTTTCCAAGTTGTTTCCAGAATCGCATTCGTTGTTTTATTTGCACCGAATTTCAACTTGCATTGTCTAAAATGATCTTGCATATTGCGAGTGTGCAAGTGCTTATTCCAAACTCTGCTGATAATGATCGATGATCACTTTGTTTCATATCATCAAATCATCAAAAAGTTGTTTTTATTCAATTTATCGAGAAATTAAAAAAAGAAGTTGTTCAGGAATGGCAATAAAATGTTTTGAGTCGGGGGGTTTTCGTCGGTCAGCCACGCAACAGGAAACAAACAATCTTTTAAATAGGGCCTTACCTTTAACATGAACAAATATTTCTCAATGGGTTAATTCCATAACAATATCAATTCACTTAACAGCATAAGGTTTTTTAATTATATTTTTAAAAAAATCATAGTAACCAAATAAAAACACGGATTTAAAAAATATATGTCTTCTTTTTGATTTAGTTCTTGATTATTTAATCTTTATATAACCACCTCTTCTTATCCACTTCTTATAACAAACCTTTTCAACTGTTTGCTTGTTTTTATTCTACATTTAAATGTGGTCCTATACTAATTTTAATCTCATTTTTGAAAAAACATCTACAAGAAGGTCACTCATCCGGAACCTCTATAATTTCTGACATGCACAAGCGAAATATTTTATAACTTTTTACTTTGACCTGTATTGCATCAGTTTTCAGCAGACATGTTTGAAATCGATATTGTAAACAAACCTAGCATTTGTCGAAGTTTTATGTAAACTGAATAATTGACAGTGAGAAATACATTTTTTCAGGTCTGTACCATAAAATGACTTTCTCATTTGTATCGGAAACATTATTTTTTTTATTTTTCTTTGCATTCAATCACACGTGGATACTGTTTGTAAATATTGTCAATTGTGCAGAAAGTTGAAATACAAGTGCAAGATATTCGTAATTATGGGAAGTGGTCGATTTCAGGTGACGCTCTAAAACAGGTTACGGCACCATACATAACTGCATGTTGTTATTTTTCTAATAATAAATTGTGAATGAGGAGCTTCTTCACCAGAATTAGAGATAAATTTATTTTACAGCAATTATATAGATATTATTGGGTTTTCATAACCATGTGCAGTGCTCCAGATAAGCTTTTCTTCAAATGAGTATTATACCCCTTAAATTAGTATGCAATCCTTACAGGGTAAAAATGAACATTCTTATCAAATTGCTATTTAAAACAAGCTGATCAACACTTACAATGAGAATAACCAATTCTTTTATCCCCCTTAATTTAAATTTCAATGCTTAAATACCCAAACAGTGCTTATTTGGAGCACGGATGTGTATTTATTTTCGCTATGATATGCCAGCTGTATTTCGTCTGTTAATTTTCGGTATTTAGTATTCAGTATGAGAAACAAATAAATATATCGCCCAATCACTATTTACTAAACATAGCTGACACATATAAATAAGTTGCCTAATAAAGCAAAATATCAACATCATATGTCATAATTTGGCATCAGTTAGCAAAAACATATTGAAATACTCAAAAATAACGTGTTATCATACTTTGAGTGTTTCTGAAATAACAAAGAAAACTGATTAAATTGCAACAACTCTAATGTACACGTGAATATTTAGCGTGATAGTTATGCCATCGAAGTATTTCTTATGGAAAAGCATTTCTCACATTGGCGAATAGTTGCACCAATTTTATATAAAATGTTCAAAACCATACTTTTCCTACATTTTTCAATAAATAAACACATTTTACTTTTGAAAGGATCAAAGATGTTTAATAGAAACAAAACATTTATTAAATATAACGTGTTATCACGCTATTTGACCTACATTTCGGTAACTGTGAAGTACATTTCGGTAAATCAATGCACCGAATATATATAAAATGTTCAAAAACATACTTTTCCTACATTTTGCCAATAAATAAACACATTTTACTTTTGAAATGATAAAAGATGTTTAATAGAAACAAAACATTTATTAAATTTAACGTGTTATCACGTTATTTGACCTACATTTCGGTAACTGTGAAGTACATTTCGTTAAATTACCGAAATATGCTACATTTCGGTAAGCGGAGTGTACCCAATACTACCACATACTATAGCAAACTAGCTAAAAATACACTTAATTTAAGTGTGTTTGTATCTATTCCTGCTTTATCTTAAAAAAATGTCTTTGATAAAAGATTTACCATACATTATTATTGACTTTTTATCATTTTTTTGACAGCGTCTTTTTTTTATTTATTTATTTGTCATAAATACAAATATTCAAGCATATTAGCATATAATAATACAGATGCGTCCTATTCTATTTACTTTGTTTTATACTTCTCTGCCTGGACCGTTCTACATCTCTATTCTTTTCAGCGGAAGAATTTATGTCATATACTCGGGTAATTCTGGTCAACATTTGGCATTTACAAGTTCCCGCGAGGCATACGGTGCTAATATTAACATGCGCAGTCGTAATTTCTACTTTACAGCCGGGTTACAAATAAGCACTGTTGATTGGTGAGGTCTATTCCCCGGAACCCTACCTAATATTGATAAGGAAACCCGGAACCCACGGAACCCTTCGTAACTTACTTATTATGCAACATAAATTCATAATGTTGGTACCAACTGAAAGAGTATTAAGTTGTCTTTACGTTCATAGTAAAAAAAAACAACTTTATGATTATAATTTTGTTTTTAAATTAGGATCAAAGTTGGGTAAATTTTCATTGAAATATTGCAGCCAAAATTCAATATTATAAAACCCGGAACCCTTTGTAACTTACTTTTTATGCAACATAAATTCATAATTTTGGTATCAATTGAAAGAGTATGAAGTTGTCTTTACGTTCATAGTAAAAAAATAACTTTATGATCAGAATTTTGTTTTTAAATTAGGATCAAAGTTGGGTAAATTTTCATTGAAATATTGCAGCCAAAATTCAATATTATAAAACCCGGAACCCACGGAACCCGTAATAACTTATTTATTATGCAACATAAATTTATAATTTTGGTACCAACTGAAAGAGTATGAAGTTGTCTTTATGTTCATAGTTAAAAAAATAACTTTATGATCAGAATTGTGTTTTTAAATTAGAAACAAAGTTGGGTAAATTTTCATTGAAATATTGCAGCCAAAATTCAATATTATAAAACCCGGAACCCACGGACCCCGTAATAACTTATTTATTATGCAACATAAATTTATAATTTTGGTATCAACTGAAAGAGTATGAAGTTGTCTTTACGGTCATAGTAAAAAAAATAACTTTATGCTTAGAATTTCGTTTTTAAATTAGAATCAAAGTTGGGTAAATTTTCATTGAAATATTGCAGCCAAAATTCAATATTATAAAACCCGGAACCCACGGAACCCGTAATAACTTATTTATTTTGCAACATAAATTTATAATTTTGGTACCAACTGAAAGAGTATGAAGTTGTCTTTATGTTCATAGTAAAAAAATAACTTTATGATCAGAATTTTGTTTTTAAATTAGAAACAAAGTTGGGTAAATTTTCATTGAAATATTGCAGCCAAAATTCAATATTATAAAACCCGAAACCACGGAACCCTTCGTAACTTACTTATTATGCAACATAAATTCATAGTTTTGGTACCAACTGAAAGAGTATGAGAATGAGAATTTTGGCTACATATTACGCATAAAAGGTTCACTTACTTGTATCGTGTTTCCCCACAGTAATGTTTGCTTGATATCCCAGGGTTTGGCATTGTGTACTAGTGGGTGTCTGGAGATATATTTGAATAAAAATAATGTAACAATGTGCTTTAGGAGGGGGAGGGGTATATCCTTGAATGCCAGCATATTAAATAATATAGTAAATATTCAACAACATCAGTATGCCTTAGAATGTAATTAGTTTGTACTAATTTATTTTAGCTGCTTGCGATGAAAGCTCAGAGCTTATATGAACCGCTCTCGAGTCTGCTACCTGGGTAGAACCAGTACTGAGTGTTGTTTTATAAGGGGCATCGGGTCGACCGGGGGATCGAACCCGCAACCTCTGTCGTAAGCGAACAACACTATCCATTAGACTATCGCCCCGCTTCAAAAAAAATGTAACTTATTTTGACTTTATAAACATTTATTGAGTTTGAATAGTTTTGCATGAGATTATCCTCCTTGCGATAACAGTTGAAGACCGGTATTGCAGTTATGATAAACACGTGTGAAATAAAGTTCAGCAATTGTATTTGCATTCAGTATTCATTAAACGTAATTATACTTGTAGTTGAAGAAAATGCATTGAATGTCCGCATTTATACACCATGGTGATTTTATAGATATATAAATATTATATAATTTGGTGAATATCAAATGAGAACTGCAGGTGTTGGAGTACACAAAAGATGCCAAAATGTGTAATTTTTTACATTTCAAGGGCCATAACTCCAACATTATTTAACGATTTTTTCAAGTTCAAAAAATTTGTCCAATATAATATGGTTTTGCAACTTCTGTGTAAGAGTGCACAGTTCAAATAACGCATTTTTTAAGATTCAAGGGGCATAACTCCGATTTAATTATCCAATTAATCCAGTTCAAAAACTTGTCCAAGATATTATTGTTATATAATAACTGTATAAGTTTTTTGAGGATCCAATGAAAAATGCGAGTGCTAGAGTGCATACAAGGTCAAATAGTGTATTTTCGTGTTTCAATGACCAAATGTTAGATTTGGCCAATATATTCTATAGATAAAAATACCGTTATAAAACTTCCAGCGTTTATTAATATAAGCATATTTGACACATATTAAAACGAAGTTTCTGGTTCATTTTGAAATAAAGTTTGCTTACTCAATTTTTTTTTTATGATTTAATCATAACCCTGGATATAATCTGCACTGCTGACTAATCTATCATAAGTCAGGGAGAAAATCCTTTTGTAAATAAATACCAGTCATGACGCTGTGTGGACATATTACCTGTCACTATAAGTCGTTGTTGGTGATTTCTACCTTCCCTATGTAATCACGTTTTATATTTATATTAACCTAACCTCTCATTCCTGGGATCCTGGAAGGCTAACGATGAGGAACGGGATATAAGCCTTACATAGTAAGTACTAACAGTTTCATGGCATACCAGAGGTCAAATCATCTCTCCAGTTCAGTCTGTTATTAAATAGTGGACAAGGAGTTTTATCACATATACTTTCATTGAAGGAAGGAATATAAAGTTGGGTCTGCATCACCGTGAGTCAGGATCCCATGAATACTAAGGGGCTAAAATTACACTACTGGCAGAGTTTTTACATGTGCTCGCGGTGATGCCTGACCCCACCATATATGTGACAAAGAAACCCTATGTTATTTTGATTGCTAGTAAAATATTTTGCTGAAAAATTAATCAAGTGTTGAAAACGGCATATAAATTTGATTCTTTTATATTTATTTTCATTTTCTATAATTCACATTTCATCACTTTTAAGTGAAATAACCTAATTTTTTATTATGTTTCAGCAATAAACGGTTGGCTACAGTCCAAGTGGTCAATGGCTTTAGGAAAGCAAAGTTCAGAGCCCTGGATCCCAAAGTCCACAGCAAGAGAGACCTGGGAGACGATCAACAACAATCACCATCAGGTATTTTTAAACCTAAATGTCTTTATATGAAACAGTGAAAAGATTGGTTTCATTACAAAAAGTTTGCCGTTTTTATTATGTTTTAACACGATCCATATAATTCGACCCACGTGGGCCCCTATTTTTGAAAATCAAAATTCGAAAACCTTATTGCGCATCTACATACAGTGAATGACAATACTGTATAGAAATAAAATGCACAAAACAAAAACTGAGAGAAGAGTTTAGGTCACAAGAAAAGTGTAACGGACGGACGGACAGACGGACTGACCGACATTCTGGGTTTAAGTGCTAGAGGATTATAATCTTTACAGTTAATACTACTAGTATCTATAATTACTTACAAACAGAACATGTTAAGGATTGTAACAACTTGTTTCAGTATTGTCTATTTTCAGACCGTGTTCATTTTACAACTTGTTTCATCATAGAAATGTGCACCTACTGCATCAAGAGAGGTCATGAGAAAAGCGCTCCAGCTCGTATTCGTCTATATGACTGCTCAGTTTACGGACACATTTGCAGATTGTGTTATTGCAATCATCACATGGAGAGTGTCTGTCGCAGTAAAGAAAACCCCAAAGCTAGAGACAATGATACATTATCTTGCAATGCTGCTGTTTTTTTATGCTTTCTGTACTATTAGTGATGTTGTGAATGTATTTGATGATTCTTGTATGCTAAATGACTCTGGTATTGAACGTTCACTTTGCATTGCTCATCATGTATATGGCAAACTATCAAACTCATGGGTTAAGCAGCGATCTCAGTCACAATCATTTGTAAATGTTGTAGCTAGAGTCTCACCTGAAGATTACTCTGCCCTTTGTTTTCAGTTGACTCATCCACGTACAATTTCAGCTATTCTTCCTGCCATGGCAGACATAGAAAGCCAAAGTTACCTTGCTGGTTTGAAGGTCATCTGTCGTCTCGGTCTTCGAGAGTCCGACCTTATTCCTGTAACCATGCAATTGCACACAAGTCACACATCTTGGTATCAAGATCCTCGGTACCATAGTCTTCCACTTGAGTGCCAAAGATCACAACGGTGAGACTATTGAAACTAGGCAGATGACGTACATGTATATCACTGATAATTTCCCTGCATTAGGTGTCCAGTCAACAAATGACCCAGACCTGAACTCATCAATACAAGAGCAGTTTGACACATGTAGCTGCCCTAAACGCCAGGGACCCCACCACCCTCACCGAAATTGCCGTTTCCGGCGACAGAGGAAAATGTACCCCGTTTAAAGGCCTTCTTGTTAGATCATTACAAGTCCAGTACGTTCAACACGTGTGAGCATCAATCCCTGTCTTTAATGAATGTCCCTCCCATGAAGCTGATGGTTGACCCTAATGCCGAATCTGTAGCTCAACACACTCCAATTACTGTCCCCATTCATTGGCGTGATACTGTTAAAGCTGGAATTGACCAGGACGTACGTATGGAACGCCAGAGCTGTCTTAAGTTCAGTATTGACATCTTAATGGGTCATTTAATCATTGTGTTGGGTTGTCTCATCATTATGTTGGGTTGTCATAGCATTAGGTTGGGTTGTCATTGCATTATGTTGGGTTGTCATAGCATTGTGTTGGGTTGTCTTATCATTGTGTTGGGTTTTCATAGCATTGTGTTGGGTTGTCATAGAATTGTGTTGGGTTGTCATAGCATTATGTTGGGTTGTCATAGCATTGTGTTGGGTTGTCTTATCATTATGTTTGGTTGAAATAACATTGTGTTGGGTTGTTTCATCATTATGTTGAGTCGTCATACCATTGTGTTAGGTTGTCTCATCATTATGTTTGGTTGAAATAACATTGTGTTGGGTTGTCTTATCATTATGTTGGGTCATCATAACATTGTGTTGGGTTGTCTCATCATTATGTTGGGTCGTCATAACAATGTGTTGGGTTGTTTCATCATTATGTTGGGTCGTCAAAACATTGTGTTGGGTTGTCTCATCATTATGTTGGGTCATCATAACATTGTATTTGGTTGTCTCATCATTATGTTGGGTCGTCATAACATTGTGTTTGGTTGTCTCATCATTATGTTGGGTTGTATACTCATTATGTTGGGTTGTCATAGCATTGTGTTGGGTTGCCTTATCATTATGATGGATTTTATATTCATTATGTTGGGTTGTCATAGCATTGTGTTGGGTTGCCTCATCATTATGTTGGGTTGTATAATCATTGTGTTGGGTTGCCTCATCATTATGTTGGGTTGTATAATCATTGTGTTGGGTTGCCTCATCATTATGTTGGGTTGTATAATCATTGTGTTGGGTTGCCTCAGCATTGTGTTGGGATGTATAATCAATGTGATGGGTTGTCTCATCATTATGTTGGGTTGTATACACATTATGCTGGGTTGTCATACCATTGTGATGGGTTGCCTCATCATAAGGTTGGGTTGTATATTCATTATGTTGGGTTGTCATAGCATTGTGTTGGGTTGTATGATCATTTTACTGGGTCGCCATAGCATTGTGTTGGGTTGTCTCATCATTATTTTGGGTTGTTTCGTCATTATGTTTGGTTGTAAAATCGATGTGTTGGGTTGTCAGAGCATTGTGTTGGGTTTCCTTTTCATTATATTGGGTTGTATAATCATTTTGTTGGGTTGCCATAACATTGTGTTGGGTTTTCTCATCATTATGTTGTGTTGTATACTCATTATAATAGGTTGTTAAAGCATTGTGTTGGGTTGTCTCATCATTATATTGGGTTGTATAATCATTATGTTTGGTTGTCATAACATTGTACTTGGTCGTCTCGTCATTGTCGGTTATATTAACATTATGTTCTGTTCACATTTAATTATGATCGGTTGATATGCTATTATGTAAGGTTCACATGTCATTATGTTCGGTTAACTTGTCGTTATGTTGTTGAGCTAAAAACCAAGGAGAACGAATGAAAGAAAATGGCGACGGACATCGCACGTCTGCTAAGGCAGACAGGAATGGAGATCTTAATTGATCGTTTTCAGGAGGAGAAGATTGAAATAACAACCATCTCCTCAATCTCCGACAACGAGTTGATGCGGCTGGGTGTTATGACAATTGGGAACAGGATCCGGTTGAGGGAGGCTGCAAAACAGGTGTGCAAATCTAGAGCGTTATCAATGGTATCGGCCATTTCTAAACAGGGCAGACTCTTTCTTTTTAATGTTATTATCCAACTTTGATGACATTTCCATAAGTTTTTTTGCGGGATTTTTTTTTTCAAACTGAAGAATAGATCCACTTCATTTCAAAAAGGAAGCAAGGAAAAACTCTTAAAATTCCTTGATTTCAACCATAATTTCAATCAAAGGGGACCAGCACGTATTTTTAGCTATATATAGTGTGGGTCGGTGTAAAACACTGACGCTTAAGCTGACAATATAGGTAAAGAAGGAAACCGCTGACGATATGTCCAAAGAAGGAAACGCTGACAATATGTACAAAGAAGGAAACGCTGACGACACGTTTTGAAACTGTTAATTAAAATTGGAGCTCTAGTATACTCATTAATAACACGAATAATAATATTAATAATAATAGATCTAATATTAAAAAATATGATATTAATGATAATAGATCTAATTGCAGCTCTATTATAAGTGTTAATAAACACGGATAATACTAGATCAGTGACGTTATTATGATGATGTTTTCTATTATGATAATATTGAAAAGAACATTAAATAATACTTACGTACGTATTTTCAAAAAATTCCATTGTCAAATTAATGTTTTATTTCCAAAATGAAATTATCCATACTGTATACGGAAATGGGGAATTGGTTTTACGAAAGGGACTGAAAAAGGGTCGATTAAATCAATATTTCTTTAGTATGATTAATAGTTTAAGTATTTTCTTGAAAAGAACATTTAAAAAACATGCATGCGTCAATAAGAAAGTTTTAATTGTAAATTATTGTGTTTAGTGCCAAAATGAAAACATACAGTTTTACTATATAAAAATTTATTTAAATTTCACATTAAAATAAATCAATAATGACATAAATAACTACACATTTTATAATACTAGTGCGGTCCCACGCTGGCGGTGACCAGCATATAGACTAAGAATGAAAACGCTGACAATATGTACAAAGAAGGAAACCGTTGACGATATGTAGAAAGAAGGGAAACGCGGACGCTATAGAGCTATAATGAAAATGCAGACAACACAAACTGTCTATATCGCTAACATGATCAATTCTTAAAAAATATAGCCAGAATATATTCATACTTATAATTTTGCTAAATTTCACATTAAAATAAATCAATAATGACATAAATAACTACACCTCTTATAATACTAATGCAGTCCCACATTTGCGCTGACCAGCATATAGACTAAGAATGAAAATGCTGACAATATGTACAAAGAAGGAAACCGCTGACGATATGTAGAAAGAAGGGAAACACTGACGCTATAGAGCTATAGTGAAAATGCAGACGACACAAACTGTCTATATCGCTAACATGATCAATTCTTAAAAAATATAGCCAGAATATATTCATACTTATTATTTTGCTAAATTTCACATTAAAATAAATCAATTATGACATAAATAACTTCACCAGCCATAACAATATTGCAGTCCCACACTGGCGCTGACCAGCATATAGACTAAGAATGAAAATGCTGACAATATGTACAAAGAAGTAAACCACTGACGATATGTAGAAAGAAGGGAAACGCTGACGCTATAGAGCTATAATGAAAATGCAGACAACACAAACTGTCTATATCGCTAACATGATCAATTCTTAAAAAATATAGCCAGAATATATTCATACTTTTTATTTTGCTAAATTTCACATTAAAATAAATCAATAATGACATAAATAACTACACCTCTTATAATACTAGAGCAGTCCCACACTTGGGCTGACCAGCATATAGACTAAGAATGAAAACGCTGACAATATGTACAAAGAAGGAAACCGCTGACGACATGTAGAAAGAAGGGAAAAGCTGACGCTATAGAGCTATAATGAAAATGCAGACGAAACAAACTGTCTATATAGCTAACATGATCAATTTTTAAAGAATATAGCCAGAATATATTAATTCTTATTATTTTGCTCTATTTCGTGTGTACAAAGAAGGAAACCGCTGACGATATGAAGAAAGAAGGGAAACGCTGACGCTATAGAGCTATAATGAAAATGCAGACGACACAAACTGTCTATATCTCTTCCTTGATCAATTCTTAAATAATATAGCCAAAATATATTCATATTTATTATTTTGTTAAATTTCATAAAAGAATAAATCAATTATGACATAAATAACTACATAAAATAATGCATATCACATGCTTACTCTTAATTGCAGTGAAAATGCAGAAGACAAATGTGACATGCAGGCTACTGTCACAAATATCGTTAATTAATATGCAATCAACAAGTGCAGAACTGCCTGCGGGGTGGGGGGCAATACCCGTGTCATAAAATTGTATTAACTATCAATTTAATACGGAGCTGGCACAACGGGAGTTAATGCTTAAGGTCATGGCATATTAAAGAATTAATATGTAAATTAAATATTGTCATGTAAGTCAATCAATGCTTGACGCATGTGTAATTTACATAATTCTTAAGATAAATTGCATATATAAATTATATCTATGAATAATAACATGTACAGGTTAAAATAACAGATGAACTTGCAATCATATTATTAGACAAACGATTAAAGGACCGCAAAATTTTCATGGATTAATGTAATTAACATCAATTACATCTTTGATCCAACTATACAACCATGTTTAATTTAAAATTGTCAATTATTACATTTTCACTAAGACACAAGTAGTTTTAAACCGATATTCCATTGTGTGATCAAACAATCGTGTTTGAAATCAAATTATTAGACAAACGATTAAAGGACCGCAAAATTTTCATGGATTAATGTAGTTAACATCAATTATATCTTTATTCCAACTATACAGCCGCTTTTGATTTAAACTTATCAATAATAACATTTTCACTAAGACACAAATAGTTTCAAACCGATATACCATTGTGTGATCAAACAATCGTGTCTGAAATCATTCTATAAGACTAACGTTTCAAAATTGTCACGGATTAATATAATTGACATCAATTTTATCTTTGTGATCCAACTATACAACCGCTTTTTATTTAAATGATCATTGATTACATTTATAATAAGTCACAAACAGTTTTAAAACGATATACCATTGTGTAATCAAACAATCATGTTTGAATTCATTTTATTCAATCGTTTTTCAATGGATATAATAAGCCTATAATTGCTTAAAACCTTGATCTTTAACATCCTAATATTTTACTGTAATATGAAAATCTGCCATAAATATGTGTCTATATATTTCCTTTCTGGAATAAAATATAGTAGTCTATTTCATAATGTCAGCATTTCCTTCAATTGCTATATCGTCAGCGTTTCCTTCTTTGTACATATTGTCAGCGTTTCCTTCTTTGTACATATTGTCAGCGGTTTCCTTCTTTACCTATATTGTCAGCTTAAGCGTCAGCGTTTTACACCGTGCCATATAGTGTAAATATAGACCGTGCTGGCCCCCTTTGCTTCAGTCCGTTTTTGTTTACTTAAGAACAGTTGTAAAGATACAATTGACCGATACAGGTACAGGACATTTCGTCCCAAAGACAACTTGTCACAAGTTTCGAAACAATTCGTTTGTTTTGTTAAAAAAAAAAACCCCCAAAGAATTACGAATATAAATGGTAATGACATAACATATCTGTATGGTCCTAATTATGATTGGAGTAGGACTGGAGTGACGAAATAGCGCATTGTTTATCATTGTGGTTTATACAATATCAATGGACTGGAGTTCCACCATCATCAAGTTCTTTTTATTCATTTTTTTAAATTATTGTATCTATACTGTAGTCTATATGCAGGGACTTAATTATATGTCTGCTCTATATATATATAAACCAAAGAAGTCATACATTTACTGACAATTCCGTATTTCTTATTTTAAAATGAGCCTGGTCCAATTAGCTCAGTCCGTAATACGTCTGACTATCAATCCCGGGGTCATGAGTTCAAATCCCCACCCGGCAACAGTCTTCATGATGGTTGATATACTACATTGTACCTCATTATCATTCGTCTCTCACTGCTAATTCAAGTGGAAACGTAAGTTACTTTAGGAGATGTGTGTGCTGACCTACTGGTTAACTTTTGAGGATCCCAGGAAACAGTGGTTAGGTAAACTGATCGTCTGTAAGCCTTTATGACATAAAAGTGATGCTGAATATTTAATCAATCAATCAAAATAAGCCATCCAGCTGGTTCAAAGAAGAAATAGCCTATTTAGCTGGTATGGTAATTAGCTGAAAAGTTCCCATTTTAATGCTTGTTCTGCTAGATATCTCTAAATAATTTGAAAGTTAGGAAACATCTTTGTTGTACTAATTATTTATCATATTCATACTGTGAACTTAACACTATTTTATCATGACAATTGCATTCTCAGATAAGAACTTCATCTTTCGTATTTCTTATTCAATGTTTCACAAATATGTTGTTATATTTTAATAATTAGAAATGAAATTTAAACTGAACATCTTTGTTTAAATAAAATTTAAAAATAGTATAGATCCAAAAATATCTTGAATGTTTCTTGTTAGAAAAGTATATTTTCATGTAAATTTAAACATGATTCACTGTGCCTCCTACCAGTATTGTGAATGTCATTGCCTCTGGGTCTACCATTCAGATCCCAGTGGTGCCAATAAGTTAAAATGCACATTTATAATTGAAATATCTTCTCTTTTAGAAACAAATACCATGAATGGTTATTTTTTCCACTTATATGGCTCTTTTATCAAAATTATTCCATTCATGACCCAGGGTCCTCCATGGCCGAGAAGTCTAAGGCGCTGTCTCAAGATCACTTACCTCTCACAGCTAAGGTCATAGGTTTGAGTCCTGCTTGTTCCAAAAACTTTATGTGAAAAAAATTTGACAGTTACTTGCGGAAAGACGATGGTTCAACTCAGTCTGAAGTCTTCCTCCAACAGAAAAACTGGATATGACATATACATGTATAACCTGAAATGTGTTGAAAATAGCGTTTCAAACCCCTTTAAAAAAAAAAAAGAAACGCATTTACCCGGTATGACCTCTGTTCCCATTTCAGGGAAAATTTATATTGCACAATTTTCTCCACTGGACAGCTGTCTGGATGTAAATGCTATGCTTGGTTATAATGTCCACAAAGGTCTTTACCAAAATTGTCAAATTCCTTGGTCTTCTGTTGATGCCCAAAGTGTCTGGCTAATATGTCACTCAGGTGACCATTAAGGTCCATGGGCCTTTTGTATTGTTTCTATTAAGAAAAAGGCTAATAGAGAGAGAGATTGAGATTTATTTCTTCCAATATTATTCCCTAAATGAGTTACTTTTTAATAACAATCCCTCATAGATCAATATGTCTATTTCAAATTATTGAAGAACTTAATATTTCAATATTCCAAGTACGTTTCATCCAGGGGCTGGATCAGTAACGGGGCCTGATATTCCATAACTCCACTGACATAACTATTTAAATGGAATGTGCAATATATATCAGGAGACCAACCTTTTTTAGTGGTAAATAAAAATATGTTACTTTTGATTATCTGAAAACAAATTTAAAAGCAAAATCTGATTTCATTTGGGAAAATTTAGTTACCTAAGGCACTGTCTCAAGATCACTTACTGCTCAGGCCATAGGTTTGAGTCTCGCTTGCTCCAAAAACTTTATGGAAGAAAGTTTGCCAGTTTCTTGTGAAGGACATTGGTTCTACTCAAATTCATTCTGAGGTGTTCCTCCACCAGAAAAACTGGATATGCCATATGTAACCTGAAATGTGTTGAAAATCACTTTTAATAGGGATAAAATATTGTTATAAAATTTAAAGTAAACTTCAAGTATATCTTAATATAGGCATTTAACAGAACTTTCTGTGGTTGTTGTTTTAAATTTTCATTGTTCATAATTTGGCCACATCTTCTTGTGATACTTTAAAAAGTAGTCAACCAATTTTTAAAATGATTTTTTTTATTTACTTCTAAAATTTAGATTTTTTCCTCACAACACTGTGCACAGTATTTCAACAAGTTGATCATGGTTTCAGATAGACTTCAGCTAGATGATTATTTTCCAAAATGTTCATTTTAGGTAAAATAACCTTTTTTTTACACTCTCATGGTCTTAAATTACAAATTGGAGACATTTCCTTAACAAAAAAACATATTTTGGCATGTTTATGCTTCAAATAAAGCATATTATGTGCATATTTACATTGAAATTTCATGACAAATAACAAACTTTTGAAGAAGTTCTGTTTTGAATGATTGAAATGTGCAATATTTTAGCATTTAAATAATATTGAATAATGTATTTTGGTAAGATTGTCCTCACTGTGTTATGAGACTATTTTCATGAAAAACTTTTAATTGAATTAATAGGTTATCATTTTTTTTTTTATGAAATTAGTGAAACGCATCAAAATCACATGCCGGTCGACATCTCGCAACTGTATATAATGACCATGCAGAAAAATTGTATTCTGACAAAAGTTTCAGTACTTAATGCATGAAACTTGGCAATATTATTGCAAATTGATAGTACTTACTAAACAAGAGGTCATTATACATGTAAAAAATTTAAGGGTTCCTTATATGCATAGCACCACCATTGGAAACAAGATGCGATTCCGTAGGGTAGTCGCATAATGGCGGTTATAAATAATCCTTGTTTCTTCTTCTTTAATAATGGATTTTCTTTTAAAATTTTAATGCTCATTTTTTTATTTGAATGGAATTATTGATGTATTTTGAGCATTTTGAAAGCACCTGCATTGCCATATTTGAATTGTAAATTTAGAAGAAAAAAAATGATGCTTGGAAATAGCGGTATGAATACATGATTTCTGAAGTCGACTTCCACTTTGTCGACAGTGTACACACTGAGCAGAAATAAAATCTCTTATTTGGCATATACTATTATGACCCCTACTTTTGTCATCATACTTTGGTAGTGCAGAGGTTGACAAACAGTAAAATGTTAGTTTCACTTCTTTCATTTGGGTCTCTCTATGAATGACAAACCTTAGAACTTTTATTATTTACTACAGAATAAAGAACAAAAATCAATGCTGGGTTTACACCTTAATTTATTTCAGGTCAGTAGAGGTGAAGAAGAAATTGCTGGGCCAAGTTTTGAGCAAAGTGTTGCGCCAAGTATTGGGCCAGTTAGACAAATTCTGGGTGAGAGAAATCGTTTATTCGGCAGGCGCCCCATAAAAACGAAACAAAAAGGAAAGAAAAACCGTTTTTCAGGATTGACAGGCCAATTTGTTTGTTTATCAAGTAAAACATGTCAAAAAATTCCAACAACATCGGAGAAAGAAATCTTAAGAAAAGCCGGATTGGGTTTTAAAAAAATAAGGATGGAAAATGATGATGAAGAGGCGGCCGTCTTGGATAATATCATGTCGGACCTTATAAATGAAGGGGGTGAAACAGTTGGTTTTCCTCAGTTGAAAGACGCTGGTGGAGTTGAATTGTTAAGAACTGTACAGAATTGTAGAAGTTTGTGTATCATAGACTGTCCTTGGACTTTAAAGGAATTAAAATGTAATGTTGGTTCACAGGCCAAAATCTATGTACGACCAATTCAAAAGAAATTAGAAACCAAATCATTAGAGACTGATGAAAAGGAACATTCCCAACAAGTGAAGACTGTTTGTGAAGGGTGCAAAGTAGCGTTTTACATGAGAGAACTCTGAGAGCATCTGGCTTTATGTCCTTCTGAAAGTCTGCCAGACATACATGTAGAGTCAGATGACCTATACCTCCCTGAGTTTTCAGTGAATAACAGCAGGACTGAAGAAGTTAATATAGATGATATTGATAGCACATTAACTGATATCGTAAATGGCACTATTGGAACCATTTCCTTTCAAGATGATTCCACTGAAACATCTGCAACTGAAACCATTAATACAGCTGAATAATTTCCAATATACGAGACACCTACTATTGAACAATTAATTTATGTAAAGAAAACAATGTGGATAATCCTGTGGAAATACTCAAATTAATGCAACAAGAAATAGTTACAGGGAGGGCATTAGAGATAGAAAACATGTCAGAATGTGCCGAGGGAGATACAAACTTCATTATGGTTGATCGCAAAAATATCCTAACAACTTTTTTTGAGGAACTCTTTGGGATTCAAAAAAATGAACTAGGAAAGACTCTGGAAGTTCAGTTTTACAACGAGGTAATGTATAGATATTGCATAAGCAGAACCTACCTAGCAAAAGGGCATCAATTTTAAAAAAAATCTTGGTTCGCTAAGAAACTGTTTTTGTCTTTCTTTGTGACGATGTATTATACTTACATACAACTGATTGATTGAATATTTAGCTTCGTTTTTATGCCATCGAGGGCTAACAGATGATCAGTTAACCTAACCACTGTTTCCTGGGATCCTGAAAAGTTAACCAGTACTTGAGCACACCCCATCTCTGCAAGTAACTGATAACTTCCCCACTTGAATCAGCAGTGAGAGACGAATGATAATGAGACACAATGTCTTATATCAATTATCACGGAGACTTTTGCAGGGCAGGGATTCAAACTCACGACCCATGTATTGATAGTCAGATGCATTACTAACTGAGCTAATCAGCCCGACATAATTACTTACATTCAACATATGCACCAGCTGTAACATAAAACAAATACAATGTCATTATTACCTAACTTTAGGTTAAACCGTTTTGTGTTTAGTTGCGTTTATTACTTGTTTTGGTGTTTGCCTCCAATCTCAATCTGTGCATGGGTGGTGCGTTTTATCCCAAGCATTGTTGTCTTCTGACAACTCTTGTTTAAACATTTCTAGTAAGCCTTGGTTACCAAATATGCTGCTTCAAAGAGGCCTCACCTATATCGCTGATATTTTTTTATATTACGACTAAAAATGCACATTTTAATATCAAAAATCATATATTGTGGATATTCTGTTCAATAACTTATATTGTATTTTGTCTCTGTAGTGTAAAATTCTTTAATTTTGTGGAGCAAATACTAAATTGGGTCTCATGATAAAATCCAACATTGGCCAGTACATGTATCGGGTTATGCTAAAACCATGACGAATAAAAAGGAAAATGCCGGCTTGTGTATTAACAACTTTACTACAAGTAAGGAATCAACCATTACCTTTGAATGGGACCGTCATCTTTGTGATTCAATAATATTGCCAACTGAACAGAAAGTTTAATTGCTTTGTGGGTGGGGGTGGGGGGAGTGCGAGAGTTCACTGTGACAAAGATTCTTTCTAGTAATAGGCTTTGAAACTCATAGGATTAATTCTTGTGCTGGAACTTGGGACTGTTTCATGCACATTAGTTTAGTCTGAAGCTTTAAGTTTGAAACTGTTCTCAAACATATAAGGTTAGTTTTGTGCTGAAACTTGGCTTTGTTTCATGCGCTTTAGGTTGTTTGAAGACTTAGGTTTGAAACAGTCTTCAAGCGTATAGGTGTACTTTTATGCTGGAACTGAGCATTGTTCCAAGCATACAGTTTTGGTTTGAGTTTGAAATACCGTAAGTCTCAAACATATGCTGGCCAGACACGTTGTCTGAACAGCTGGTCTCATCATTTAAAATAGTGTTGAGCAACAGTTAGTTCAACACTACAGGGTTTGAAACATTATACTGTATACATATAGTTGATTGTTATGATCATTTGTCTGTATGATTTCTAAATATTAGAATCATTTTTTTTTTTTGTTTGAAGTTTACTTATCATGAGACAAGAAGCCTGAGGAAAATTATATATTATATAGTTTGAACAAAATTGTTTAACATAGTTTCAAGCTAGGATGTTTCACAGCTTCTAAATCCAGTAAAGACAAAGTCACCTTAAAGAAAATCCTGTTTTAAGTTTAAGATACACACCCAATATCTTGACAAAGTTGTCTAGGTGATACATCTTTAAGAACTTCTAATTTTAAATGTTTTCCTTTCAGACTGCTCTTGATTATGGAGGCCCAAGGAAGGAGTTTTTTAGACTTGTGCTAAGAGAAATCAAAAGCAAGTATTTCCACAATGATCTGAAGGATTTATTAGCTGAAGATTATGAAATGGTTGGAATTGTCTTTGGTTAGTATATAAAAAGAAAAAAAATTATTAACTAGTTATCCCAATTTTAATAAAAAAGTAAATAAGAAAGAAGCTCCATACAGCACTTTCTAGCTTCAAATTAAAAATATCAATGTTCTGTTCATTTATAAATTTAAAGTGATCAATTGAACGGACATGGAATTATTTTACATACCGGTATGTACTTTTCTCGGGGTGACCAGCAGTCAACCCAGATGCGAATGTGTATTAAGTACAAGCATACATAGGATGTATTTACAGTTGTATGCAAATGGTGCCGAAAGGGTTAAGTAATTATCAAATGCTGTTTTGAGGATAAAGAATAAACATTCTACATGCTGCAAGGATCGTGTGTGGTTGCAGGTAGTGTGACATATTGCACGTCTCTGTTGAGCCTTTTAAAGATTTATATGTCGCATCTCCCGAGTTATGGACAGTAGATCGGATATCCAAAAACTTTAAAAGCTGTCCATTCACGCCTTACTTAATTATTTTATTTAGGTTGCAGGCTACTACATAATTGAATTTGCTATGTTCAACACTAGCAAGTGTTGATTTGCATCTTGAAATGGCATAAAAGTTTAATTTCTAAATAGTTGTGAATCATTCAGGTTGTCCTTAGTTGGTGAATGTCGGAATGAAGAAAATAACAGCAATAAACTTTTAGCATTGTCAGTAGTTTATCAAGAATGTTTTTTTAATGTTTTATTGGTCAAAATTGGTTGACAGTACTTTCACCATATGCATACATTACATTGCAAAATTGGTAAGAGTTTTGGGATTTTACAAACAATCAAAAGATGACGTAGTCATTGGCATTTTAGTCCTTAAGCACTAACTTGACAGTGTACATGGCAAGTGACGTACATGTGTGTAAGTTTTTTTTTAAGTAAAATGTACCTAGTCACAAACACATGATGTGTTGGTCAATGAAAGCCGACACGGTTTTCACCCTATGCTCAATGATTGTGAAGTACCGGTAATGTTCTATTCGCTAAGAAGGATGTGTAACAGTTCATGTAAACAAATTGCCTGTCCAGTGTTTGAATACTTGTAATTGACAGGTTGTGTCCGAGCGAATGTGAATTGTTAAAATCTCAAGGTGTACGTTTGATTTCACCTCGTCATAAAATCACAAAACTCATCAGTTTCAAATATTTTAAGTGTAAAATACATGTCATGGGTATTTTATGGTTTAATTTGCAACAAGTAACTTATTAAAAGTCACTATTTACTATATTAGACTATTTATTAGTACAATAGAGAGTCACAAATAATTCTTTCAGTAATAAAAGTGGTACCGGTACTAGATATATTAATCAAGTTAGGTTAAAACAATTTTAATTTCAAAGAGAACAAAGATAAAGTGCTTTTAAATGAATACAATTTCAAATTATAATTATCTGTCTTACTATTCTTATCTATATAATTTCTCTGGTTTGGCTGTTTTAATCTATTTTTCTGTAAAATGTTTTAGCTCTTAGTACATTACAAAACGGCAAAGTACCAAACTTCATGGACGAAAATATGCTGGAAGAACTATAGGATAGTCAGAGACCATCCCCATGCATAAAAAGACTGCGTCAGGGTCTCAATCATTTGGGACTGTTTGAGGTACAGTAGTTTGATATTAGCAGATACCTTTTTCTTATACAGACACTATTGTCTCCATGAGCAATTTTAGTTTTAATGTTCAATACCTGCAAAGCATGACAAATATTTAAAAACTTTGTCTTTTGACTTGCCAGTTGGTAATGAGAATCAATTAGTTTTATTGATAACCTTGTTTTCATTTAATGTATATATACTCCAGTCCCTTGTACTTTTTGTTTTGCACATATTTTTATCTCAGTGAATGTACCTTAATGCTAATTATACTGTTACCAATATGAGGGTATTATTCTTTAAAAATATTTGATAAGCTGCCATTGAATTAAACAAACACAAATTAAATGTCCACTGTCCTTGTTATTTTGATTATAATAAATGTGAATAAAATGTGTAAGAATGACCGTGTCAAAACTCGTAGGAAATCTACTTACATCCATGGAAATGGAATAGATATGCAGTTGATTATCATTTTAGTTATACATATTAGCATTTAGAGTATACAGTAATATTTAAACTTATTGCGAACTGTTTAAACATTTGTTGATGCTTTTTTGAAGAAAAAAAATGTTTATATTCACAGGTTTGCAGACAGCTACCTTCATTTAGATATATATTTCATCACCACTCTGTTCAGTTGACAGTAAAACGAGTATTATCTCTACTAAAACTCAATTTTAGTGAGAAAGGCAGCAATATGTATTTATTGGAAAAAACAGTCTACAACATGTTCATAAAATACATAAGAGAAGTAGCAAGTAGGTGTACATGTTTATTTTAGTAAAACAATTCATATAAAGAGCTTATTAAATAATGAGTAAGCCACATATGACTGAGTTAATGTGTTATAAAACTGTTAACATGTTTTCTGTCCATCTGCATAATACCAAACTCTTCCAATTTTAATCAGATCTCTTATGGATCATTTCTATGGACCTGATACCTAGATCATGAAATAAAAATACCTGATCAATAAAGAACATGATTTAAACATGTCATCACAATCACCTTAATGTTTGGATAATTAGCATAATTTTTATGCCATCAATGGCGAACAGACGGTATGTTAACCTAATCACTCTTTCCTTGGATCCTGAAATGTTCAGCAGTACTTGAGCACATCCATCTCGCAAGTAACTCGCAACTATCCTACTGGAATCCACATGAGACGCAAATGACAACGAGACACAATATCCCTAGATTGATGTAAATCAGCATGACACCTCCCCTGGATTAATACATGAAGATAGATATAACTTTGAGCTCATTTAACATTCAATACTTTTCTCAGCTCATCAAACGCTCAGTGGTGAGCTATTGCTACCACAGTTTGTCCATACAACTTGGTCTGTTAAGTTTTTTTATTAGTTCTTTTATTCTTTTATTTTACTAACATCATTTTTCATTGACCTTAACCAGACATGATCAAAATTTTGAATGCCATGACAGCTTTGACAAGTTTGACAACCAGCCTGATAGGTCCAGGAACATTAAACTTATTGTACATGTATAATTTTGGAAAAATGTTATAATTTGTCTTGTTACCACAGCAGCACATAGTTTTCATGCAAACATGCCCTAAATTGGTGAGAATGTTACTTGCTATGAGATTTCAGAAATTAGATAACCAGCTTGATCAGGTCATAGTTCAACAGGCTGTGTTTCTTCATACCTACCAACTGCAAACACATGTATAAATTTGTTAAAGCTTCCTCGGACCTGTGTGACTGGAACACTTCCAGAAGAGGTTAAACTGTTTGCATTATATGACTACTCCTTCACTAACACTTACTATGGTTTAAAATGATAATACATTAAGGTATGGAAACATGAAATCTAGCTTTTGTGGTTGTAGCCAGCAGAACTTACATCATGGTAATGTGTCTGTTGACTAGTCAAAGAATATCAGTCCAGTAACAATACAATTATTACCCTTGAATTATTGAAAAGGTTATAGTTGTGTTGATTTCCTTGTTATGGTTTGGTTTTAAGTAACTATACCTAACAATGTTATCAGAATTCAGTCACATGTTTTTCATAACCAGCTTGATCAGGTCATAGTTCAACAGGCTGTCATCTGAGCAAACTTTGCAAAGTTACATTTGTCTGTTGTGGACAACAGCTTCTTTGTCAGAAACCACACAACTTTCTTTTCCCAAATTATGTGTTACTCTGTAAGTTCAAATAATGACCTAGGTGGTCAATTTTTAAATTTTGGACATGAAACTCATATAAGTGCCTTGAATCCTGTTAGGCATATTGTTAGTTTTCCTTTTAAATTTTTGTATTAGATTGTGGTAGGGAAACAACAGCATATTATATGCAGAGAGATGATTTTAAAGAAAACAACATTGTCATACAATTTGCTTTTTGTGTCTTTTCAGGTGGACGCCGTGACCTTGTGACACTGTCGAAGGTTTTGGAATTTGTGACTGGCACAGATGAAGAACCGCTATTGGGATTTAAACTGCATCCATCTATTGAGTTTCAAAAAAGTGTTTCTTCATACCTACCAACTGCAAACACATGTATAAATTTGTTAAAGCTTCCTCGGACCTGTGTGACTGGAACACTTCCAGAAGAGGTTAAACTGTTTGCATTATATGACTACTCCTTCACTAACACTTACTATGGTTTAAAATGATAATACATTAAGGTATGGAAACATGAAATCTAGCTTTTGTGGTTGTAGCCAGCAGAACTTACATCATGGTAATGTGTCTGTTGACTAGTCAAAGAGTATCAGTCCAGTAACAATACAATTATTACCCTTGAATTATTGAAAAGGTTATAGTTGTGTTGATTTCCTTGTTATGGTTTGGTTTTAAGTAACTATACCTAACAATGTTATCAGAATTCAGTCACATGTTTTTCATGGATGCACAATGAGGTTCAATGACTCTGGGTTGCAGTTTTACTTCCCCTTTATTACTTTTCCATCATCATAATAGTCAACAGCTCTATTACAGTAACTCGCTCATTATTCAAACTTTTCAGCGTACCAGTTGTTACAATATTCATTTTCATCTTAACAATGATGGTTATCTGATTTGAAAACTTACTACACATTTCTCAAAAACTTGTATTTTAAAAAAATATTGGAGACAATACTAGGGTTTATTATAATGTGACCATGTGTAACCCTAAATCCTTACCATTATAACAACTTGCAATGAAGAAACATGATTTATTATGTTAAAACATATTTATTACAATTTTGGGTAAGAAAATGCTCCTTTGTAACTAAAGCCATAAATTGATTCTCATTTTGTTGCCAGATTATTTTTTTCACGCAATCATGTCCACTAAAATGAATTAAGAAGGGCTTGTCCTAAACATATTTTGAGGATTACATATTAACATGCAAATACTGTTATGAAAACGTTGATTGAAAACATTTTTAGCTGATGTGGTTCACAAACATATGATGAGGTTGTGCGGGAAAGCCTCTATGTTAATATTTTGACTAAGAAAGCAACTATTTTGAAGATGATGTCTATCATTATGATCATGTGGAATGTTATGGCCACTTATATGATTTATGTATGGAACACTCATCACCATGAAGGCAACTATTTTTATGATGATATTTACTATGTAGTTTGACTCAGAAAGCCTC
This sequence comes from Panopea generosa, assembly GCA_029582155.1. NCBI lineage: Eukaryota > Metazoa > Mollusca > Bivalvia > Adapedonta > Hiatellidae > Panopea > Panopea generosa. Next base: position 7,045,307 of record CM055901.1, read on the forward strand.
AGTTATGATGACAATTTTGACATGTAAAGGTCACTATCATGATTATTGTGTTGACTGTTGAAGTCACTATGATGATATTGTGTTGACTGTGGAAGTCACTATGATGATATTGTGTTGACTGCGGAAGTCACTATGATGATACTATGTTGACTGTTGAAGACACTATGACGATTATTGTGTTGACTGTGGAAGTCACTATAATGATATTGTGTTGACTGTGGAAGATACTATGATGATATTGTGTTAACTGTGCAAGTCACTATGATGATATTGTGTTGACTGTGGAAGTCACTATGATGATACTGTGTTGACTGTTGAAGTCACTATGATGATTATTGTGTTGACTGTTGAAGTCACTATGGTGATTATTATGTTGACTGTGGAAGTCACTATGATATTGTGTTGACTGTTGAAGTCACTATGATGATATTGTGTTGACTGTGGAAGTCACTATGATTTTGTGTTGACTGTTGAAGTCACTATGATGATATTGTGTTGACTGTGGAAGTCACTATGATGATATTGTGATGACTGTTGAAGTCACTATGATGATATTGTGTTGACTGTGGAAGTCACTATGATGATTATTGTGTTGACTGTGGAAGTCACTATGATGAAATTGTGTTTACTGTTGAAGTCACTATGATGATTATTATGTTTACTGTTGAAGTCAATTTGATGATTATTATGATGATGATTATTATGTTGACTGTGGAAGTCACTATAATGATTATTATGTTGACTGTGGAAGTCACTATGATGATATTTTGTTGACTGTTGAAGTCACTATGATGATTATCATGTTGACTGTGGAAGTCACTATCATGATTATTATGTTGACTGTGGAAGTCACTATGATTATATTGTGTTGACCGTTGAAGTCACTATGATGATATTGTGTTGACTGTTAAAGTCACTATGATGATTATTGTGTTGACTGTGGAAGTCACTATGATGATATTGTGTTGACTGTTGAAGTCACTATGATGATTATCATGTTGACTTTGGAAGTCACAATGATGATTATTATGTTGACTGTGGAAGTCTCTATGATGATTATTATGTTGACTGTGTAAGTCACTATGATGATACTGTGTTGACTGTTGAAGTCACTATGATGATTATTATGTTGACTGTGGAAGTCACTATGATTAATATTGTGTTGACTGGATGTCACTATGATTAACATTGTGTTGACTGTGAAGACCACTTTGATGGATATTATGTTGACTGTGGAAGTCATTATGATTATTGTCATGTTGACTGGAAGTCACTTTGATTATTTTTGTGTTGACTGTGAAGGCCACTATGATTATTAGTATGTTGACTATGGAAGTCACTATGATGAATATTGTGTTGACTGTGAATGCCACTATGATGAATATTATGTTAACTGTGAAGGCCACTATGATGAATATTGTGTTGACTGTGGAAGTCGCTATGAGTATTATCATGTTGACTGTGGAAGTCACTATGGTTATTATTGTGTTGACTGTGAAGGCCACTATGATGATTATCATGTTGACTGTGAAGGCCACTATGATTAATATCATGTTGACTGTGGAAGTCACTTTGATTATTATTGTGTTGACTGTTGAGGTCACTTTGATTATTACAGTGTTGACTGTGGAAGTCGTTATGATGAATATTGTGTTGACTGTGAAGACAACTATGATGATTATCACGTTGACTGTGAAGGCCACTGTGAGGATTATCATGTTGACCGTGGAAGTCACTTTGATTATTATTGTGTTGACTGGAAGTCACTATGATAAATATTGTGTTGACTGTGAAGGCCACTATGATGAATATTATGTTGACTGTGAAGACCACTTTGATGATTATTATGTTGACTGAGACGGCCACTATGATGATTATTATGTTGACAGTGGAAGTCACTTTGGTTATTATTGTGTTGACTGTGGAAGTTACTATACTTAATACTATTGTGTTGACTGTGAAGTTCTCTATCATGAATATTTTGTTGACTGTGGAGACCACTATGATTTTTTTAAGGTTGACTGTGAAGGTCACTATAATTACTATTTTGGGTTGAATGGGAAGCTGAAGGTCACTATGATGACTTTTAGGCTGACTGTGTAGGCCTCTATAATGATTATGTTGATTGAATGTCATTATGATGATTATATCTTCTTTAATTACTTAAATGATTATATTAAACCTCCACATTACTAAAATAATAAATAAAAATTTTGTTACTGATTTGTTTTTATTGCTTTTAACGAACAAATAAAACCTACTTATACGAATCCATGCTCTAGTTTCCAAGTTTTTGCAGACGTCCCTTAAAGATAATATTGACAATAAGTATGCCTAAGAAATGTGAGCTTTTGAAACCTGACTTTAGTTCATTTTGAAGCACCGCCAGCGGAAGAATGGCAAAGGGGCAGTAAGTGTTAATTAAGTATTCTCTGTGTATATTATTTTTAATCAATAACTTATGAAAGGGTCCATGTAACATGTTTGGTATGTAACTTTATATTTAAAGGATTGAGATAAGGTTCGATATTTGTCAAGATCAGTTTATTTTTTGAAATCAGTCAAAAAATGAAAGAGTGGACCTGGTTAGCTCAGAAGTGCATTTGCCAAATAATGCATGATTTTTTTTCGAGTTTGAATTCCCCCACACCTGGTCAGTGTCTCCTTGATGATTGGTATTTGACATTTTGCCATCTTTCTCTCGCATTTGATTTATGTGACGTCACATGGGAAATATTTCAGTTACTTGTAGAAATGAATGCTGAAGTATTGGTTAACCTTACAGGAATCCAGAAAAAGAAGATTAATTTTACTCAAAATATTAACACAAGCAAAACCAAAGAGAACTTTTATCTACATCCTAAAGTTAAATGAATATAGAAATAAATCGACATGTCTTTTAGTGAACATTAACACAGCGTATTTTAATGCTGCTGTATATGTTCACTTCCAAAAGTAAGTTTTTTTTATTGTGCACATGAAGTTAAAACTGAAAATACAAAAACCTTTGACTTTTGTATAGTTCATTATTGACCAGTACAGCCTTTCCCTGTTTTTAAGTAATCACGTCTCAGTTGATAAAGGCTTGTGCAGACAATAATTAAAATTATAATTTCTGATTTATAAAAAAAAAAGAGATAAAGATCATTTGCAGCATAAGAATTACAAACAACTTTTTTATTCCCACGCTGCTAGCTATTACACACATAACAACAAAATTAAAGAGTTTTTGTATAAAGTAAGCTTTACAAACTTCAGTTGTTTAAATATCCTTCTGGCTTTAAAATTCGTATTTTAAAAATCATTGGTCATCTTTATGTTTTATCAGTGTAGATGTTGTATCTTTAACACAAGGAGATCATATCGGGATTGGAGTCTCGGTTTAAATTATTGTCCAAAAGGCTAAAGAAGTCCTTGACTGCTGGTTTCATAGTCCAGTTTGTTACTGCTGAACGACACAGCAACGCTTGTATTACTTTTTTGTATATCCAGTGCAGGTTTATGGTATTCCAGTTAATCTCAATGCTGCATTGCATCATTTTCAATTATTTCTAGTGCTTTGCAATAAATGTTGATACCAGAATTACAGCATGTCCAACCTGTAGGGCAGTGGACTTCCAGTTGTTGTTTACAATACTCGCTAAGTTGCAATTGCCCTAAATCAAATATTGGTCTGCCATCTGGTTCAACTACACTTCCTTCAATATTTGACATGTCCTGATCCACGACGTTTTGAGCTTGGTTTACTGGATTATTTAATTGTCCAGATGTCCACAAACATAATGGAGATGAACGCACTGTGCGCAACCTGTGTGATGCCCATGCAAGTCTCCATATGTTAAGCTTTTCATTTATTTTTTACATATAAACGTAATGGAGAGCACAAATGTGAACCTCGTTTAATATATCGAGTAAGCCCTCATCTTCCATGTAGTGAAATAGTTCATGATAGTAACCCAAAACACCTTCATAGATATCTCGCCAAAAACGCTCTACTCTTTGATTATGTACACTTTTTCCAGTTATAACACTGCCAATACCACGACGTTGTAACATATAATCTGTTATTTTAACATTTTCCATGCCTTTATCAGTTCTGATCCGCAAAGGTAAAACAAATTCTTTAATATCTTTAATAAAGAATTGCAATAAGGTATCCGCTTTGTTGTTATTTGCACATTCGAGAAACATGATCAACCTGCTGAATCCATCAATTCCTGCGGCAATTACAAAGTGCCAGCGTATTAGTTTGTGGTTGGTATCTATATGCCACAAATGGTTTGGTCCTTGTACATTATATACACGGCGGCCTTTCTTTCTTTCATTGATACCATCCTGGTCATGTTCATGAAGTATGTCTCTAAGTCGCAATCTTGGAACCTGCATAATAGTATGTCTACATGTATATAAAATTTGAAAATATACATATTATGCATTTGTAGCAAAACGAAGTCTATAGTTGATTGATTGAATATTAAGCTTCATTTTATGCCATCGAGGGCTAACAGACAATCAGTTACCTAACCACTGTTTCCTGGGATCATGAAAGGTTTACCAGTACTCGAGCACACCCCATCTCCGCAAGTAACTGATAACTTCCCCACTTGAATCAGCGGTGAAAGACGAATGATAATGAGACACAATGTCTTATATCAATCATCAAGGAGACTGTTGCCAGGCAGTGATTCGAACTCGCGACCCCATAATTACTTACATACAACAAATGCACCAGCTGTAACATACAAATACAATGTCATTATTTTTTATAGAAATATATTATAATGAATGAGATATACGTATAGTAAAATAAGTTGGAATTTTGTGATTTATAAATAAAATTAAAATGCATAAAATATAAAATAATGAGAGAGTGCGAAAGTCTTAACCGATGCCAGGATGGTAATAAATAGAATTGGTCAATATAAAAATTTGTTAATAAAGAAATGGCCAATGTTAACAAAATTACCTTAATATTTTTCTGGCATAATATTTGGTTCAGCATTCCTTCACCACAGTTTGGAAATTGTTCTATAGTTTCTCTAACAACACTTTCAAGTTGGGCATCAGCGATTGTTGAAAATATAATTTTTCTGAGACCAAACAATCGCATTCGTCGATAAACAGTACTCTCTGAAACTGATAATAGCTTGGCAATCTCACTTATCTTAAACCCTGTTTCAAGGAGATCATCTAGTAGCGTCTTCGAAATTTGGAACTCTGGTTGACCTGGCTTTAAACTAATTTTACAGGGTTGTACACTCGCATAACTAGAACACTCGATCCTTAAATTCATCACATCCGATTTATTCACAACTCCCAAACAGTGCATTTCATAAAGAGTCAATTTGCATACTATGTCGGGAGAAATTTTCTCAACTGAGAAATTTTGAACAAGTCTTTCTCATCCATGTTTGCGTAATATTGATTCCATTTTTAAAATTAACAATGTTTTTCGCTTATTATATCCATGTTCCTGACATTTGCTCTCCCATGAAATGATATGTTTTGTAATGTGCATGAATTATAACTCTGCTTTCTCAACACAATGGTATAGCAACCAAACATAATACTTCAACAAGATAATGACAAAACAACCTAACACAATGTTATAATGAACCAACATAATGATGAGACAACCCAACACAATGTTATGACGACCCAACACAATGTTATTTCAACCAAACATAATGATGAGACAACCAAACACAAGGTTATGACAACCCAACATAATGATGAGACAACCCAACACAATGTTATGATGACCCAACACAATGTTATTTCAACCCAACATAATGATGAGACAACCAAACACAATGTTATGACGACCCAACATAATGATGAGGCAACCCAACACAATGTTATGACGACCCAACATAATGATGAGACAACCCAACACAATGTTATGACAACCCAACATAATGATAAGACAACCCAACACAATGTTATGACAACCCAACATAATGATGAGACAACCCAACACAATGTTATGACGACCCAACATAATGATGAAACAGCCCAACATTATGTTATTTTAACCAAACATAATGACGAGACAACCCAACACAATGTAATGACGACCCAACATAATGATGAGACAACCCAACACAATGTTATGACGACCCAACATAATGATGAGACAACCCAACACAATGTTATGACAACCCAACATAATGATAAGACAACCCAACACAATGTTATGACAACCCAACATAATGATGAGACAACCCAACACAATGTTATGACGACCCAACATAATGATGAAACAGCCCAACATTATGTTATTTTAACCAAACATAATGACGAGACAACCCAACACAATGTAATGACGACCCAACATAATGATGAGACAACCCAACACAATGTTATTTCAACCAAACATAATGATAAGACAACCCAACACAATGTTATGACGACCCAACACAATGTTATTTCAACCAAACATAATGATGAGACAACCCAACACAATGTTATGACAACCCAACATAATGATGAGACAACCCAACACAATGTTTTGACGACCCAACACAATGTTATTTCAACCAAACTTAATGATAAGACAACCCAAAACAATGTTATGACGACCCAACATAATGATGAGACAACCCAACACAATGTCATTTCAACCAAACATAATGATAAGACAACCCAACACAATGTCATTTCAACCAAACATAATGATGAGACAACCCAACACAATGTTATGACGACCCAACATAATGATGAGACAACCAAACACAATGTTATTTCAACCAAACATAATGATAATACAACCCAACACAATGTTATGACGACCCAACATAATGATGAGACAACCCAACACAATGTCATTTCAACCAAACATAATAATGAGGCAACCCAACACAATGTTATTTCAACCAAACATAATGATAAGACAACCCAACACAATGTTATGACGACCCAACATAATGATAAGACAACCCAACACAATGTTATGACGACCCAACATAATGATGAAACAGCCCAACATTATGTTATTTCAACCAAACATAATGATAAGACAACCCAACACAATGTAATGACGACCCAACATAATGATGAGACAACCAAACACAATGTTATTTCAACCAAACATAATGATAAGACAACCCAACACAATGTTATGACGACCCAACACAATGTTATTTCAACCAAACATAATGATGAGACAACCCAACACAATGTTATGACAACCCAACATAATGATGAGACAACTAAACACAATGTTTTGACGACCCAACACAATGTTATTTCAACCCAACACAATGATAAGACAACGCAACACAATGTTATGACGACCCAACATAATGATGAGACAACCCAACACAATGTCATTTCAACCAAACATAATGATAAGACAACCCAATACAATGTCATTTCAACCAAACATAATGATGAGACAACCCAACACAATGTTATGACGACCCAACATAATGATGAGACAACCAAACACAATGTTATTTCAACCAAACATAATGATAAGACAACCCAACACAATGTTATGACGACCCAACATAATGATGAGACAACCCAACACAATGTCATTTCAACCAAACATAATGATGAGACGACCCAACACAATGTTATTTCAACCAAACATAATGATAAAACAACCCAACACAATGTTATGACGACCCAACATAATGATGATTCAACCCAACACAATGTTATCTCAACCAAACATAATGATGAGACAACCCAACACAATTTTATTTCAACCAAATATTATGATGAGACAACCCAACACAATGATTGTGCACACCGCAATAATTATATAACCCAACACAATGCTATGATAACCCAACGTAATGATATTACAACCCAGCATAATGATTATACAACCCAACACAATGCTATGACAACCCAGTATAAAGATTATATAACCCAACATAATGTGATGACAACCCAGCATAATGATTATACAACCCAACACAATGCTATGATAACCCAACGTAATGATATTACAACCCAGCATAATGATTATACATCCCAACACAACAATTGCATGACCCATTAAGATGTCAATGCTGAACATAAGACAGCTCCGGCGTTCCATACGTACGTCTAGGTGTTATTGAACCAGTTCCAGTCGGTGAGCCCATCACAATGAACTATAAATTTGTCAGTAATTAAGAACTAATAGTATTTCTCTAACATATACTGTGTCCACATCAAAGAAGTATTTTTAAGTTATATTAAGGAGCTACAAACTTATTATTAAGGTCTACTGGGTTTAGGCCAGTAAACGGACAGGGCCAGTAAACGGACATCTTTTTTTCCACCAGTTTTAAATGTTATATTGTGCCAATCAGTGGTCCGAGTTCAAGAGACGCACAAACTGTAAATGTCTATGCATTTTTTTCCAAGCTTTGGTTGATTAATGTATAAACGACACCAGCATATATATTTGTGTTTACCAATACAGCACAAAAACATGCGAGGGGAAGCGAGTTTTGCACATGCGCATTCAAATTAGGGTCGCCTTAAAATGAACCATAAATAGGTCACATTTTCCATTACTAACACTGGCATTAGCTTTTTATTAAATCAAATAATAATAAACTTGACAGACATATCAACCACTGAAACCATTAAACAAAACTGCACATGGTCACAGGGTGTCCCTTTACTGGTCCAGTTCTTACCAAGTATATGTCTTTTATTTATTCCCTTCTGCTCCCTCTATGCTTGAAAATGTGAGTCACATTACATTGTACAGATTGACACATAATGAGCTATACTTTGTCCATAATGAAGAAGTACTTTAAGGTTATAATAAGGTAGTACAAACTTTTCCATTATTAAGATCTACCAGTGTTTCTTCAACATTTAGAAAGATGGACACATAATGAGCTATACTGTGTCCATAATGAAGAGGTACTGTGTGTTTATAATAAGGAGCTACAACCCGAGTATATCTTTGAGATTGGTTGGTCCTCAGTTTCGTTTCATGACAAACATTTTGCCATTTTTATTATGTTTTAACATGATCCAAATATGCATATCAAATTCAGGAAACTTAGGGATAGTATTGATCCCTGCATTAGGGTAGACCAGAGGGTTAGTGGGATAGTTCTGATCCCTGCATTAGGTTTGACCAGTGGGTTAGGATGGACTAGTGGGTTGAGAATGATCAGTGAGATAGTATTGACCCCTGTATTAGGTTAGACCAGTGGGTTAGGATGGACTAGTGGGTTGGGAATGATCATTGAGATAGTATTGACCCCTGCTTTAGGATAGACCAGTGTTGTTTTTTTAAAACTAAATGGGCTTTATAAGAACAGTGAAAAAATTGGTTTCATGACAAAAAATTTGCCTTTTTTATAAGTTTTAACATGAATAAACATATCAAATTCAAATGGGCTTTATTATATAGAACAGAGAAAAAAAATTGGTTTCATGACAACAATTTTGCCATTTTGATTTAGTTTTAACACTCGGTTCTGAAAAATAGTAGTCAGCAGTTATTGCACCATACAATCTGGCGTTTCGAACCCATGCATACCAAGTTTCCCTTGAATATTTGGGGCATTTACTTCTATCTGCTTTTAAATAAAACAGTTTCTGTTGTTCGAAAGGAACAAATTGAATAAATGTTTTATGAAAGAATATCAGAATTTAGCATCAATTTGTCTATAATAACTCAATATACTGGTACACACATTAACTTTCTTTTTTTACTAATTTAACATTTGAACAAATATTTTCAGGAAATAAGAACCAAATTGAAGACAATTAATATAAAACTCAGGGATGGTAAAATTAAGCTATAATTATTATATAATGCTTGTCTGTTTAAATTAAATTAGCAAAATGATTCAACAACAATATTTATTTTCATTATCAACAGTTTTGTTTTTTTTGCAAACAACAAAGTGAACAGATAGCTCATATTGCCTTAATATTATTTAATTAAAGCATTTACTTACATTTGTCTTTCAAACTTTAAAAATACTTTATAAATTCATTAACCATTGCTGAAAAACAATGATAGATGTGTCAATTCCAAACTTCAGGCACACTTTGTACATATAACTAGCCTAAAAACTACAACTGTATGACTAGAATAATATAAGTTGGTCAAACATATCAAGAAAGACTCATTAAACATTATCTGAAATAATTCCAGCAAGAATTTAAAATATAGTGTAAGCCAAAGTTGAGATGATCTTCTATTTCAAGAGTAGTTTATTAATGTTTTACATAATTATGCACAACCTTTAAAATTTTATTAATCATACAGTAATAAACCAGTTCTTGTTAATGGATCTATAGTCTTGTATCAACAGTTTATCAATGCTGGATATCCTTCAACATTTTAAGTTGTTTTTTTTCCCTACATATCTTAGAATGCCCTTAAATCGAGACAAACCTTGGTTCGAGGCCATTTTTATTCTCACTATTCTCACGAGATTTCACAGTACATAATTACGTCATGGCTTACTACAAAGTTACTCAACCATGCACACCTGTCAAATTGTTTTAAATATATTCTAAAGAGGTAAGTTATCAAAATATTTATGGATAGTTGAAAATTTACCTTAAAACACTATTCCCAAATTATGGTCATTTTTGTACCCAAAATTTAAAATTTGAAATGTCTTTGTCTGCTTTTGTCGCCATTTTATCAATGGCGATCACATGGCGGAAGTTGAAATATGTATATAGGTCAAGTAAAACAAGAGTTGTCAGAAGACAACAAAGCTCACCGATGGGATAAAACTCACCACCAATGCAAAGATTGAGATTGGAGGCAAACACCAAAACTTAAACACATCTAAACGCAAAAGTTTAACCTGGGTGTCTACAGAAGAAAAATTAAGTCTAAAAGGGTCATAACTCAGCCAGAATGCAACCCAGAGTTATGGTTATTGTCTCAGTGTGTTTCAATGATGATGGTGAACACACATGTAAAGTTTCATCCATATCAAACGAGTGGTTGCATAGATATCTTATGTGATAATAAACTTTAACCTGAAAAATTAAGTAAAAAAAGGGCAAAAACTGTGCCAAAGTGCAACCCAGAGTTATGGTTATTGTCTGTGTGTGTTCCATTGATTATGGTGAACACACATGTGAAGGTTCATTGACATCCAATGAATGGTTGCATAGACATCTTAAACTTAAATGCAACTAAACTCAGTTTAACCAGGGTGTCTAAGTCCAAAAAGGGCCATAACTGTGCCAAAAAGCAATCCACAGTTATGGTTCTTGTCTCTATGTGTTCTATTGATGATGGTGAACACTCAAGTGAAGTTTCTTTCACATCCAATGAGTGGTTGCATAGATATCTTAAACTAAAACGCAACTGAACGCAAAGTTTAACCTTGGTGTCTAAGTCCAAAAAGGGCCATAACTGTGCCAAAATGCAATCAAGAGTTATGGTTCTTGTCTCTGTGTGTTCCATTGATGATGGTGAACACACATGTGAAGTTTCATTCCCATCCAATGAGTGGTTGCATAGATATCTTAAACTTAAACGCAACTAAATGCAAAGTTTAACCTGGTGTCTAAGTCAAAAAAGGGCCACAACTGTGCCAAAATGCAATCCAGAGTTATGGTTCTTATCTCTGTGTGTTCCATTGATGATGGTAAACACACACGCAAAGTTTCATTGACATTCAGTGAAATAACTGAAACTTAAACACAAAAGTTTAACCTGGGTGTCTACTGATGACGACGCCGTCGACAATGACGCCAGGGTCATGACAATAGCTCTCCTTGGACTTCGTCCAGACAAGCTAAAATGTGTTTTTCATACAGATAACCCTTCACCCCAGTTTTCAGAAGCAAGTATTCACGTTCTAAATGGGATATTCTGAATAATGGGAACTCATGTAAATATTTAGGCCCAATGTATTCACAGCACTTTTGTATTTAGGTTAAAAAGAGGTGAAATATTTGTATGACGGAAAACACATCAGATTTAAACCCCTACCTGCTTTGTGTTTAAAAAGACTTCATTGCTTTGAAATGTTGTTTTTCATCGATAAAATTAAAAAAGTAATCATAATCTTCTGAAAACTGGGGCTTAATAGCAGTGAATGTGTTTGACTTTTTAAGTCACGTGATTAAAGTGGCCGTCTGCTCGGACATCATATCCTCGATTTGAGGTTGTGTATTTAGACTGCGTTATTTATTTACATGACTGTTTTTTGACTGATTTTTTCTTTAGTGAATATAATCAATTGGAACATTTTTTTAGAGGGAGGTGGAATTATTCAAACAAGTAGAACATTTCTTGTGAAATAACTCAACATTTATGTTTTGAATTTGTATGTTAGCATATTGAACCATGGTACTGCGAGGATATACAATATATGCACTAACTTTACATCATGGCGAAATATATCGGTACCAGTTCATGAAATTGGATCTATATAGTTGAAATAATCTTGTACCAGCTTACACAGTTTATCACAGCTGGATACCCTTTTGTCAAAATGAATAAAAATAATGAAACAACAAAAACTTTCATCAAAATGAAAAAAATAAGTGAATAATTATATCTGAGCTCCAGGCCTTTAACTTTGGTAGAAAAATATTTGTTAAGTTTTCGCTATATAGCACTAGTTAACAGTTTGACCCCTTGGGATGAGCCAAATTTGCGAGAAACATCTAAGCTGAAGGCCTTGTACTACAAACTTTAACCTGCTAAAAAACTGTAACAAAATTTTTTACTACAAGAGGGCAATAATTCTGCCAAAATGCAATCAAGAATTATGGTTCTTGTCTCTGTACATTTTCCATTTGATGCCGAACACACATGAGAAGTTTCATTCATGTCAAATGATAGGTTGATGAAATATGTACCATCTTAAAAACTTTAACCTACTAAAAAATCTCTAATCAAATTTCAAGTCCAAAAGGGACATAACTTTGACAAAATGCAACCTAGAGTTATGGTTCTCATCTCTGTGTGTTCCATTGATGATGCTGAACACACATGTGAAGTTTAATTCATATCCAATGAGTGGTTGCATAGGTATCTTACCTGATAAAAAACTTAAACCTGGAAAACCAACACCGATGCCAGAGAGAATACAATAGCAATATTCTATGAATAGTCAAGCTAAAAATCAGTTTAAAACTATGTAAAGCATTTATTACAACATGACAAATTACAGTATTTTAATCAGAGTGGTGAAATCAAAATTATAATTCTGAAGAGGTACAGTCTGAAATGGACATTGTATATTAAGGGTTGTAACTGTCTGAACATGCCCAATATTCTTAAAATTGCACTGCAGGGTAACATGCAGTAAGGATTTCACCTTGAAAGCAATCTTGACATTTTGATGATTCGAGTTCTTGACCCATTTACTACATGCAATGAACGGCAGGGGGGGGGCACGAACATATTTTGAGGGTATTCATTCTTGGGCGGTAAAAATGAGCGGACGCATCAACAATGCCAGATGTAACTTTGTGTATTGTCTTCCATCGGTAGTTCATTCCTACCTTGCAGCTATCACCACAAAAGATGCAATTCGAGTTAAAACCAAGTGTTTACATGTAGCGAAATCCATATTCACTAGGCACCTTCTTTTGGACATTTTCTATGATATCACGCTGTGTTTTCATGAATTTGACTGTCAGTAACATTTTCACCACCAAGTATTTCCAAATTACACTTGATTCGTCTGTTTAAGACCTTCTCATTTTGAATTTCATATGTGTACAACAATATATGAGGGTTTTCGTCAACTGTATGCCCTAAATGAATGGATGCATTCCCAGTAGGGAAAATACAAATATAGATACTGTCAGTTACACGTATACATTAAAAAAAAAGACTGTGTATTTGTACTATAAGTTAAAGTGCTTCATTGAATAAATAATCAGTATAGTGTGTCCTTTATTATGATTTTTCCTTTCCCGGTAAAATGCCTTACAGAAAAAAAACAAAAAAATATCGGTGGAACCGATGGATGCTCCCCAAGTGAGTGTTTGCCTCTGTACGGGCTACTTGGTTGAAGAATACCACCAAACTGTATAGCAGGAACAATATGTGGCTCTGCACTTCACAGAACTAATTCGCAAATCATTTAACCGGAACAAAATGACAATATGCGCAGATCCTAACTAGTTTTACAGAAGTAAAACCAGAGGTTGTAGGGAAATAGCGTCATGACGACAATATGCACATCTCCAATTGGTAATGATGCATCCTAGCAAGTTTCATAAAATTCCAACAACAAGTTGTAGAGAAATAGAGCGGAAAAGAACTTGGTCACAGACTGAATCAAAGGGCCATAACTCCGTGAAAAATCATCGAACCGAAACACACACAAACCACAGAAGTGGAAATTTATTTCACTCTCACCTATTGCAATGTCACTAAAAACATCAAAAAAAAATTTGATTCTCCGTTATCATCTATAAAGAAAAGACATGAACAATGAATGAATGAATAGGGTTTTATGGCGTACCAACACATTATAGGTTATTCAACGCCAACAGGAAGGAAGATTCCAGGTTCACTCTACATGTACAAAAAAAAACAAATTAACATATAGATTTAAAAAAAAATATACACCAACAAATGAATATGCAGAATGAACCTAGAACCTTGATACCTGCAGAACAGTTTCAGCAAATTCTATCATATTACTCAAATTGTCACTTCTTAAGACATGCATGAGCCACAGTGGTCCTATTCTTGCCATCACTCATATGGCTCCCTGAAACCACACAGGGGTTGATAATTTAACCACAATAGTAAACAACAAGAGGCCCAAGAGGGCCTGAGGACGCTCTACTGACTCATAGTGGCCATAGAACTTTTTGAAATTCTACTATGCAATAGAAACATCGGGGCAGGGTCATTTTTATTTCTAGGGACACCATTTGAACAAATCTAATAAAACTAAAGTTGTTCATCATTACTACATAAACATTTTGAAAATCTGTTGGACCGTTCATGAGAAGTAATGGTGGCCATCTTGAATTTTAGATAGAAAAAATAAATATTTTATATAGTCTCCTATGCAATAGAAACATCCATGTGAAGTTTCAGTTTAATTGGCCAAGTGGTTTCATAATAAATGGAAAAAAAAAGAAGAGAATTTTCTGTTTTCCCACAGTATCCCTATGTTAAATTCTAAGTCCCCTTACAGGGCCCCTATAAATTTTAGCACCTAAATTCTTATCTGCAATCAAACCCCTACACTTAGGGATAATTTGTATCAAATATGTACAAATCTGACATACCAGTTCTTTATAAAACAATTTTACTTATTCCCAATTTGTACCCTTTTGGGGGCCCCTCCTGACCCCTTAAGACATAGGAACCCAGTCATTTTAACAAATCTTAACCTCCCTTACCTAACAATGCTTTAGTGAAGATATAGGCAAAATTATTTCCATTTTAAAAAAAAAAAATAAAAATATTATATTGACATGTGTCCCCTAATTGAACTCTCAGTGCAGGGTCATTTTTAACCCTAGGGACACCATTTGAACAAATCTAACAGAACTATAGTTGGTCATCATTACTACATAAACATTTTGCAAATCTGTTAAGCCTTTCATGAGAAGAAGATTTTTTTGGACTATTTTTAGTAATGGTGGCCATCTTTAATTTCAGATCGAAAAAAAAAAATCATCTGTATAGTCTCCTATGCAATAGAAACACCCATGTGAAGTTTCAGTTTAATTTGCCAAGTGGTTTAAGAACAGATGAAAGAAAAAGAGAATTTTCTGTTTTCCAATAGTATCCCTATGTAAAATTCTAAGTCCCCTTACAAGGCCCCTATAAATTTTAGCCACTAAATTCATATCTGCAATCAAACCCCTACACATAGGGATAATTTATGCAAAATATGAACAAATCTGTCATACAGGTTGTTAAGAAAACACATTTAGTTATTCCCAATTTTTACCCTTTTGGTGCCCCTCCTGACCCCTTAAGACAGTGGAACCATGTCATTTTTACAAATCTGAACCTCCTTCACCAAACAATGCTTCTGTGAAGATATAGGCAAAATCATTTCGATTTAAAAAAAAAATAAAAAAAAATATTATAATGACATGTGTCCCTTAATTGAACCCTCAGGGCGGGGTCATATTTAAACCTAGGGACACCATTTGAACAAATCTAACAAAACTATAGTTGGTCATCATTACTACATAAACATTTTCAAAATCTGTTGGGCCATTCATAAGAAGAAAATTTTTTAAGTTTTGAACTATTTTTTAGTAACAGCGGCCATCTTGAATTTCAGATCGAAAAAAAAAATCTTCTGTATAGTCTCCTATGCAATAGAAACGGTCATGTGAAGTTTCAGTTTAATTGGCCTAGTGGTTTCAGAGAAAGTGCTGCTAACAGACGACAGACGTCAGACGACAGACGACGGACGACAGACAACGCGCCATCGCATAAGCACTTCTGGCCTTTGGCCAGTAGAGCTAAAAATGTATCAATCAGGAAACCATCCTATTTTTTTATACAGTAGATAACATAATATAAATGAAAATTTTTTTTTCTATTATCAAATTTATTAAAACTTAAATGATTAATTTAACCGTAAGAAATAGATGTCTTTATTGAAAGTAAATATGTTGAGCAAATAAGATAATCTTCAAAACTTCACGGAAACAAGCAAAATGTTTTATGTACGACACACTTTGATATGTGTATGGAAACAAGACTTCTAGATAATATTCTCTCACATACTGTTAACACATACGAAGGTTCATTGTGAAGAAGTATGTGCTGTTTCAGTCCATTTTTACTTTTGACCGCCTTTAGGTATGAAGTACAGGTATGGTCCAATGTCAACAACTGTTTCATTGTTAGTGCCTTTGGAGGTTTTTCACATAATATAATTAATGTCGACACTTTTGACGTTCAAATGGTTTTTGACCACAATGTTTGGCAACAAGAGCCGTTAGTACAGGCTTGTTAGCAAACCTTTCGCTGCACAGGTGACAAGTCAGTTTCAGTATTTCAGTATCCTCTGATGAACATTCATGTTGTGTTTATGTAAATTCCATTGACTGGGAAATGCTTTTCCACGCTCCGGGCATAGGTACTTGTCCCCCTGGTGTGACTGTATATGCATATCATAGTCGTATTTAATATGATATTCCTTGTTGTGCACTTGGCATACATAACTCGCAGATCCATGATTTCGAATATCCCTTTTTTGGGACCCTGATAGATACTTATGGACTTTGAATCCCCTTTGAAATACCCAGTTGCAATTATTATATAACCTGAAATGTGTTGAAAATAGCATTAAACCCTACTTCAAAAAAAAATTATTATTATGACTTAACAATGCTATAGTCATTAAGAAATAATACCTAACTTCCCATTGTATTACTACGACTTCTGAAGTAAAGGACTTGCTCGACACCAACGGACCCTGACTCCTCTATCTGAACTAAATTGAAACCCCTTATTATACAAAATAGGAACAAAAGCGACTGTTCAATTCCAGAGCAGCTAAATTCACTCTGTTATGTACTGAATGGCTTGTTTTGTAATCAATAGGGAGCGCTTATGATTAAGACTCACACCTGAAAACTGACTCCCCCCTACAGCTACATGGCAAGTTGTATAATGATGAAGCACATCTTCTTTTTCAATAAATCCTTTGAAGCCACATTTGTCTAACTTTGGTACAATACAGTCTGATATTGCTGGACCAAACACATGCAAATTCAAAATAAGCCAAAGCTCTACAACTGCTTCAAGAACTAAACCACCATCTTGATCAATAAGTTCTAAATGTTGTTGTCTACTAAGTAAAATATCCTGATCTGGGTCATACAAAAAAATCAGCATCTGATCCATTGTACACCCAATTGAAGGTACAAGATGGTTAAAAAACCCGACTTTTGCTTTCTGTGCAAAACCATTTGTCAGGCACTGGCATATGACTTGTGTACAAAAGTCATTATCATAAATGTCACACCTTTTTTTTTTTACCACAACTGTATAGTTAAGGTGTTGATTATCCTGCTTTTTTCTAATTTTGGGAGGAACAGCAAATGCACCTTGGTCACCACCACCTTCCTCATCTGAGTTGCTGTCTTCCTCATCTGCTAAATTCACACGAGTATCAGATTTAATGGAGACAGATGTATGTTTTACCAACATGTCAGGAAAGCCATGCCAAACACGAGCACTTCCTGAAAACAAAAACAAAAATTACTGATTCAAGTCCATTATAAACAATCATCTAAAATTATTTATTTCAGATATTATTACAGAACCTATACCGTTCAAGTACCCTAACTGCACGCAAACTGAGTGCACTCAGAGCGTAAACAAAGCACAGAAGCGCTGACAGAGCGGACTTGAACTGTGAGTGAATGCTGGATTTTGAATAATATACATACTTACGAACGCAAGAAATTGAGTGCACTCAGATGTACGGTACACACAATATACGTACACACTATTAGTGCACTACTGAGTGCACCTGCTCATTTGGATATACACTTTTCTCCGTTATAGTAGAGGTAAGTTGATAATTCATATCATGATATAAATGAAATTTAAAATAAACCATGTAGTATTTATGAATGTTTTTTGGTGCATAATGCATTATAAAACTGAATTTAGTCATCGCTTTGGCAATTATATCGTAAATATTAATATTTAACTAATCAATATAGTGTGTTTAAAATCAATTCATGATAGGCACCAAAGCTGCATACAACATTTCATTACGATTGAGCTTACAGTTTTTGAGAAGTCGAAAATGTCAATTTTTAACAGAAGGACGAAGCACGATGACAGACAAAAGACGTTCGCAAGTGTTCCCTTTAGATGACCTAAAAACATAGATAAATAACAGGGTTTTCCATGGGAACTTCTGAAGGTATATTACAGCAAGAAGCATAAGTGGGCCTGAGAACTCTAATGGCTCATAGTGGCCATTGCACTTTTTTGAAATTTCACAATATTTACCCTCTTTGGGGGTCGTCTTACCAACTTATGGATAAATAGCCCCACCACATCCATACTGAACAAAAACCTAATTGCTATGAAAATGAAATACTTTAAATTCCCATACAATTCATCTGTAAAAAAAATATAGTCCCCTGTACAGAACCCTTATACAACCCAGAATCACCCACTCTTAGCAATTTGCTATGAGCAGAAATGTTTCAAATTTTTAAAAGAGGTTTTTTTTGTACACATGGATGCAAAATGAAAAAAAATTAGTTTTCACTATAATATTCCTATGTAAAAGTCACATTACAGGGCTCCAATATATCCCACCCCTTTGATATGCAGAATCTTCAATCCTAACTGATGTAAGGATAATTTATATCAAATATGAACCAGTTTGACTGAAAGGTTATTGAAAGGAAATTTGTGAAAATTCCCAATTTAAACCTTATTGCCCCATCCGCCCCCTGGCCTCTAATGGAAATTCAATCCTCTTCATTGAACAAAAGCAAATTTATTGTTACTATACAATGCTTTAGATCTCAAATTGAACACCATATTTATCCAAATGGACAAAAAAATGAGACTTTTCCTAGAATTCCTATGTTAAACTCAAAGACCCTTACAGGGCCTCTATAAATCACAGTGTCCCTTGATTTGTACAAACTTAGATTTCTCAATCATAGGGATAATTTATATCAAATATGAACAAATTTTGTTGACTGGTTGTTGAAAATAAGATTTATGACAATGTTCAATTTTAATCATTTTGTGAACCCCACCTGGCCTCTTTTAGAAAATCAATCCTTCGTACTGGACAAAATCATATTTGTTATGACTGGAAGTTGCTTCAAAACTCAATCTGAATAAAAAAAATATAAATGAATGATAAAAAGGAGAATTTTCAGTTTCCAATAGTATTCATAATATAAAACTCAAAGTCCCCTTACAGGGCCCTATAAATACAAGATACTTGATTTATACAAACTTTAAACCCATACTCATTGGGATAATCCATATCAAATATGAACAAATTTAATTGACTTGTTGTTGAGAAGAAGATTTTTTAAAAATTTCCATTAATGATTTTAACCCTTTTATGACCAACCCTGGCCCCTTATGGAAAGTCAATTCTCCTTATTGAGCCAAATCTTATTTCCTATGACTAGATGATACTTCAGAATTCCAAATGAATAATAGTTTTGCCTAAATAGATGAAACAAAAGAGAATTTTCTGTTTTCCCATAGTATCCCAATGTAAAATTCTAAGTCCCCTTACAGATACCCTATATATTTTAACCCCTAGATTCTTATCTGCAATCAAACCCCTACACATAGGGATAATTTATGCCAAATATGAACAAATCTGACTTGCCTGTTCTTAAGAAAACAATTTTTCTTATTCCCAATTTTTACACTTTTGGGGCTCCTCCCGACCCTCAAGACAGTGGAACCATGTCATTTTTACAAATCTGAACCTCCTTAACCAAACAATGCTTCTGTGAAAATATAGGCAAAATCATTTCCATTTTAAAAAAAAAGAGTATTTATTATAATTAAACGAAACTTACGTTGATGTTTGATGTTAATTTTGTTAGTCATAATCTACCGGTACCAAGAATCACAGTAGTGAGCGCAGTCATGTGACATGAGAGTATCAGACTTCAGAGAGATGGGACCATGAACCATGGAGCAAGAAGAAACACTGGGCATTTGGACAGAATTCTCAACTGTTACATTAACAGCAACTTTGTTATCTGAACATGTGTCTAAAACCACAATATTGTCCCTGTTTTCCAGATCAGGAATTTTTTGCGAGAACAAAGGAAATTGTTTCAATCGCTCTCGAATCTTATAATATCGCCAATTTACAGAGCCATCCACATTAGATGAAGCTTAGAAGTATTTTTGTAACTATTTGTCCACAATATCCTGTATACAAATTTAATTTTAATTACAGAATCCATTAATATTTATAATTTTCCTCTCCTAATATCTCTCTCTGGAAATTTTCATAACATAAGAAACCTCGTTCTGATACTCTCGTGTCACATGACCGCACTCACTCCTGGGATTCTGGTTGGTAGATTATGATAACAAAATGACATGTGTCCCCTAATTGAACCTTTGGAACAGGGTCATTTTTAACCCCAGGGACACCATGCAAATATATCTTACCTGATAAAAATCAAGTTAAAAAAGGACCATAAATCTTCTAAAATGCAACCCAGAGTTATAGTTCTTGTCACTGTGTGTTTCAATGATAATGCTGAACACACATGAGAAGTTTCATTCCTATCCAATGAGTGGTGCATAGATATCTTACCTGATAAAAAACTTTAACCTGGAAAACCAACACTGACGCCATGGTGACACAAACACTTGTGTATACTTTGTACATTGAATAGTTACTTTCATCCAACAGATGCATAAAACAAGAGGCCCAAGAGGGTCTGAATCGCTCTACTGGCAACAAAATGGACAGATGAACATTTCAAAGGAAACGTTTTTTGTAAGTTCCTCTTCAACAAATCTTTTAGGAGACCACCATACAATGCTACACGTAAAAATATCTTTGGTTGAAGCCTTGAACTTTCAGAGAAAATGTTTTTTTTTGAAGTTTCGCTTAAAATATTCTTATAAGCCCTTGGCAGGGGCATTTGTGGTCAAATCATGCTGGTTCAAGAACTCGTCCGAGATAATGTCATTATACAACTCCTGTGCAAGTTTAGTTAAGATTTCATAATTGAAGGTGCCATCGAGTTTACAAGAAAAAGGTAAATGGAGGACAATGGACAGATGGGCGGACAATTTACCATGACATAAGCCCTACTGGCCTTTGCCAGTAGAGCTAAAAAACATGACCTACTTAGTCTTGAGTAGTTTGAAACCATTAGGAAGAAGTTAATGGGCGCATATGGAATGAGCTACATTTTCAGTATACAACTCTACCATCCCAAAGAGTCACCATGATAGAAGGTAACTAACTGTCTTCCCACAGAATTTCTATGTTAAAGTCAAAGTTCATAGTTAATGGCACTCAAAAAAGCTTTGTCCCTTCATTTGACATAACTTGAACACTCCGGTAATCTCCCAAAACATCATATAAATGTGATGCAATAAATTGTTCGGTAGCACTTCATGTGATGGAAGAATAAGAACAAGAGAAAAAAATGGCCATCCTGCTGCAGAGGAGACAGAGACAATGCCAGATAAGACAACAAACTTGGTAGAGGGTCACCCAAGGAACAATTCTGTGAAGTTATATCAAAATCAGCCCAGTGGCTTCAGAGGAGAACTGGCTAGAAGCTAAAAGATAACGAAGGAAAACAGACGACGGACCATAGACACCAGGTGATCACAAAAGCTCACCTGTTCGGCTTAGGTGAGCTAAAAATTAAACAAAATATTGTAAAACCTGTGCAGTTCAAGCCCATTTAAGGTCATGGACTTGTGGGGTTCCAAACAATAATTGGGACATTGACTTAATCACAAAATTTTTATGGAAAGATGGTCATAACTACAGGTTGGTTTAAGCATGCAAATATTATTCATGTAACCTTCAAGTGCATTCCATACTCGCGTAACACCTGATATGGCTTTACAGTAAAACCTGTTTTAACAGCCAGTCAAGGGAAGAGCAAAAGTGGCCTCTTAAGACAGGTTGTTGCTTAATACAGGTTAATCTGCAATGAAAGCATAGAAAAGGGAAATAGTAAATGTGGCTGCTTAATACAAGTGATTGCTTAATAGAGGTGACCACTTACACAGGTTTGACTGTAACAGATTTCTCCTCATTACAATACTGACCTAACAGTTGCACCTCCATCCCTAGCAGAGGGGCGGAGTATTATATTCTGCAAAAAAAATATAATTATCAAGGAATGCAAATAATTAGGTAAACACATGTTCACAAATGTCTATACCTCTTTTGTTTAGGCCGTCTTTAGAAAATACATTGTTTGCCATGCTCGTACCTACTCACTCAAAATTGCAGCTCTCCAAACTTTTTTATTAACTTTCAAAAGTGTTTTTTTTAAATGATTATGCAAAATCAATATTTGGCCAAAATAAAAATTAGCTACCTACCCACCTGAAAAATATTGGGTCGGAGCACAGCAAACAAATATATTTTTAAGGATGGCCGTATTGTGCGGATATTGATTTAGATTTTTAATGGAACCAGTCAGTAGTGAACAATTATCACCGCTGCATAATCCCCATAATTATCATTGATTCTCATGTTATTATGATGATTTTATACCAATTTGACACATTAATAGATGTGCTGTCTTTGTAATTAGGAGAAATATGGTAAAGGATTTTCAAATTGGCATAAATATGTTTCAATGATGTTGTACCTATTCCTGTGTCTCCAAGCTTTACATTATTTCCACATCCACATGGACAGAAACGAAGCTGGCTTTGCACAATTACATCTGAAAATCCTCCAGGAACAAGTCTTGAAAACAGATGAACTGCCAGAGCAGCACATTCTACAGTCTCTGTTAGATTATCTTGCTTTCTAACATTTGCCAAACATCTTTCATGAACTTTGATTTCTGAAATATACGCGAGTACCACATTGACTCAAATTTGCTCTCCTCTGACACAAAAGCTGTGCCAGTCAACAATTATTTACAATTTAACAGTCCTGTCATTTATGGTACAGTGTTCTAAAAGATACACAGATGCAATGTGTATAAACACAGATCCATGTGTATAAACACAAATGCAATGTGTATAAACACAGATCCATGTGTATAAACACAGATCCATGTGTATAAACACAGATCCATGTGTATTTGTTTACAACCTCACAAGCTCCTCCCTAGAATTTGAAAATTTTGTGGGGGTTCAAATTGCATACAATACACTTTTTTGAAAAAATTTTTTTGCCCAACAATAATATGCAAAATTGTAACACTGCAATGGTCAATTTGAAATTTTGAAAAATGGTTCTCTGATTTTATCATGTATAGAATTATATACAATCTGCACAACAGCAATCTTGCAGTTTTTATGTTGCAGTTGGGACTTTTCCCCACCAGCCATTCTACATTTTAGTAGCCCATTTATTTGCCAATTAACAACATGGATAATTAACACTCTTTTATAATTAAAATATGTATATAATTACCAAAAACACTTACTAGCTGTTAAAAAAATACTTTGTTCATGTAGGTAGGGATTTTTTTTTGAAATTTGATATTATTTGATATTATGTTGTGTCAATGGTACATTATCATGTACATGTGTATTATCTATGTGCTTTTAATGTTTATGAATGTAAATTTAGATAAACAAACTTTATAACAATATAAATTATATTTAATATATAATATTTACATTCCCACTGCAATCAGCCTAAATGTACTGCATCATTTCCCAATAAAAAACACTTTCAGCTGGGCAGAGTCAAAAGTGACCAGTTTGCATTTCATTGGTTGCACGATTTTGTTTTGCTAACGTTTGCCATTAGTTGTCCTACAAATGCGTGCACTAATTCAGTATGTTGACCAGGTCGCCGTTACATTTATGAAATATTGGCTTTGCAATTTAATGCATATAATTTGCTTTTTAAATATCAAAATTACTAAAATAATGTAATAGTTTTATCTAAAATAGCTGGAGAATATAATGTAAATATAAAGATTTAAAGCCGAATTTTGAGTTTTCATCAGGTGATAAGAAACATAAGGCTATTTTAATGTTGCCAAGAAACCCTTGGCTTTTAATCCTTAAGAAATGTCACCCTCTTGTAGAAGACTACCTTAAAAATCATGAATACTAAAAAATTCCCAAAACCGTTTCATGATATTCCTTATTTATTTGCAGTTCCTTATATTAAAGCTCAGGATCCGGAAGACTGGTTTAGAAATGTGGTTTTCGCATATATTTCATCCTGAACTCAATAACTATGTCCCATTCCCTTTATTTTTTTTAATTAACTGAACACTGGTCTGTTTTAGCGGATTATTTGTAACACTTCTAAATTGCGAATACCGATGACATACATACAACAGTAGACTTTGTTTGCAATACAAATTCACTGATGCTTTAATATGATGCAAACGATGGTCATTGTAAAAATAAGTTAGTGTTTATAATGTTATAAAATACTTTTAAGGTTTTTTTGATGGCACTACAACAACAAATTACATAACACTTGATTTTGTTAATTAAAACATATTGACACATTATTACTGAGGGATTAATATAGGCCTGTCTCAGTACCTGTAGCGGATTACATGATGAATGCGTAACATTTTTGAGGGACCAATACAAAAACTTTATTATCAACCAAATGGCATTGTAAACTTGAAAACTTGAGTTATTTTGATATTTATATTTCGTGAGCAGTCAAAGACTTCTTTGAATGTTATTACAATACGTCTGTCTCTCCGTCCGTACGTCTGTATTCACATCAACAAGTAATGAAAATTGGATGAGATTGAATGTACTGCAGTGACGTTTTCGGGGGTAGGGGGATATTGCAGGATTACCTATTGGTCCCTAAACCTTTGGCTGGTTATTTTAGAAGTGTAATGGAGGAAGATGGTGAAGTTCTGTCAGAAGCAACTGGTGAACCTGAGTACTTAGTTCCCACTTTGGACTGCTTTCAATAAAGAGGGTGAGGAGTTGTCATTACTTCGAATGATCTTATTACACATCACAACATAAGGGCACAAAGTTACTTTAGGCAACTCCTGAGGGCTCTGCAATGAGCCTTTCATTGTCATAATGTCTACTAGTGCCAGACATAGTGTTGTTTTTAGTTATTGTTGTTTTCTTTTACTGTTGAAAAATGGTTTTTTATAGGTCATACTCAGCATCTGCAGTGTTTAATGTTATGCAGGGTGATAGTTGTAACTATGATCCAAGTATGAGTGTCCTAGCACTTGTACTTGTTGAAAAATATTGTAAAAATGGAAACATAACGTTTCAGCTAAATATAAATGTTTGACGACGCTGTCGGCGGAAAAGCAACACCTTAATCTCGCTTTCGCTCCTTCGTCGCGGCAAGACAATTAGGACAAGTCTACATAGCTTTTCCAGACTGTCATAGCGAAGTCTAAAAGTTGAATATGACATCATTTTCATTAGCTTGGACCCTGAATTCCTCTGTAATTTACCTTTCAAAATCATATAGTAAGCACAAATGCTAATTCTCAGTAAACAGATATATGCAACATTTCATTTAGTTTTCGCAATATGTGCATCGGAAAAATAATCCACACGCGACAAGGATCTGATCACTCAGATCAGTTTATTGTAACATATTTAGCAAGAGAAGGACTGGTGAACGCCTGTGTATTTGGGCCAAGCATGTCATATCAGTAAACAAATGTTTAATACACGTGTGTGATTGACAGTCGATTTGTTTATATACGACTTCTAATTGGGGCAGCAGGGTTAAACAAAGAAGAGTGACGTTTTCAGGGCAGAAGGGCAGAGTCTGGATCTGGATCTGGATCTGGATAAGTACGTTGTAGAGCCTCTCGGCATATGCACAACGGAAAGAAGGTCTGGGAAACACTGATTAGTCCCAATGAAAGACGGCCGGTTTAAAGCCGTTGACTGTATTTGCGCACACAACACTATCTTCCAGTTGGTTCCAGTCTATAATAGTTTTTGGAAAGTAAGAGTTCTGGAATGAGATGCTTTTGCACTGCACTAATTTAAAGCATTTGCTGTTATTTAAAGAATGTTTTTCAACAATATTGTCTGATTTGCAGCCTAAGAATTTCCTGGATTTAATCTAAAAGGGACAGGGCGCTGCGCCCTTTTATTCCGCTCTAGAAAAAAACATAGTATGCCGCGGTTGTTTCACTAGTGATCTGCTATTGGCACGTTCACTGTACTTGTGATTACAAAATGTGTAGATCTAGGTTTACTTGCTTTACCAGCGTATACTGCAGCTAAAATAACAACAAATTATGATAAATTTTAAAACCTCAATATCTTTAATTCAAGAGCATTTTTTGTGATCAAAACATGTTTAAAAATAAAACAATTCATACAACTAACAGTTAATGTACAATAAATCAGTTGCCTGTGAATCATGAATGATTAATTTGCAAATTATGAATCCTCCGTGTGCCGTTTCATCAGCATAATATTATAGTCAGGAGATGCAAGTTTCCTATCCTTCTTATAGAGTCCTTGATATATATACATAAATAATTACCTTTAACAAAATCAAGCAAACACTTTAATGCTTCTTTTTGCTGCTCAGCCGTCTCCTTTGATAATGAAAACGGCACTTCCAGACGTATGCCTCCATTTTCGTCGGGTTTTAAAACTTTGAATGCATTCTTCAGCGCCGTTTTTAAAGAGACTGCTTTGATTACAGTACTATAGTTACTGGAAAACTGAGGTACATCTATATATGCTTTTGAAAATGCATATGCACGATGTGCATTGCAATCCTTTATCTTATAACACCAATACGCATTTATTTCTTTCCGTTCAAATATGGCTTGCAGTCCAGCCATTATTTCCAGCCATTATTTCCGGTGTAGCGTGATATCCTTCAGACCGTGAGATTCGTCAGACATCCGGTTTTGTCTTATGATTCTCGCAGCGCTGGTCTTTATAACGTTTTGCGTCTCTCAAGCACATCGGAAATTCAAATAAAACAAAAGCTATCCATCGTCTAACTGCCTTAAAATTTATTATATAACTCCTATATTCGACAGAGTATGAAAAAGTAATAAACTAGATGCAATATTAACTGTAAATTTATTTAGATTAATATTATATAAATTTGTCTTTGTCAATGTAATATCACCAGGTGGCGCCTGGGCCGCGCTCAATTCGATTAAATGTTTAATAATTGTGTATGCCAAACACATGTCAACTGAACGACAGAATGGCTTTGAACGCTTGTCAAAGTAAAAACATATTAAGGGAAGTTGTAGCATGCGGGCAAGCCTGATTAAATAAGGCGTTAAAGGACAGCTTTTTTTTATTATTTTGATATCTGATCTGCTATCTATAACGCCTAACGCTAGACCAATCTATGTACTGGAAAAATACTTTGCTGAGTATGTCATTCAACGCTGTTGTACAAGTTGACAGCATAAACTAACTGTTGAAATA
Organism: Panopea generosa; assembly: GCA_029582155.1. NCBI lineage: Eukaryota > Metazoa > Mollusca > Bivalvia > Adapedonta > Hiatellidae > Panopea > Panopea generosa. The sequence goes on from CM055901.1 coordinate 7,073,319, forward strand.
AACACGGGCTTGGGTGTGATATCAAACAATTATTACATAAGGTCATACATAAATACAAGTGTGTAAAACCAAGTCACTGTGTTTGCCGTACTCCTATTTACTCTCTCAGATATTAGCCTAAACTTGAAAGCATTGTTATTGTTGTGTTGTTTATTTTCAAGTACAACAAAAATACTTACAAAAAGCTATCTACGTATAATTGGTCAGTAAAAAGCGAACAAATCATTTTTAATAGTAAAAAAGGTACGGAAATAAAAAAACTTTTTTGTATGTCATGCTTCGCGGTATCGTAAAGGTCACGTGTCACATTTTATTTTCATAAAAGAAAACAATATAAAAAATATTAAAATCGTCTAAACAACTCTCTTGGGAATTTATGGTATGTATAAATTGTTTTAATGTAAAATATACATTTTATAATGACCCCTACGTTTTACCGAAGAGTGTTGTGAAGTCTGAATTCATTCCAAACTTTACAACAAACTCATCGATGTTATGTACCAGTTTTTAAAACCTTTTCTCTCAAAAAGTCCCCCTTGCTATTACAAATAATTAACTTGTTCAATCAGAGGATAGTTCAATATACTGCCAAAAAAGTGACTACGGCGTCAAACTTGATTACTTTAAAAACACGACTCGACCAGAATAATAAATGATAACACATTGTTTATCCAAACCCAACCCTCTTTTAAAAATCGGTTTGGTAAATAAGCATTTTTTTTAAAATCCCAACAATGCCCAATCCACTTGCCCAACATAAAGCAACTGTTGGTTAAATGTTTAACATCAGCATCAGCAGTAGTGCAATTCAGTGTTATATATTTCATTTATTAAATTCTTTGAAAAATAATATGTCCTATATCAACGACACATAAACAAAAATAAATGAATGATTGCATTTGCTTGTCTAAATTTCGGGTGGCACATTTGGCGCTTTTGCTTTTGGTATCGAAAGGAAGGACTTGATGAATTTTTTTTTTTTTTTTAAAAAACAACAACTTTTCCTTGGTAATAGCTATTTTAAATATCTATATAAATAGTTTGCTATCCAACGAAAACGTACTTCTTCATTTTTTTGCATAAGATGTTTTTGTTAAAACACTACACAATACCGTTTTTGTTAAAATAAAAAAATCGTTAAAAGCCAATTGTATTTTGTTTTCAACCAGTAAATCTTAAAAAAAAAAACGGAAGAAAAAAATATTTGGAAATCCACAAAAACTTTATCATCTATGGTACCAAAACTGTTATATACAAACAAATGTTCAAAAGCTTTTAAAGAAATACTAAGGTGTCATCCGAAATTTCAGCCATGTATGCTGCACTGATATAAGCCCTGCAAGGACTTGTATATAAATCCTTGGTCACTGCCTTTATATTGCATTATTCTGTTGTTTTTCTCTTTAAAATTTAATGTTATTAAACACAGAACTTATCGTATCATATATAACTAATACTGACAAGTACTTAAAAAAACTCAAACAGTTCGATTTAAACTCAACAAAAATAGACCGACACCGTGCATTCTTCGATTTCATAATATAAAGGCATAAATTATGTTGTTATACAATATCGGGATGATTCATTTGGAACACTCGATGTCAGATTTTCATGATTCGATAATGGCAATCAATACAAGTAGTATATGACGAGTTTAAATAACCAGGTTTGACCTAGATAAAATGCCACATTTTTGGGGCAAACCGAATACGAAGAAAATTGATACAAGCCGAAGTCGAACGATCGCGTACGGAAACGGCCAAGCGAATAACGGCCTTTTTTACTTCGGTAATTACGTTACCTTTTTTCATTTGATCGGTCAATATGTTGTTAGCGCGTATTTGAAAAAACAAAAGAGGAACAGTTGCGAAGTTGTTAGACTTTCTAAATATTTTCTAAACATGACACAAAAACGAATGAACGAATGCACGAGCTCAGTTTCTAGTAAAATGCTGAAAATTTCAGAGAACGTTGAATTAGAGGATGACAAAATTTTGGATAATTCTAGTTTGTTTGGAGATATAAAATGTCTTTTCAATAGGATTCAGTTTTGAATATATTTGTGGTAGGATTGGAAAAGGTCTGTAAGGATGGAAATAAATGGATCGATATCGGGGTGGAGGAAACTGAAAACATTATAAAAGTTTTGCCTGTTGCTAGAAAATTGATCAGTAGATATACTTCCAAGAGATCCTTGAAACCTATAGACATCCCGTTTGAAACATGTAAAGGCGAGATTGGAGATTTAATCACGGGTTTGTTTGTGAAGGAAAACGTGTACAAAGGAGGAGAGTTCTTTATAGACATTAGAAAATGCGTCAAAAGAGAAAAAGGAACATATACCTACATACCAGAAGGTGTAAGATTCAGCAAAACATTGATACCGGATATTATCGACAAACTTCGACTTTATCAGTCTTTGATTGAATCAGTAATCGAGATAACTTCTGAAATAATGAAAATGTCCATGGCTCACGCGCTAATTCAAGAAATCACAGAATTTGTTTACGGACAGAGAAATTGTGAAGGGTGTCAAATATATCACTCCTCCCAAAAACAGCACATGGGATTTCAAGGATTTTTATCAGAGGATCAAACCTCATGGGAAGAGTTCGTGGATCAGTATTGGTTCGCGGCAAAAGCCTCCATCCAAGAAGACGATGTATTAAAAAAGGCCACAGAAGCATCCTTACTGCTACCGGCTATACATGTACGACTATATCAACTTTTATGAAGAGTATATTTCTTAGTAGCATTTCGTTGTTTATAAAGTAACAAGCTTTGATTGTAATGGTAACATATCTTAAATTTTCTGCATGTTTTAAAATACCGTTATTCAGATGTTTTATAAAAATATATTAAAAGGTGTCGTTAACTATTTGTCTCTTTATACGTTTAAAGAACCTATCTGTTGGTTCAACATTTTCATTTTCAAAATAAAAAATAAAAATATGAACGTTTATATATGTTAATATGTTTATTTACAGGAACACTTCATACCTTTTACCTGCGCCCTGAGCGATATAGAAGACAGCGACTTGAGAAGGATCGTTTTAAAAAAAGACGAAATGGATGACAACGTTTTCTTAGCGTTTAGAAAAAAACAATTGACGATACTGATAAATGTAGCAAAAATCAGTAAACTATACTGTCTTTAACATAATGTATTTTTATAATATTGCTAATTTTAATATTATTCATTGTTTATCTAAACTGTACAAATGTTTGTAATGTAATGTTGTAATAAAAGTTTACTTTAACGTTGTTTGTTGTTCCAGTTTAAACCGATTGTGTTATTAAAGTAATACGAAAAAACAACAACATGATAAGTATTAAAAGTATATCAAACCTTAAGATCTATTTAGAAATCTTGTTTTAACAAAACCGCTGGTCCGGGCTGTAAGTTTTGAATGAATGGAAAATAAAATCGCTTTAGTATATTTGTTAAGGTTCTTAAAATAGCCTTAGCTAAAAACGAACGAACGAATGTACGAACACTATCTCTAGTAAAATGCTAAATATTTCAGAGAACGTTGAATTGGAAGATGACAAAAGTATCGGCTTTTTTTTTTTATCTATATCAGTAGATGGGGTTGAAGCGGAAAAAGGAAAGAGGTTGAAGTTTTATTTTTACATTATGTATATAGACTAACATCAAAAAGCAGACGTAAAAGTTTTCATAATGTTAATTGTTTCATTACATTTTACAGAATAGTATTCTTTTCTCATTCGATTATTTACAGATAACACCCCGTATCTATAATGGTATCGCCTATCCACGACGATGTACGATTATTTACAGATAACACCCCGTATCTATAATGGTATCGCCTATCCACGACGATGTACAAACGTATTAGGTTTTATTCATCAACGACAAAGAGGGTGTTAGGTTAACGCAAACAAAAAATAAAATAATACTACCAGCGAACGTTGAACTGTTAGAAAACACGTTTTTAATATATAAAATTACCGTAAATAATAGACAGTTAATTATATTTTGCTTATTAATTTTTAACAAAAATAGTATTCAGTTTACATAGAACTATAACGCATCGTTCTGTATATTCCCGGTAACAATAAGGTATATTGATGACTTATATAAAATATCATAAATATTTGGGTATATTGCTAATGACCTATTATCCTCATTTTGCTTAAGGCGGTAGAACTTTATACAGGTAATTAAAGTTATAAAATAGAAGCATAACACGCTATCGGTTTTCAGGTTTTATACAGGGGCTGCGATAAGCGTATATAATTATTTTGACAGTTATTTAAGAGATCGTGCAGTTTTGCGTTTATTTCCGATGATGCACATTATAGCTATAAGTCAGTTCGTGTTGATAGAGTTGAATCGCATTGTAAACAAAACTGAACGTTTCAATATATTAGCTGCAAATATTAACTTAGTGAGAGGCTTTTAACATTTATAAATTTTAACAAGCTACACCAGCCTGAATTTAATGAGGAGCGTTAAAATCGGAACGTTACCTTTGTTTGAAAACTAATTTACTTTGAAGATGAGTAACATGCGCCGTTAGCGTATAATGACGGTGTTACAATTAATACAAGAAAAGTTGTTTCGCATGTAGACTTGGTATTTTATAACGTTTAAATACGTGTTTGTAGGAATAAACTTGTACATGCTATTTTCAACATGCATCATGTTTCATTAAACTATTGTATAATTATGTTTTATGCTCAATCAAGTTGCAATTGATAAGAAATTTTAAAGATGCACATTCATTTTTTTATATGTAATATTGCGAAATTAAACATACTAAATTTAGTTTACCCTGCAATTTTAATATTTCAATATGCTTGTAGTAATACAGTTATGCGGCTGACAGAATTACATCATTCTAGCAACTCGTGTTATATCGTAATTATACATTGTTACTGACAAACACCTTTTATTTGTTAGAACAACATTATTTACGTACAATAATACGTATCCCTTTTACTCTCTCTCTCTCTCTCTCTCTCTCTCTCTCTCTCTGAGAAAAGAACTCTCAATACTTTTGCAATTTAGAAAATAGGAAGTATACATCAATAGTCAAATTTTAAAATACAAGATCGAATACTTAAAGAAACGAAACGGTTCTATAAAGAATTATATTCACCTAGGGAAATTAAAATATAAACTTAAATGATACTTTTTCATATTTAAATATATCAAAATTAAATGTTATAGTTTGAGCAACATTTTTTTTTTTTTCAGTCACCCATTTATTCTCCCCGTCCTAGGTGTGCGGGGGTCGGGGAGGACCATCCCCCTACACACCTTACAATTTCAAAATAAATATATATATATCTATATCAAAAGCATATAAAATAATTCACCACATTCATTCATCTTTCATTCCTCAAAGAATTCAATTTTGTAAATGTATAATACTTTATAACTGTATATATATTACTCAACTCTATTAAGAATGGGGAGAATTAATAATAAAAAAAGAGAAAAGAAAGGTGAAGATAATAATAATGATAATAAAAAATATTGGGGATAAGGGGGGGGGGGGGGGGGGGGCTTGCCAAAAGAGGTTGAAGCAAATTTCAAAAACATATATACAGTCCACATCCAAGTTTGATTTTTTTTTTTAAATTAATGAGAAAAAAACAATAACAAAAACAGACTATATATAAATACGTTATTTTACAGGATAAGTTTAAGTATGATACTCCAGTCTTCCTCAAAATTGTCAAATAGTCCGTTCTTAACAGATATACATCTATTTATGTCAAACATGGATTTCATACTCATCAGGAGTCCTTTATAGGAAGGAGTGGCATCCAAGCATCTACTTGCATAAATGTATCGTTTTATCTCAAGAATTAAAAAGTTCTCTGTTAATGTTCTTTTATTTTTTTTTGAAATCCCAAATAATTGATAATTTTCAAACCTCCTTCAAGAAAATGTTTTGTAATAACTGAACTTTTAATTTTTGCAGGCCCATGCCAAAGAAATTTGTATAAAATGTCATTTATTTGCTTGATATAATTGTCCTCTGGACTTGGAATAGAAAAAAAAAGATGGTTAAGTGACGGAACATTTCTTAGTGGAGTTTCATCAAAGTGTTTCAACAAGAGTGTTCATGTTTGATTATTTTTTCAAAATTTATATCATATGTTTATATTCATTCAGATTAGATTGCAAGTTGTACTCTTAATATTGCAACTCTTCAATACAAATAAGAAATACCAGCGGACAGTACATCTATCTTTATTAAATTCATTTTTTGTATCCTTATGCCTACTTAACCATTTTCTTGTACTCTTCCAAATTGAAAGCATTAACACACTACTTATCAGCAATGGGTGAATTATGTTTATATTTACTGACTGAGTGGAAAACAGAGCAGGAAGTGCTACTTGTTACTGTTTTCAAATGCCTTCTGATATTGGTAACGCGTATCTGTGGGGTAAAGGGTTAAGACACTTATTTTGATATGAAAAAAAATCAAACAACAATCTCACTTACCGGTACATGAAGGCTTGCAGGAATCCATGTCACTTACAACTCCCTCCAGCTGTGGCCTGTTTATAAATAATCTATGATTATTTCTTCTGTTGGCGAGAGAGGGGCCCTCCAATCTTCTTATTTGACGCATGTTTTTCCTTAGCTAAAACAGATAATGATTATTTCTTTGTAATTACGCTTTACTGTGAATAAAGTAAAAAAATAACTAATGAACTTAGATTTTTGACAAATGAATAAATCTATGTCTCGTTTATTTATATTTTTAATGTCGTTTTCAAAATATTTCAGGCAAAGCCAGTTTTATTGGTGATGGTAGACCCCATATTGAATCTGAGTATAGGTACTGCCTTTCTGCAAGTAACTGGCAAACTTTCTTACATAACGTTTTTTTAGGGAATCAGACTCGAACCTACGACTTAAGCAGTGAGATGTTAGTGCTCTTGTTGGCGTCTTAGACCATTTGTCCGTAGAGGACTATACTTTTAGTTTATAAATATTAGGTATGGTAGTTCTATTATTTTTAATTAAGCAAATCAATTTAGGCAAAATAGAAATATATGGTTGTAACTTTTCAGGACAGTAAACCACAGTTGACCGTCTTGTTATGCTTAAGTTTTTTAAGACTAATTTTATTATATAAGTACAATAAAAGTCCAACATTCAAATAGCCCTTCTAACTCTAAACAGCCTATTTATGTAACAAAATCATATAAATATTTAATTGATCTATACAAACCATTCAATCAGTATCATAAACCTATAGAACAGACTGAACATTTTAAATGCCTAATGAAATACTTTTTGTAACATTATTTGATGCGTACAAAATTAATGTTAGAAAGAAATGAAATAATGAATGCAGCTTCACGGTGTACCAACACATTATACTAGTAGTCTATTTGACAGCAACATGAAGGAAGATTCCAGGTTCACTCTACATGTAAAGAAATGAATAAAATTAATTAACATACAGATAAAAAAAAACTCATCAAATGAATATGCAGGATGAATCTAGAACCTTGATACCTGCAGAGCTGCAATTCTATCATATTTCTCAAATTGTCACTTCTTACGACTTGCCATCACTCATATGGCTCCCTGGAACCACACAGGGGTTGGTATTTTAACCGCAATAATGAACATCAAGGACTCATATAGAGAAGGAAAAGCAACTGATTGAGATGTTGTCAACATATAAAAATTGAAGTGACATAAAATGATAAAACAAGTGCATAGAAGACACACACACCAACAGAGTGCAATGAAATTATTCAAAATAGCTATTTAAATTCATATCTACTTTAAATATATTTAATCACCTCATTTCTTCATGAATACTGTATTCAATGTGTTGGATTGGTCTCTCTAATTCAACTTCCCTGTTCACCATTATGTCGTCATTTGTTATTAATAAAACATAAATAATAATATAATTCATCAAAAACCATTTTGGATACTTGTTTTTTTTTAAACTTTAAAGTAAACAGTAGATATAAAACTAAATAAAAAAAACACCAAGGATTGTATAACTTTATTTCTATGTATTCATTCTAGAACTAATATAAATACTGCACCTACACAATTAGACATTATCTCTTTTTATGTATTTTTTTTTTCCCATGCCAATTTGGTTTCAAATGTTGTAATTTATGTGTTTTCAGCTCCTGTCATTGTGTTTATATTTTGCTGATGAGCACAACGGTAATGTAAGTTTAACTGTTATAATAAATTCTTATAAATAGAGTTTAAAAAGAATGACAGGATTGTCACTGAGAATACTTTGCAATTGTTTAAAAGAAATAATGTGTTGTTATAGTATTTAGGATAACCGTTGTAAGATAAAGAATATCAATTAAAAATAAAATGAAAACACTTAAATACATTAAATTTAATGGTTTATTTTAAAAATCATATTTTAAGTATATCAAATTAGATTCCATCAATAGCTGTGCCCGGTTAGCTCAGTCAGTAGCACGTCTGACTATCATTTCAGGGTCATAGTTCAAATCCCCACACAGTAACCGTCTCAGTTATGATTGATATACATTGTCATTTGTAACTGATGCTGAACTAGGAACGTTGTCAGTTGCTTTCAGAGATGGGGTGTGTTTGAGTAATGGTTAACCTTCCAGGAACCCAGGAAACAGTTGTTAGCTTAACTGATCATCAGTTAGCCATCAGTGGCATAATAATGATGCTAAATATTCAAGCAAACATTAATAACACAATTAAATATTGCTTTGGATTTAAAATTACTTAAATACATTACAATATCATACAAAACTTTAATATGTACGCACACAAATAAGTTGATATTACATTTGTATTAGTATGGTTATGAAAGATTCACTTTCTGTGATTGTAAGTAGCGCCAACACAGTTTGCTGTAGATTCTATTCCAGGAATTACACAGGTAAGATAGAATTGCATTTAAACAATAAAATTGCATATATCTTCCCACATTGTACAATATTTTTTTCTTTAAAGGAAACAGTAACACATTTTGTTGTTGTTTACAAAACTGTGTCATCAGTTCCATTCAATTGCCCAGGATTCACTGAATTTGTTTGTGAATGACATTGTGTAATTATATATTCTATCACATTTTGATGAGGCTGCAATATCGTTTCAAATGTCTGATTGATTAGACTAGTTTTATTAAAATGTAACTAATGTATAAATAATTTTTACAATTTCAATAATGTAATAGATCTATACAAATCAGCTAACATTAAATTATGTTGATTGTAGGTGGTGCCAAATCAGCATGTTGCTGTTAGTCCTGGTCTTGCACCAGATTGGATCACCCAGGTAAAATGAAAAGTTGTATCTTAATAATCTCATTTTATACATTAACAGTTATTTTTAGTACATAAAACCATACAAGAAGCAATGGAGAAAAATATATGTTGACTAAATATTCTTTATTGAAACGCATCAAAACAATTTAGATGCACTTGCAACTTTTATACATAAATATACTGACAATTACCTTTGTGGCCTTTTAGATATTGATGAGTTCAAGATCAAGATAAATATGACAACAGTCAATGGTGTTGCATTGTGATAAATAATGAGACTCAGTTTAAAAATTGATTCATAGTCTTGTTTTGTCGTCTAATCGTTATCAGTTATTTATAGAATGAAAATCAACCATAGGTTAAAAGTTTCTGAATCATTTATGTAACATAATGCAAAGGAAATAGCACTAACGCTATTTTGAACACATTTCAGGCTGTATATGGCTTATCCAGTTTTATTGGTGGAAGAAGACCTCATAATGAATCCGAGTAGAAGCACTGTCCTTTCCCAAGTAACTGGCAAACTTTCTCAATTAAAGTTTTTGGAGCAAGTGGATCTCGAACCTACGGCCTTAGCTGTGAGATGTAAATGATCTTAAGACAGCGCCTTAGACCACTAGATCATGGAGTAACCCTTATACAGGTTTAAAGAAACAGTTGTTTCACAAATATAAATATTTGTATCTATTACAGGTAGTGCCAACTGACCATGTACTGGTAGTTAGCCCTGATCAGGCACTGTCGGAAATCATCCAGGTATAATGAAAACAATATATTTCTTATAACTATTTTTCTCGTTTTTTTTATTTTCTGTTGCATTGCTAAGGCGTGATATTAGAATAGCAGCTTACAAAACTGTGTTTCCTTTCAAGTATAAGATCAAGTCTAAGTCATACAGTTTAAAGTTCAAATTAGCATAGTGTCTGCTGACTGCTCCAATTGATCTAAATCCCTTAAACGAATTTGATATAGCTTGATACAAATATTCACCTCATTTAGACAGCATGTGTTACTAGACTTGCAGTCATTAATGATTGATAAAAAGGTTTTAATTGAAAGTCAATGACCAAAATTTATTAGCAATGACACAATGTGGTCAAACTTGACCATACAAAAACAGTAGCGGGTGATGTATCTTATTTGCACCTTAAGTATTTACTTGTGATTTCAGGTAGCACCAACTCAGCGACTAGTTGAAGTTAGTCCTAATCAGGCACTTGAAGAAATTATCCAGGTATAATTTAAATATATATTTGATAAATTACGTTGATGTGTGTGTATGTGTACCAAGGTAAGTTAAAGTTAACTGACACCTGTGTATGAAGAGTGTATGTGTGTCAAGGTAAGTTTGATTCACCTGACACCTATGTATGAAGAGTGTATGTGTGTCAAGGTAAGTTCCACACACCCGACACCTGTGTATGAAGAGTGTATGTGTGTAAAGGTAAGTTTCACTCACCCGATACCTGTGTATGAAGAGTGTATGTGTGCCAAGGTAAGTTTCACTCACCCGATACCTGTGTATGAAGAGTGTATGTGTGCCAAGGTAAGTTTCACTCACCTGACACTTGTGTATGAAGAGTGTATGTGTGTCAAAGTAAGTTTTACTAACCGGGTACCTGTGTATGAAGAGTGTATATGTGTCAAGGTTAGTTTTACTCACTTGGTACCTGTTTATGAAGAGTGTATGTGTGTCAAGGTAAGTTTTTTTTCAACTGGTACCTGTGTATATGAAGATTGTATGAGTGCGAAGATAAGTTTCACTCACCTGATACCTGTGTATGAAGAGTGTATGTGTCAAGGTAAGTTTATATCACCTGACACCTGTGTATGTGTGTCAAGGTAAGTTTTACTCACCTGGTACCTGTTTATGAAGAGTGTTTATGTGCCATGGTAAGTTTCACTCACCTGACACCTGTGTATGTGTGTCAAGGTAAGTTTTACTCCCCCTGTCACCTGTATATGAAGAGTGTTCATGTGTCAAGATAAGTTTTACTCACCTTAAACCTGTGTATGTGTGTCAAGTGTTTCACTCACCTGACAACGTTGTATATGTGCCAAGGTAAGTTAAACTCACCTGGTACTTTTATATGAAGAGTGTATGTGTGTCAAGGTAAGTTAAACTCACCCGATACCTATTGATTTCGATTAAAGGAGAGAACTGTGTGTACTCCAAATATTTTGAACATTGATATTAGTGCATTTCTCTTTCAAGACTGATGCTTCCGGTTTACACAGCCAGATAGCTCCAGATGTGTTTGATCAGGTATAACAATAAAAGAAAAATAATACATATACTAGTATTACTTAGATATTCAAATTCTAATTTATAGCTATTGAAGTATATTTTACTAAAAAATTCTTTTATATTAAGTATTGGAAATTAAATATTTTCTGCACATCAAAATTAATATTGATTTGTGAAATTCTATACTAACTGTGGTGATATATTTTTTCTCACAAATACAAGCATGTGTCATTGTGAACATACTATTTTGTAATTTATATTTGTAATGGTAGAAAACAATTTTTGTTTCAGATGAACAGTTTCAGCATGCAATGGAGTAGAGCTCTTGTACCTCTTGACGTATTTAACCAGGATTTATATATTCGTAATTTTGGTTTAATGAGGCGGCATGTGTATGGAGATGGCAATTGCCTTTTTAGAGCTGTTAGTTTTGGATTATTTGGTAATGAAAGCAGTTATTCCAATTTACGGCAGATTGCAGTGTCTTATATTAGGGAACATTAAGTTGATTTCAATGATTTGAGTGTATAGTCGCTTTAAGTAGACATTTCAGGCATAATATTTTTGTTACATGTGTTAATGTGGTAATGATAATAATGTTGTTAATCTATCACTGTTGATGAACAGAACAGTTACATATCAGCAGCTCCTATTCATATTTTGTATACAACCAGTGTAGGAGGAGGCCATTATAATATTGCAATTGATGTTGTCACTGGATCCACATTTCTTTACCAGAATGTAGCAAAATGAATTACTTAATTGTGGTAATATTTCTGTTGTAGATGATTTAAAAAGTACTTCTTTCAACGAGAGAGTAATAACTTCAGATCAATCTGTAGCATTTGATTACATTGGTAGTAGCGTAGTAGCAGTAGCTTTACTGATCACGTTTACATAAACCCACCAGTAGGTAAAGATTTTTGTGTTGTTGGAACTGTTTGTAGTCATTGCAATATGTATTTCTCATCAAAGAAAAGTTTGAAAAGACATAGTCGTAAATACCGTTGTAGTCCATTAGACAAAAAGGAAAAAACACATTGACTTCAATTCCTTGCAGTGAACAATCTTGTTCTGAAAAGTTTAGGACAGTAGATAAAATGACTGAACACCTTAACACTATTACTGAAATGGCAATACAAACATTTAATTTAAAAACTGAACAGGAATTAATGTGTTGGAAATCCAATGAGGAATGTACAAATAATGTATTTTTAAGTGCTTAGCTACGAAAAAGGTATGTGGTAAAGCATACAAGAACTTTATATGTAATCGTAGTGGTTCAAAATTTATTGAAAATAGTAAGAACGTTAAGAAGACTGTTTCAAGTAATAAACGTTCGCGTAATAGAAAAGGCTCAGCGAAAATAGGTAAGATCTGCCCATCAACAATGAATGTAAAAGTGCAAATGCACATACCTTGAAATATTCAGGTCAACTTCGGAGATTATCCAATATTATGTCAGATCCATCATCATGCAGCAGATTAAATGTGGTCAATAAATCCCTTGAAAGTTTATTTGCAGACACCATTGCTAATAAAGAAGTGAAAAACTCAGTAGAACAACTTACACCTAAGTCAACAATCTCATCAGACAAAAAAATAGAAAAACAACCCAGTTTCAAGGCAACACAAAAGAAAAAAAGAGTGTATGTGTGTTAGGGTAAGTTTCCCTCTCCTCGTACCGATGTATGAGGAGTGTATGTTTGTCAGGGTAAGATTCCCTCTCCATGTACCGATGTATGAGGAGTATATGTGTGTCAGGGTAAGATTTCTACTCCTCGTACCGATGTATGAGGAGTGTATGTGTGTCAAGGTAAGTTTCCCTCTCCTCGTACCTATGTATGAAGAGTGAATATGGTTCAAGGTAAGTTTCCCTCTCTTCGTACCGATGTATGAGGAGTGTATGTGTGTCAAGGTAAGTTTCCCTCTCCTCCTATCTATGTATGATCAATGTATGTGTGTCAGGGTAATATTCCCTCTCCTCATACCTATGTACAAGGAGTGTATGTGTGTCAAGGTAAGTTTTCCCCATCTCGTACCTATGTATGAGCAGTGAATGTGTGTCAGGGTAAGATTCCCTCTCTTCGTACCTATGTACCTCTTTGTACCTGTATGTGTGTCGAGGTAAAAAGAGAGTAAACTTGTTGAATACTTTTTTCAGTGGGTAAATTCAAGTTTAATTTTTACAAAATTGATATTTAAATGCAAACATTTTTAAAGCTAGAATTATTCTAAGGCTTAAAAATAAAACTTGAATTTGAACAATCATAATTAATGTACACTGTAAGTTACATGTAGCTTCAAAATGCATCCTTATAATACAATGCAGTACACCTGTCTTTAAGATGGAAGATGTTGGTTCAAGCCCAACTAAGGATATCTGTTGGAGGCTTCATACTACATATTTTAAATCAGTTTTGAATTTATGAAATGAGGATAGTGAAAAATGCTTATATTAGTAAGGTAGTTTGTGTTTATTTCAGGAATGGTAACATAATTTTGAGTTTTGATCCAGTGATGAAAAACAGGATAGTTTATTGTCTGCAGTCTGAACTAGACTAGAGAATGTTTTTTTATCTCTTGATGGAAAACTCAAAATTGTACTTTCCATTCTTGTATAATATACAATATATTTTCAAATTATCTAAGATGAAAGAATAAATATGATGTTATTTTTTTATATAAAAAACAGAAGTATCTAGCTACCATTTTAATCTGTTACTATATTTTCAATATAAACGAGTATAAGTAAGATGTTTTACTCGCATACATGATGCAGACATTGCACTTGGTGAATACGTTCAGTTTTTTCCTCTTGTGATCTGCAAAAGTAAAAAGTTTGAAATTCTGTGTGTGTGTGTGTGTGTGTGTGTGTGTGTGTGTGTGTGTGTGTGTGTGTTCAATCCGGGTACCCGACGATAACATCTGGTCAATGCATATTTTATCTACTGCCATTAAAATGTTATTGCGATAATTCTTTTATTTAAGGAAAGTGTCCCTTGCTCCGCAGCTGGACAGGCATTTAACGCAAATTGGACTAATTCGGAGCTTTCCTGCCATTTCCCTCATAGTCAAGAAAATAAACACAAGCAAATAACTCTCAAAAGGGCTTGCTAAATTACCAAACATTTATAATAATCACATCATTTGACAAATATTAGCCAATACAATTTTTGTTGCATAGTTTTCCATTGTTCATTCAGCAACGACATTAAACATGAACAATAAATGAATGGACAGTTCAAAACTGTTAGGTAATCTTTATAAACATGTGCATGGGGATAAAATACTAACAAAACATGAAGTTCTTAAATCCTTTTATTTTCTTGATTTCTTATTTATATTGTTTTTTGAGAGTGGTGTGCTTCATAATTTAACCAACATTAGGCATATAACTGCTAATGTACTGTACATAACATAAATGCATATTAAGCAAATGACTGCCGGAGCAGGTACCATGGTTTCCGATTCTTGTAACTCAACAGTAGAGGTACCATTGTTCTTAGTTCTGGTTACCCAACAGCAGAGTTTCCATGGTTCTAAATTCTGGATACTCAACAACAATGGTACCATGGTTCTCAATTATAGTTACTCAACAGCAGAGGTACCGTGGTTCTCAATTCTGGATACTCAACAACAAAGGTACCATGGTTCTCAATTATGGTTACTCAACAGCAGAGTTTTCATGGTTCTCAATTCTGGATATTCAAAAACAAAGGTACCATGGTTCTCAATTAAAGTTACTCAACAATAGAGGTACCATGGTTCTCAGTTATAGTTACTCAACAGCAGAGGTACCGTGGTTCTCTATTATGATTATCCAACAGCAAAGGTACCATGGTTCCCAATTATAGTTACTCAACACGAAGGTATCATGATTCTCAATTATAGTTACAAAACAGCAGAGGTACCATGGTTCCCGATTCTAATTACTCAACAGCAGAGGTACCATGGTTCTCAGTTATAGTTACTCAACAGCAGAGGTACCATGGTTCTCAATTATAGTTACTAAACAACAGAGATACCATGGTTCTCAATTCTGGTTACTAAACAACAGAAGTACCATGGTTCTCAATTCTGGTTACTAAACAACAGATATACCATGGTTCCCGTTTCTAGTTACTCATCAGTCGAGGTACCATTAACACAAATAAACAATATATAAGCATATAAGATGAAATTCACAATTAATCCATGTACATGACTATGAACGCTATATAGAAAATCCTCACCAGTTAATATAGGTACACATGTCATTCGAGTGGCAGTATTTTTTTTACGTAATATCATTATCATATAATACAAGTATATATAAGCAAACAAACTATTTATAATAACATGTTTACCCAGTCTTATCTGACTTATCTTTCACTTATTTTGATAACACAATATGTAAATCCATCTATAGGTTAAAGTGATATTTTAAGGAAAAATACAGTCAATCATAAAAATGAGTAAAATCATTATGTCAGCTGCTATATTTATATTAAAAATATATATTAAGTAGCACTTGATCACCATTAAACAAAGCCTGTAAAACAGTAAAATAACACCAGAATGTTGAAGAGGCGTCACATTATGTCAGATAGAATGAAATTCATCATTTGGCGTTCAACATTTATGCCTGCCTAGTCGGCTCGGTGTCAGTTTATGTGTCATACCATGTGTCTCTGACATAATATTCGGTGTACCAGCGCTTAGAATTTTGTCTCAATATAGACACTGTCGTGATGACTGAAGAAATGATGAAAGCGAAGCTAAACACTATACAATACACAACCGATATTTAAAAGAAGTATATCAGGAAAAAACGCTATTAATTGAAATAATTATAAAAATGGATTAAAAACGTCTCATTATCCTTAGTAAAATTCCGTAATGTTTGGTATGTCAAATCAAGGAACTAATTCCATAGTCAAATCCACTAATAGCGGTAAATCATAGTATGAATATACTAAATATTCAGTACATTTCTAACATTATTAATGATAGAGTTTGGAAGGAAACAAACGTTTTACAAGAGATAATT
Organism: Panopea generosa; assembly: GCA_029582155.1. Taxonomy (NCBI): domain Eukaryota; kingdom Metazoa; phylum Mollusca; class Bivalvia; order Adapedonta; family Hiatellidae; genus Panopea; species Panopea generosa. Next base: position 7,089,887 of record CM055901.1, read on the forward strand.
TAATAAATTTTATTTAAAAATTTGAAAAGAAGAGATGGAGAAACTTCATATTTCGTATAGAAAGGAAAAAAGGAAATTCAGAAATTTGGGGGACTGGTGCATGCTTTAAGTGAGACTCACGTCACATGAACAGAAATTGGGCTGCTTGCAGATCACTATTTATATTCAACACCATTTACTCGACAAGATGATTTTTTGGACAGTTTTGAAAATAGTAATGTTGATGTCTTATGTTAGATTTGAGTTGCCAAACAATAAATTATTTACAGACACAGCGCATAATGGATTAAGTTTCCGCAATAGCTCGGCGCAAATAATAACATAGAACGGACATTTCAGAAAGAAATGATACGTACTTTCGATACCTCCACAAGTTCAAAGGAGAGATTCAACAATGTTTTTTATGTAATAGATGTTGGTTTAGAGAACTACAATTAGTACGTTATCGTGTGTGCAGTATTTGTGCTCTCCTTTTTCCCGAATAATAGTATTTTGGTACTTTAGTTTATGTCGTGGTTAAGATGTTGCTTAAACGTAGCCATATAAGTAGCATTTCGTGCAGCCATTGGAAGACTGTTCGATTCTCGCTTTATAGATGGAAGAAAAGATGTTGAATATAGCTTTGTACGAGAAAATGGAATTTGATAATCACTTGTGTTTCTTAGATTATAGGCCGATGCTTCGATAACCAAAGAAGATACTAGCGAGCAAAGATAAGGCGGAGTTTCGTTATTTATCATTTTATAAAAGATGATAAGTTTGTGTTTTCGTCTACGAGCCGAAAGAGTTTCCTATCCAACATCTTTGCATAGATCATAAAGAGATACTAATTTAGTTGCACCTATAACTATGTGTGCTGCTTCATTTTGTATTTTGTCTAGGTCTTGTTTTTCATTAATAGTGCAATTATCCCAAATGGTGTCGCCGTACTCTAAAAGGGGTCTAATAAAGGATATTTAGACCAAGCATTTGAGAGGAAAATTCCGAAATTTTTATGAGAAAGCACTAACGCTATTTGTTGTTTTATCATTAATAAGAGAAGGTGAATTAGGGGTGGGGTTCTTTTTTCGATATATTAACAAGGATTTGGTTTTAGTAGGGTTTAATGTAACTTACAATTTCTTCGCCCATTCCGTTATTTTTAGGATGTCTTGGTTCAGTATGTTTGCTGTATTTGTAACGTCTCTTTCATTGTCAATAATGACATATATACTTGTAAGCTAATATTTGAAATGATATTTGAAACAATGTCATTTATGTATATTAAAATAATAAAGGACCAAGAGCCCTGTGGAACGCCCGCTTTTATTGTATTCCATTTGGATTTTGCTCCAGGAGTTACTACACTGACGTTTGTCACTTAAATAGTCAGCAAGAAATTTAAGAATATGATCAGAGATACCTGCAGCTTTCAGTTTGACCAAAATACCTTTGTGCCAAACTCGATTAAATGCTTTACTTATATCAAAGAATACAACTCCAATTTCCTTTTCCGAGTCAACTGCCTGACAAAAGGAGTTAAACAAGTAAGTAAATTGATTAATGGTGGAGTCACCGGGGATAAAACCTGACTGGAATGCAGTAAAGAAGTTAGTATCCTGTAAATAGTAAAATATGTATTTAAAAATGCTTTGTCAATGGCACCCTGGAGTGCCTATAATTGTTAACATTTGATGGATTACCTTTTTTTTAAAGACGGCACAACAAATGCATCTTTCCAAGTATCCAGAAAAATACATGATGTCAGTGATTTATTGAAAAGATCACATAAAGGTGCAGAAAGCTCAGTTGCATGTTCACGTAGTACAAGGTTATTCATTTCATCAGGATCAGTTGCCTTTCCAAGAGGCAGTGAACGTAATAATGGAAGAAGCTTAATCGGTGATAGCGTAAATCATTCAAGAGAAGAGTTAGTTATGCTTTCTGCGATATTTGGAGGGTTCATATTGACTTGGGTTAATACGGTCTGACTGTAGAAAAAATCATTTAATATATTTGCTTTTTCGATATCGTCTGTTATCATAGAACCATTATTGTTCAGAGGAGGTGGTTTCTTATGAGGTTTAATAAATGTTAAATAACTGCTGTCTGACGTTAAATAAGAGTTCTCCACCAGTCCTTTGAAGAGATAGTTGTTGAAGTTAATTTATTCGTAATATTATCGAAATATGATTGTTTAGACGCACGAATATCAGACACAAATGTATTCCTTAACATTTTGAATATTTTGGTTTTCAGATTTAATTTGTTTAGCTTTTTTTACAAGCGCGTTTTCATGCTCTTATTTGGCATTTTATGTTATTAGTTATCCACGGAGGTTTTATTAGGAATACAAGAGTAACTCAGTCCAAGAACCTTTTTTGAAATATTAAGTGCATATATTGATATCAGTGTGCATTAAGCCATCCCAATTAGTTTCTGAAGCAAGTCCCCTCATACGATAATAATCGGCACGCTCATACAACCATATCCGCCTAGTAAATGTTTTCGATGGAGGTTTCTTAAATTTAAATATACCGCAGATAGGATAGTGATATCTTGTGTCTTGTTCAAGAATTGGTAAGGTCACTCCGCTTGAAGCTAAGTTATTTATAACTTATACAAGAAAAATGTCAATAAGAGAAGACAAATTATCAGTATAATGAGTTGGATCATTAATTTTATTACCTGTTCAAGGCCAAACTGTTGACAAAGGGAATTTACTTTCCGCACTGTTTGTCACAAAAACATGTTGAGATTGAACTCTCCCATAATTATTATATCTTTAATGTTTGTATCAGCCGCAAGGCTAAATGAATCTTCGATCATATTATTATATAAAAAAATCTGAGTTTGTTGGTCTGTAAAAAGCACCTATAAGTAAAAAAACCTCCAACCTGATACATTCAAGTCGATTTAATTCCAGATCTTTCGAGAATAATTGAGAGAATCTTTAACATATACCTTGACACCACCATGACGCCACCATGACGCCGTCACCATGACGCCACCATGACGCCACTTTGACTGTCACACAGACGGTAGTTGCGTTCTGGTTTATGAAAATTCGAAAAAATAATGTCTTCGGTATCCATCGAATCGTTTAACCAAGTTTCAGAGAAAGTCAATATGTCAAAATGATGCAACTCGGTTCGCAAAATATCTATCTTGGACATAAAACTTTGAATATTGTTATGGATTATAGATAAAGTTTACGAAAAATTAAATGCGTCCGATAGAAAATGGGACGAGCTGTCTTGGGTTGGCTTGAGCAATATGTATTATTTGCCGGAATTAGGGTGAACGTCGCCTGACCGAAGGAGGATTGATAATAGCCAAGTTATAAACGTTATGATACAAAGAGCGGAAACGACGCCTTTGAAAAAGTAATAATTGTTTAAAATTGTTTTGCCAGTAATTAAGCGTTTGTACGGACCCTTTGTTAACCGAGATCTATTTTCAGTTGAATACAGGTTAAGTAAAAATGGTACAAAGTACAAGGGAGAGCTATATATTTGAAACAGAACAAGGAAATGCAAGCGAGCACAGAACGATTGTAACTTACACCGGTATGTCGATTTGATGACGACAGAATTGCGCATATATCTGATCATGTAATTGTCAATAGAAGAAACAAGAACGAAACTGTCGCCAGCACATCAAAAAAACAGAACACCACAGAACAAAGAAAACTGGACATGTACGAAAGCCCACTCAAAACAGCACACAAAACCCATACATTCCGAGCGAAAATATGGTGGGAGGAGAAATAAAACAAGTATTTATAAATATAAACAGTGAATCATTGTTAAAGAAATATGAAGCGAAAGAAAGAGGCTGCTCCGAGTAACATAATACACGTTGCTGCAATTGAAAGCACTTCGAACGAGTGTACGTTTGCAAAACAAAAACCTTATACACTATATATATGTAACGTAATGGAAGCACCACTTGATGTTTGCTACCTTTGTAATAATTAAATAACTCATGAAGAGGCGGCATATAAAATTTGAGTAAATTCCTTTTAAATAAAAGTTAATCCTTTTTATCAATATACCTAGCATTGCACGATTCCATTGAAAACTATTTGAATAATTATCTTAAAATATTCAATAACGTTATATTACATGATCGTTTTACTCCTGTTATCAACCTTAATATGCATATTGGTAATTATAACGAAATCCCGTTTCTTAAAATAGACAGCACTTAAATACTGTTTGACGACCTTCGCATCGTCTGTCGGGCTCTTTTTAAGATGAAACAATTTTGACTACGTGTACAACAGATCAAAATGAAATACGTCATAAAATAAGTTGCAATTTTAAGAGGGAAATCTATTTCAGTCTAACATAGTCGCGTAGCCTAAGTTTGGAAATCCCTTTTCAATAATTATTTTAGCACGTTTAAATAAATATATGTTTGGCAATACGGGGTCAGTGTGTATAGGAAAAAAATGTTTTAAGCCAATCTTAAAAGTTTGAAAAATCCGGATATGTTCCTTTAAAGATAAATTTTAATGATTATTAAACTTGTATAACATGAATTATGCTTACTAGTTTGTTCAAGACACCTATTTGTTTCCTTAGCGTATGATACAGTCAAAATAAGAGATTGTTCAATGTGCTTTCTGTTGTTTGCGTTCATTTAAACAAAAACGTAGAACAATTATACAGCTAGGATTATGAAGCCGAGAATTAACTTGGTCCAGATGTAAGAATCTCCCGGTACATTGCACGCCCTTGTTTTTAACGGGTGATATGTTCGGTCCCATTGCGTCATTATTGCTTTCCTGGCACCACTCCAAGACCCCGGTCCCATTAATCTGTACTGATACGGAGTAGCCGGTCCGAACCAACATGTCAGTGCAAGTCTTGGGTCGGTCAGAAATAACTTGCCTGTAAATCAAAACATATAACAGATAAGCCTACTTCTCAACTCCGAGGACACACATCTCACGTTATCATTTATAACTGAAACATGAATGACCTGGGATTTTAAACCTTCCAATAATGTAACAAAACTTTATGTTATTTAGAGTTGTTGAATTAAAAGGGAATTCCCAATTTGGAAAATAAACATCACGCACGCTCTGCTTAACGACACATTCACCTCGTTGTCCGGACCCTTTCTATGATTAGTTTAAACATACTGTAACAGAAAAAGATCCTGATCATGCTAACAATCTATCTAAATAAGACTTACTTGTGAACACTGCTGTCTGACGTCTGTTTTTAAGAAGTAAACAATCATTGTATTAAACACGCATGCCATTAATAAGACTTTTTCTACATGGACCAATCATGATTATATACATAATCATCAATATTTACTATAAATGAACTCACCTTATGCCTGATGATTTAATATCGACTTAAATCTAAATATTGATTTGACAAGAAATCTGGCAGTGGGTGGGGTACACAAAAATACCTATTCAGTTATTATATATATGTATAGCTTGATGCTATGTGTCAGTTAAATAGTGTTTTAAATATAAAGATTATTTTAACATAAGTATAACATGTCTAATCAAGTTTAATTATATTTATTTAAACATAGATGAGAATATCCTTGAATGACCTTCTAAAATATCTACTGCCAGATTTCTGCTGTCAACAAGAATTACTTGATCTCTGTTTTTAGACTAATACAAAGCCTTCCCAAGGTATAAAGACAATTTATGATTGTAAACATTCACTAAGAAAAAATATTAATGTCTTGCCTTCAAATAATGCCGTATATTCACAAATAGGAAATTGTATTTGCATTTCCCTCCTTGAAAGTTGCCAGAGTGAGAAGATTTGAAAATCTGTCCACCTCAATTCTGGCATCTTCATTTTGACTTTATTGTGAGTTTTAATATTAACTTGCATGATTTGTACCTGAACTATAACATTGTGACATCCTTTCCATGTTATCTTATAATGTGGAAGTTTTGTTTTTATTGTATCTAATCTGGGAACATGGCGGACATTTGCCAGATCAGCCAGATTTGGAAACCTTTGGATATGAAATGGAGGCATTTGATTGGCTTAGAACTGGCAGACTCCAGACATGTTGCCTTTATACACGCTCAGAACTCACTCTAATTCCGAAAATTTGGAAAACAAGTTTCATCACTTCCGGTATGTTTAACATTCGTGTGTAGAATGCATATCAGTCATTGAAATGTATATCAAACAGTCTGGCCTTATCAGGTAACTAATTATATACATTGTATAAGTCAGCTGTACAATCGAATCTTGTTGTTTTCATATTTTGCGAGCCATCTATATGATAACACGACCTGGAGTGTTACAATTTTTTATTTCTTGATTTTAATACGTTTTTATACAATAACATAAAGGACAAGTGGAAAACTATAGTGTTTCTCTCCTGATATGGTGTAAATTCCAATATTAATTCGTGTACTTTATACATCATTGAATTGATAACAAAATATATCGCCAAAATGGCGAATCAAATCGAAATCAATTTGAAAACAAGTGACTCATTAGACATGTCCCATAGGCATTGCATTCTAAAACAGGGATATTATTATAGCTTAACTTCGGCGTGCGGATAAAGTTAAAGTTTGTCTCAAACCAATAGCTATTGGTTGTCTGCAATCTGATAAAAAAATTTAAATGGGGCTTGACGCTATTTTCAACGCATTTCAGGTTATATATGACATATCCAGTTTTATTGGTGGGGGAATACCTTAAATGAATCTGAGTAGAACCACCATCCTTCTGAAAGTAACTGGCAAACTTTCTTACATAAAGATTTTGGATCGAGTGGGATTCGAACCTACGAACTTAGCGATGAGAAGTAAGTGATTATTTTACTTTAATACTGAATTCACCAATCAATTTTCAATTAATTCCCAATAGTATTTTCTGATATGAGTTATCGAAAACACTTTAATCAAATTTATAAATAACAAAAAAGGACACATACATTCGTGAAATCATTGATGTAGTGGTTACCTACATGTATGAGCATGTCTAAAACAGAAACCGAAATTTCTTATTATAACTAAGAGGGACATTAGTTTGCCTTAAATTAAAATGGAGTTATCCCACTTGGCCCATTGAATCTCATTTACGGAAATTAAAACTCACACGGTTTGTCATTGATATAAAAATTATAGGGGTGGTTATTGACATTTTAGAATGCATAAAACTTTTACCGAAAAGCTACACCGATGCCTACGCGGGGGCAAGTACAATAGTTCCCCTTTTCAAATCAAGTCGAGCTTGAATTACTATGACAATACGGCTCCGTGATTGAACTTGATTGAACTCAAACAATAGACAGGAGTAAAAGTGTAAACATTTTGAGAACTTTTAGAAGACAATCGTTTTTCGTCTTTCGATATTCAATTGTGTGATTCTTCATAATAAGGGACTGCCAAGCTACATACATTCAAACGGGCATGTCAACCAAGCTTCAATTTGCCTTTTTTTAGAATGTATTTATGACTGGGACATTGAAACAGGCCTGGAGAAGGATGTCTGCAGTCTGCCTATTTTGAGAATGTATTTATGACTTAGACATTAAAACCGGCTTGATAAACTAGCTTCAGTCTGCCTATTTTGAGAATGTATTAATGACTGGGACATTGAAACCGACCTGGTGAAGGACGCCTGCCAAAGCTAGCTACAAATTTGCCTATTTTGAAATGTATTAATGACTGAGACATTGTACCGGCATGGTGAAGGACGCCTGCCTTCAGTCTGCTTATTTTGAGAACGTATTTATTGATGGCTGGGTCACTTGAATGCTGAAACACGCATATACCTACCTATATTTGGTTTGGCACCGTATAATTCTGCCAGCTCATCCATGAATGATATGTAGTCTACTTGTATTGTGTGGCGGAGAGACGTAACATATCTCTTCAACAGTGCATCTTGTTTGGCTCTGATGTCAGCCCACATGTCCGATCTACTGGGCAACGTTGCCAAGTTCTGCAAATGACATTGATATTAGAATGCTTGATCGATCGTTATTATTTCCTATCTGTATACTGGTTTCAGACCCGAATTTAATAGTCTAAAATTAAAAAAAAAACAATATTATGTTGTATAAAACGTTACTTACTTAACCTTGCTCCATCCTATCATAACGATGCTTTTTAAAAAATATTGCTATTCATTTAAGACAGTTAAAAGAAAGTTCTTCATTTAACCTTCCTTTAAAGCTAAACTATTTTAAACGTGTTTATTGGTCAAGTCTCTGGAAGTTCTTCTGCTTTAGCCAATTATTTTAATATAATACACATTGCCATAGGTACATTTATAAGTCATATTCTTTTACGTAAAATTTATGAATATCTTAATATTCATATACATGTACAGTTATTGTTTTAGGGATTTTGTGCGACTGTGTTATTTTGTGCTTTAATATAATATTGCACATGCATCAATTATATTTGAGTATTCGTATAATAGTGACTAATAAAATGTGTACTCTCGTTAAAAAAGGTTAAAAAAATAGTATTCCTATTATTATCATTATCATGTAAAATTATGGTTGTGATCATTTTAAAAGAAACATATTTGTAATTTGTTTTAAAACAATATATCTAAAAAGAAAACAGAATTACTATTGGAATTCTGTTGTGGAATAACTGAACTATAGATTAAAAAGTGTGGCTTATATTAGTTCCAATAAGCTAGTACTAAATTGTTTATTGATTTCTACAGTAGTGTTGCAGTTTATTTTCGTAGAAAAGATATCTATTTTAATGCAGATAATATTTCAGATGACGACGTTTGAAATGGTTTATTTAAAATTCCTCTTGCAGAAATTCATTTACAATTTCTGCCTATTTCAAGGAAGTATTTATGTCTGGACAGTGAAGCCGGCAAAATAAAGGATGCCTGCCAAACTAGCTTCAGTCTGCCTCTTTTAAGAAAGAGTCTATGTCTGGACATTTAAACCGGCAAAATAAAGGACGACTACCAAACTAGCTTCATACTGACTATTTTAAGAAGATATTGATGTCTGGACATTGAAACTGGCAAAATAAAGGAGGCATGCCAAGCTAGCTTTAGTCTGCTGCATTTTTTAAGAAAGTATTTATGACTGAGACATTGAAACAGGCAAAATAAAGGACGACTGACAAGCAAGCTTCAGTCTGCCTGTTTAAAGAAAATATTTATGACTGAGACATTGAAACAGGCAAAATAAAGGATGCCTACCAAGCTTGTTACAGTCTGCTTATTTTAAGAAAGTATTTATGACTGAGACATTGAATCCGGCAAAATAAAGGACGACTGACAATCAAGCTTCAGTTTGCCTATTTAAAGAAAGTATTTATGACTGAGACATTGAAACCGGTAACATAAAGGACACCTGCCAAGCAAACTTCAGTCTGCCTATTTTAAAAAAGTATTTATGACAGAGACATTGAAACCGACAAAACAATGGACGCCTACAATGCTAGCTTCCGTCTGCTAAGTTTAAGAAAGTATTTATGACTGAGACATTGAAACCGGCAAAATAAAGGATGACTACCAAGCTACCTTCAGTCTACATATTTTAAGAAAGTATTTATGACTGAAACATTGAAACCGGCAAAACAAATGAAGCCTACCATGCTAGCTTCAGTCTGTCTATTTGAAGAAAGTATTTATGACCGAGAAATTGATACCGGCAAAATAAAGGACGCCTACCAAGTTGGCTTCAGTCTGTCTATTTTAAGAAAGTATTGATAACTGAGACATTGAAACAGGCAAAATAAAGAACACCTACCAAGTTAGCTTCAGTCTGTCTATTTTAAGAAAGTATTTATGACTGAGACATTGAAACCGGCAAAATAAAGGACGCCTACCAAGTTAGCTTCAGTCTGCTTATTTTAAGAAAATATTTATGACTGAGACATTGAAACCGGCAAAATAAAGGACGACTGTCAAGCTAGCTTCAGTCTGCTGCCTATTTTAAGAAAGTATTTATGACTGAGACATTGAAACCGGTAAAATAAAGGACACCTGCCAAGTCAGCTTCAGTCTGCTTATTTTAAGTAAATATTTATGACTGAGACATTGAAATAGGCAAAATAAAGGACGACTGCCAAGCTAGCTTCAGTCTGCTGCCTATTTTAAGAAAGTATTTATGACTGAGACATTAACACCAGCAACATAAAGAAGGCCTGCCAAGCTAGATTCAGTCTGCCTATTTTATGAAAGTATTTATGACCGAGACATTAAAACATCCAAAATAAAGAACACCTACCAAGTAAGCTTCAGCCTGCCTATTTTAAGACAGTATTTATGACTGAGACACTGAAACCGGCAAAATTAAGAACGTCTGCAAAGCTTACTTCAGTCTGCTGCCTATTTTAAGAAAGTATTTATGACTGAGACACTGAAACCGGGAAAGAAAAGGACGCCTGACAAACTAGCTTCAGTCTGCTTATTTTAAGAAAGTATTCATGACTGAAACATTAAAACATCAAAAATAAAGAACACCTACCAGGTAAGCTTCAGTCTGCATATTTTAAGACAGTATTTATGACTGAGACACTGAAACCGGCAAAATTAAGAACGCCTGCAAAGCTTACTTCAGTCTGCTGCCTATTTTAAGAAAGTATTTATGACTGAGACACTGAAACCGGGAAAGAAAAGGACGCCTGACAAACTAGCTTCAGTCTGCCTATTTTAAGAAAGTATTCATGACTGAAACATTGAAAGAGGCAAAATAAAGGACGCATACCAAGCCAGCGTCTGTCTGTTTATTACAAAAAAGCATTGATGACTGAGAGACTGAAACCGGTAAAGTAAAGGACGCCTGACAAGCTAGCTTCAATCTGCCTATTTTAAGAAATTATTTATGATTGAGACACTGATACCGGCAAAATAAAGGACGCCTACTAAGCTTGCTTCAGTTTGCCTATTTGAGGAAGTATTTATGACTGACACATTAAAACAGGCAAAACAAAAGATGCCTACCAAGTTAGCTTCAGTCTGCTTATTTGAAGAAAGTATATATGACTGAAGCATTGAAACCGGCGAAATAAAGGACGCCTACTAAGCTAGTAAAGGACGCCTGACAAGCTAAATTCAAGCTGCCTATTTGAAGAAATTATTTATGATTGAGACACTGAAACCGGCAAAATAGAGGACGCCTAACAAGCTAGCTTCAGTCTGCCTATTTTAGGAAAGTATTTATTACCGAGACACTGAAACCGGCAAAATAAAGGAAGCCTGACAAGCTAGTTTTAGTCTGCTTATTTGAAACAAGTATTTATGACTTAGATATTGAAACCGGCAAAATAAAGGACGCCAACAAAGTTATCTTCAGTCTGCCTATTTGAAGAAAGTATTTATAACATACTTTGAAATCAGCAAAATAAAGGACGCATATTAAGCCAGCTTCAGTATGTTTATTTGAAGAAAGTTTCTATGACTGAGACATTGAAACCGGCAAAATAAAGGACGCCTACCAAGCTAGTTTAAGTCTGCTTATTTATGACTGAGACACTGAAGCCGGCAAAATAAAGGACGCCTACCAAGCTAGCTTCAGTCTGCTTATTTGAAAAAAGTATTTATGACTGAGACACTGAAACTCGTTAAATATAGGACGCCTACCAAGCTAGCTTTTGTCTGCTTATTTGAAGATAGTATATATGACTGAGACATTGATACCGGCAAAATTAGGGACGCCTAACAAGCTAGTTTAAGTCTGCCAATTTGAAGAAAGTTTTAATGACTGAGACATTGAAACCGGCAAAATAAAGGACGCCTAACAAGCTAGTTTAATTTTGCCAATTTAAAGAAAGTATTAATGAGTGAGACATTAAAAACCGGTTTGATTTAGTCTGCTTATTTGAAGATAGTATTTATGATTGAAACATTCAAACTGGCAAAACAAAGGTCGCCTACAATGCTAGCTTCAGTCTGCTTATTTCAAAAAAAAGTATTTATGACAGACACATTGAAACCGGCAAAATAAAGGACGCCTTCACTGCTAGCTTCAGTTTGCTTATTTGAAGAAAGTGTTAATGACTGAGACATTGAAACCGGCAAAATTAAGGACGCATACTAAGCTAGCTTCAGTCTGCTTATTTAAAGAAAGTATTTATGACTGAGACATTGAAACGGGCAAAATAAAGGACGCCTACTAGGTTAGCTTCAGTCTGCCTATTTGAAGAAAGTATTGATAACTGAGACATTGAAACCGGCAAAATAAAGGACGACTACCAAAGCTTGTTTATGTCTGCCAATTTAAAAAAAGTTTTTTATGAATGCAACATTGAAACCGGCAAAATAAAGGACGACTACAAAGCTATCTTCAGTGTCTGCCTATTTGAAGAAAGTATTTATAACAGACTTTGAAACCAGCAAAATAAAGGACACCTACCAATCTAGCTTCAATCTGCCTATTTTAAGAAAGTATTTATGACTAAGACACTGAAACCGGCAAAATAAAGGAAGCCTGACAAGCTAGCTTCAGTCTGCTTATTTAAAGAATGTATTTGTGACTGAAACATTGAAACCGGCGAAATAAGGACGCCTACTAAGCTTATTTAAGTTGTCCAGTTTTAAGAACGTTTTAATGACTGAGACATTGAAACCGGCACAATAAAGGACATCTATAAAGCTAGCTTCAGTCTGCTTATTTGAAGAAAGTATTCATGACTGAGTCACTGAAACCCGCAAAATAAAGGACGCCTACCAAGCTAGCATCAGTCTGCTTATTTGAAGATAGTGTTTATGACTAAGACATTGAAACAGGCAAAATTAATGACGCTTACCAAGCTAGCTTCAGTCTGCATATTTTAAGAAAGTATTTATGACTGAGACACTGAAACCGGCAAAATAAAGGAAGCCTGACAAGCTAGCTTCAGTCTGCTTATTTAAAGAAAGTATTTATGACTGAAACATTGAAACCGGCAAAATAAAGGACGCCTACCAAGGTAGTTTAAGTCTGCCTATTTAAGGAAAGTTTTTTTATGAATGAGACATTGGAACCGGCAAAATAAAGGACGCCTACAAAGTTAGCTCCAGTCTGCCTATTTGAAGGAAGTATTTATAACAGACTGTGAAACCAGCAAAATAAAGGACACCTACCGAGCTAGCTTCACTCTGCCTATTTTAAGAAAGAATTTATGACTGAGACATTGAATCCGGCGAAATAAAGGACGCCTACTAAGATAGTTTAAGTAGTCCAGTTTTAAGAGCGTTTTTATGACTGAGACATTGAAACCGGCACAATAAAGGACATCTATAAAGCTAGCTTCAGTCTGCTTATTAGAAGAAAGTATTCATGACTGAGTCACTGAAACCCGAAAAATAAAGGAAGCCTACCAAGCTAGCATCAGTTTGCTTATTTGAAGATAGTGTTTATGACGAAGACTTTGAAACCGGCACAATTAAGTACGCCTACCAAGCTAGCTTCAGTCTGCTTATTTCAAGAAAGTATTTATGACTGAGACATTGGAAGAGGCAAAACAAAAGACGCCTTCCAGGCTAGCTTCAGTCTGCCTATTTAAAGAAAGTATCTGTGACTGAAACATTGAAACCGTCAAAATAAAGGACGCCTAACAAGCTGATTTAAGTTTGCCAATTTAAAGAAAGTATTAATTGGTAAGACATTAAAATCCGGCAAAATAATGGGAGCCTGAATAGCTTGATTTAATCTGCTTATTTGAAGATAGTATTTATGATTGAAACATTGAAACTGGCAAAACAAAGGTTGCCTACCATGATAGCTTCAGTCTGCTTATTTTAAAAAAGTATTAATGACTGCCACATTGAAACAGGCAAAATAAAGAACGCTTTCACTGCTAGCTTCAGTTTGCTTATTTGAAGAAAGTATTTATGATTGAGACATTGAAACCGGTAAAATAAAAGACGCTTACAAAGCTAGCTTAATTCTGCCTATTTGAAGAAATATTTATTACAGACTTTGAAACCAGCAAAATAAATGACGCCTACCAAGCTAGCTTCAGTGTTGTCTATTTGAAGAAAGTATCAATGACTGAGACATTGAAACCGGCAAAATAAAGGATGCATACCAAGCTAGTTTAAGTTTGCTAATTTAAAGAAAGTATTTATGACTGATATATTGAAACCGGCAAAATAAAAGACGCCTACCAATCTAACTTCAGTTTGCCTATTTGGAGAAAGTATTTATGACTGAGACATTGAAACTGGCAAATTAAAGGACGCCTACCAGGCTAGCTTCAGTCTGCCTATTTGAAGAAAGTAGCTATGGCTAAGACATTGAAACCGGCAAAATAAAGGACGCCTACCAAACTAGTTTAATTTTGCCAATTTAAAGAAAGTTTTTTTATGACTGAGACATTGAAACCGGCAAAATAAAGGACGTCTACAAAGCTAGCTTCAGTCTGCCTGTTTGAAAAAAAATATTTATAACAGACTTTGAAACCAGCAAAGTAAAGGACGCCTTCCAAGCTACCTGCAGTCTGCCTATTTGAAGAAAGTATTTATGAATGAGACATTGAAACCGGCATAATAAAGGACTACTACCATGCTAGCTTCAGTCTGCTTATTTGAAGAAAGTATTTATGACTGAGACATTGAAATCGGCAAAACAAAAGTAAACTTTTAAGCTAGAAAATGGAAGGCTCTAATCGTCATTAACTCACCTGAAACACCCTTGTTGCTAGGCGACACTGGTTCTCGCAGATCGGCATTAGGGCACCAGCTGGTTGAAAACAGCCTATTACAGCAAGCGTGTGTTTTGACAGGTCCGGTGGAAACATGTTTTTAAACATATTGACTTTGTTGGCTTGTACTTCTAGTACGCTTCTGTCGAGAAAGGGAAACCCGACAACGTACCCGGTTGCTAGGACGACACAATAAATGTCCTTTTCTTCAGTTTCATCGTCAAATATTACCCCTGTCTCGGTAAACTCACGAATGTTAGATTTGACGACGACCCTTCCGGATATGATTTTGTTTGGAAGGTCGTTGCTAAATGTAAGTTGTTGAGCGAATGGCGAGTTTTCAGGCTGGAGACAGAACTTCTTGTGATCCAATCTGTAGTTAAGCCGCCTTTTCATTGCATTTCCCAAGTAATTTCGAAACGTTGACACGTATGCTATGTTAAATCTTGTGTTGTATACCATATCAAATGGATCTCCATTTTCAGCAATTCGATTAAAGATCCATGTCCCACGACGTGTGCTAAGGAACACCTATATATTATACATAATATGTATGTTTTGCCTGTAAACCCAGTGTATATAAGTCATGGTTGACAACAAATCTAAAGGTTGTTAGATGTTTTTTATATTGTGTCAATGGTTTGTATTGTAGCTAGGCGCGCTCGCCGTATATAATGGATCATTAATGGGTCAAAAAGGATTTCGTTGGGTCCAACACTTGATGTTCAAAATGATAGGCTCATTTACACCTTATTGTTGGGACTACCCCCTGTACTACTAACTGGTTTTGAACTGTTGGGTCCAGTCCCATCTTTTTACTTTTGGTAATGTGTTTTACAATATATGTAGTTTCGCTGTAAAACCTTGATGTTAAGAAATGTTACGAGGTAACTCTAAATGGATGTTTTACCACTAAAAACAATACTAGAAAAAGTGGGGTTCTATAATCGCCTCACAATATTTCGACGCCCCACAAAAAGGCTTCATATAAAAAAATTCACTAACGTTCGTAAGTTTACGAACTTCTGAGTGTAAAATTAAATGTCACAAAAACAGTTGGGAAATTCATTTACTACTTCGCTTACATCATTTTACTAACTATGGTTAGCATTATAAAGAGTTTCATTATTAAAATTTGAAAACAATACTTAGCAAGTGAAACGTTCCTGGGTGTCAAAATATGTTCGAACTAAAATCTTAAGACTGTTTTTCAGACGATTGTTAGTGAAACGGGCACCAGATTACGGCAAGCGCGTCTACTTACAATGAAAACCAAGGACAAAAGGAAATGTAACTCATTAGAATTAGTTTCATCCATTACTTATATACTATCATCTAACGCAAAACATATATGGACTATAGGGACGGACAGTTACATATGCATAGGGTCCAGTTAAGGATTCATAACAACTCGCACGCTATAAAATGGACACACAAATCATGTATATTAAGTGATATCAGAATAATGTGCAATACCATTAAGAGATATAATATTTCTTTAACCTTATACTTGATTTAATGCATACATGTATCTAAACTATATTTTAATCACAATGTTGCATTAAAAGAGGCCGTCGTTTTTTTATTTTATGATATTTCAGAAATACCCATTCTGTTTCCAAACTTAAGTTGTAATTTGCACTAAAAAGCCAACTGACTTCTTTCAGTTGTTTTTGAAAACAATACTACTCTGTGACTATATTAACGTGTTTTTCCAATGCAATAATAAAATAATTAAACCAAGGACCTTTGATGATTTTTTAAAATAATCATATTTGTGCTTGATGAATACACAATAGCGAAGTTGTAACCTGAGATGAGATTCTAGTTGTGGTTCCTGGATACGCTTAAACATAACTGTTACCAGGAATGAGACTCTAGTTGTGGTTCCCGAATACACTATAACCTAACTGTTACCAGGAATGAGACTCTAGTTGTGGTTCCCGAATACACTATAACCTAACTGTTACCAGGAATGAGACTCTAGTTGTGGTTCCTGGATACGCTTAAACATAACTGTTACCAGGAATGAGACTCTAGTTGTGGTTCCTGGATACACTATAACCTAACTGTTACCAGGAATGAGACTCTAGTTGTGATTCCTCGATACACTATAACCTAACTGTTACCAGGAATGAGACTCTAGTTGTGGTTCCTGGATACACTATAACCTAACTGTTACCAGGAATGAGACTCTAGTTGTGGTTCCTGGATACACTATAACCTAACTGTTACCAAGAATGAGACTCTAGTTGTGGTTCCCGAATACACTATAACTTAACTGTTACCAGGAATGAGACTCTAGTTGTGGTTCCTGGATACACTATAACCTAACTGTTACCAGGAATGAGACTCTAGTTGTGGTTCCCGAATACACTATAACCTAACTGTTACCAGGAATGAGACTCTAGTTGTGGTTCCTCGATACACTATAACCTAACTGTTCCTAGGAATGAGACTCTAGTTGTGGTTCCCGAATACACTGTAACATAACTCATACTAGGAATGAGACTCTAGTTGTGGTTCTCGGATACACTTTAACCTAAATGTTACCAGGAATGAGACTCTAGTTGTGGTTCCCGAATACACTATAACATAACTCATACTAGGAATGAGACTCTAGTTGTGGTTCTCGGATACACTTTAACCTAACTGTTACCAGGAATAAGACTCTAGTTGTGGTTCCCGAATACACTTTAACCTAATTTTACTAGGGATGAGACTGTAGTTGTGGTTCCTGGATAGACTATAACCTATCTGTTACCAGAAGTGAGACTCTAGATGTGGTTCTCGGATGCACTATAACCTTACTGTTAACAGGAATGAGACTCTAGTTGTGGTTCCTGGATACACTATAATCTAACTGTTAATAGAAATGAAACTCTGGTTGTGGTTCCCGGATACACTGTAACGTAACTGTTACCAAAAAGAGACTCTAGTTGTGGTTCCTGGATACACTGTAACCTAACTGTTACCAAGAATGAGACTCTAGTAGTGGTTCCTGGATACACTGTAACCTAACTGCTACCAGAATGAGATTCCAGTTGTGGTTCCCGGATACACTGTAAATTAACTGTTACCAGGAATGAGACTCTAGTTGTGGTTCCTAAATACACTATAACCTAACAAGTACCAGGAATAAGACTCTTGTTGTGGTTCCCGGATACACTATAACCTAACTGTTACCAGGAATGAAACTGTAGTTGTGGTTCCTGGATACACTATAACCAAACTTTTACCATAAATGAGACTCTAGTTGTGGTAAATTGATACACTATAACTTAACTGTAACCAGGAATAAGACTCTAGTTGTGGTTCCTAGTTACACTATAACCTAACTTTTACCAGAAATGAGACTCTTGTTGTTGTTACTGGATACACTATAACCTAACAGTTACCAGGAATGAGACTCTAGTTGTGGTTCCCGGATACACTATAATCTAACTATTATCAGGAATGAGACTTTAGTTGTGGTTCCCGGATACATTATAACTTAACTGGTGCCAAGATTGAGAATCTAGTTGTGGTTCCTGGATACACTATAACCTCACTTTACCTTGAATGAAACTCTAGTTGTGGTTCCTGGATACACTATAACCTAACTTTACCTTGAATGAGACTGTAGTTGTGGTTCCTGGATACATTATAACCTAACTTTACCTTGTATGAGACTGTAGTTGTGGTTCCCGGATACACTATAACCTAACTGTTACCAGGAATGAGGCTCTAGTTGTGGTTCCTGGATACATTATAACCTAACTGTTACCAGGAATGAGACTGTAGTTGTGGTTCCTGGATACACTATAACCTAACTGTTACCAGGAATGAGACTGTAGTTGTGGTTCCTGGATACATTATAACCTAACTTTACCTTGAATGAGACTGTAGTTGTGGTTCCTGGATACACTATAACCTAACTTTACCTTGAATGAGACTGTAGTTGTGTTTCCAGGATACATTATAACCTAACTTTACCTTGAATGAGACTCTTGTTGTGGTTTCTGGATACATTATAACCTAACTTTACCTTGTATGAGACTGTAGTTGTGGTTCCTTGATACACTATAACCTAACTGTTACCAGGAATGAGGCTCTAGTTGTGGTTCCTGGATACATTATAACCTAACTGTTACCAGGAATGAGACTGTAGTTGTGGTTCCTGGATACACTATAACCTAACTGTTACCAGGAATGAGACTGTAGTTGTGGTTCCTGGATACATTATAACCTAACTTTACCTTGAATGAGACTGTAGTTGTGGTTCCTGGATACACTATAACCTAACTTTACCTTGAATGAGACTGTAGTTGTGTTTCCAGGATACATTATAACCTAACTTTACCTTGAATGAGACTCTTG
The DNA here is from genome assembly GCA_029582155.1 of Panopea generosa. Lineage (NCBI taxonomy): Eukaryota > Metazoa > Mollusca > Bivalvia > Adapedonta > Hiatellidae > Panopea > Panopea generosa. The sequence goes on from CM055901.1 coordinate 7,108,848, forward strand.
TTGTGGTTTCTGGATATATTATAACCTAACTTTACCTTGAATGAGACTCTAGTTGTGGTTCCTGGATACACTATAACCTAACTTTACCTCGAATGAGACTCTAGTTGTGGTTCCTGGATACACTATAACCTAACTTTACCTTGAATGAGACTCTAGTTGTGGTTCCTGGATACATTATAACCTAACTTTACCATGGATGATACTGTAGTTGTGATTCCTGGATACACTATAACCTAACTTTACCTTGAATGAGACTGTAGTTGTGATTCCTGGATACACTATAGCCTAACTTTACCTTGAATGAAACTGTGGTTGTGGTTCCTGGATACACTATAACCTAACTGTTACCAGGAATGAAACTGTAGTTGTGGTTCCTGGATACACTATAACCTAACTTTACCTTGAATGAGACTGTAGTTGTGGTTCCTGGATACACTATAACCTAACTTTACCTTGAATGAGACTGTAGTTGTGGTTCCTGGATACACTATAACACTATAACCTAACTTTACCTTGAATGAAACTGTAGTTGTGGTTCCTGGATTCACTATAATCTAACTTTACCTTGAATGAAACTCTTGCTGTGGTTCCTGGATACACTATAACCTAACTGTTACCAGGAATGAGACTGTAGTTGTGGTTCCTGGATACATTATAACCTAACTTTACCTTAAATGAGACTCTAGTTGTGGTTCCTGGATACACTTTAACCTAACTTTACCTTGAATGAGACTGTAGTTGTGGTTCCTGGATACACTATAACCTAACTTTACCTTGAATGAGACTCTAGTTGCGGTTCCTGGATACACTATAACCTAACTGTTACCAGGAATGAGACTCTAGCTGTTTTTCCCTGATACACTATAACCTAACTGTTACCAGGAATGAGACTGTAGTTGTGGTTCCTGGATACACTATAACCTAACTTTACTTTAAATGAAACTCTAGTTGTGGTTCCTGGATACACTATAACCTAACTTTACCTTGAATGAGACTCTAGTTGTGGTTCCTGAATACACTATAACCTAACTTTATCTTGGATGAGACTGTATATGTGGTTCCTAGATACACTATATCCTAACAATTACCTTTCATGAGACTCTTGTTGTGTGTACCGTATACACGATAACTATATGTTACCTGGGAAGAGATTGTAGCTATCTCTACTGCTATATCGCCTCCTGAATTTCTAGCACCCACGACGACAACACGCTTATCATCAAAACCATGGTAATCTTTATAGTCGTGGGAATGTAATACCTTTCCCTTGAACGTATCCATGCCGGGAAATGTTGGGAAGTTAACTTGCGCATGGTGCCCTGTACATACAAGGACGGAGTCAAACACGTGACATTTTGTAACATCAGACGACATCTGTCGTGTAGTGATTTCCCATTGTCCTAAACTGGAGAAGTTTGCTGCTGGCCTCACAGAAACAACCTTATAGTAAAAAAATGGCTTGATGAATACAATGAAAGTAATGTGAAAAGCTAATCTGAGTTAAAAAACGTGACTGATTTTTATTATTATCAAAATTTCGTGCATTTCACATCTAATTTTCTGGTAAATATTGTTCGGTTTTCAAAATTTGTATAGAGTATATAAATTTTATTTTTATTTTGTTTTTTACTATTATTATTTTGACACATAATAAATCAGGATTTCTCTTTGTTGTGCGTTGAGTAAATTTCTTTAATTCTAATTTTTAGTATTTATTGATTTCAGTATGAGTGTGTGGTGTCGTCTTGTTTCAGTCCGTTTACAACATTTTCAGTCTGTTTTAAATTTCGTGTCCGTCCTATAACTTTGTCGTTCATGGATAGATTAAAAAAACAACAACACAATTTATCAACATGACATGATGAATTGTCGTGAGTAACATCCAAACATGCACCTTAAAGGTCAATGTCACACTTTGAGTCTGTTTGACAATTCGTGTCCGCTCTGTAACATTTTTTATAGATAAATATATTACATTGACTTAAACTATTACAGTTTTTCATCATTACAAATATATGACAAAATAAATACACGTGCACACACGTGACATATCTGAACAAAGTTAAGATATACAGTTGAATTATATTATGTTACTCTCGAATTTTCTGAGTGTTTGTTTAATCGGTTTTGTGTCTAAAAGAGGATAATCTTTTCTCAAACATGAAAAATAAATTATATAAATTCAGTCTGTAACAACATTTGGTATTGAACATCTTAATTTAAACGCTTCGGATAGATATTTACGTAATGTGTAACTTTTATTTGTATTTGTTGACTGCACCAACTCCACAAATTTAAACATACTCGTTTTTTTTAAATAGTAACGTGGAATATGTTTTTTTTCCCGAAATAAACAGTATGATTTACAAATAAAAGCTCGTCTTCTATATAATTTGATTTACATATCTGATATCGCACATTTCCTATCCGCAACGCAACATTTCGTTTATAAAAATGGGTTTTTCATAATTAAAACTATGTTCAATAGTATGGAATTTCACACATATTATTATTTTAATAACAATATAAGTAAAACTAAGTTTGTTCATAGTGTATTTGTAAAAATGTTGAATATATATATATATATATATATATATATAAAGCTGAACGGAAAGTTAACATAAACAGAACTAACATAACTGATGTCGGGCGTAATAAGTTAAGAACTTGCAGACTTTTTAAAATCTGAATTTAATGTAGAAACGTATCATTTTACCTATCTAGATCATAAATCAATTTACCTTTTTAGCATAGATCAGTATCTTCAAAATTTAGATGTGGATTTGCCCCGCTTATAATCGAAACTGGTCGTTATGAAAATATTAAAGAGAATGATCGCCTATGTCCTGTTTGTAAAACTGGTGTTAAAGATTAATTCCATGTTATTTTCAAATGTAATTTGTACGATGAGCTCAGGCAGCATTTAATGCTAAAAGCAACTACCATACATACGGTGATAAAATGAAGAAGAAGTTTCTTTTTTTTCTAACAAGGATATCATAAGATTATGTGCCAAACCCTGTTTCAAAATGCTACAAATTCGTAATTCTTATTTATATAAAAAATGTCAATTTAATTTCTTATCATTTCACTTTTCATATTTAATAGTATTTGAAAACTTACTTCTTATCAGTTTATTCGAGGTGGTATTTCTAAAACATTTTGTAAGTTGCGCAATAATGTTTATATTCAATTTTTAGTTAAATATTTTTTTAAAAACAATTTTAGACGAAAGCGAAGATTAGCATGTATTATTGTTTGTGAATATTTGTGTTCGTTATATGTATGTGATATTTAAGCCACCATAGTGATAAACATTAAGTGGTATTAGGTACTTATGAATAGGAAAAGACAGCGGTACTCCGCTGACCTGTCCATCTCGTCTCTTGTAGTTTCTTTTTAAAATGGCATATGTTGTCGATATTTTATTTGTTTTACTCCTGTGTTCTATAACTGTACATATGATGATATGTTAATAAACTTTATATATATGTGCTCGGTTCATTACTATTTCTTACTTGGAGGGATTTCAACACCTTGACAGTTACTGACTGAGTCACACATATCCTCATTGACAATGAATAAATAATTGGGTATTGAACAAAAGAGCAATAATTAATAAATATTACAGTAGCCCCATCTGGGTCACATCCTTAGTGAAAATGATTAAATAATTGAGTATTAGATACAAGAACAAAAATGTACTATGACATTTACCACGCCTACGTCACATCTTAAGTGACAATGAATACATTATTAAGTATTGGACACACATTCAAATATGATTCACTGCTGAACTGATATAGCATTGTGACAATAACTAAAGAGGCATTTATTGCACACAGTGTAATTATAAAGCCTGATTATAAAACTGATTTGACATTTAGTTACAATAAATAAAGTAGCTAGTATTGAACAGGCATATTGTGACAATAAATAAAATGAGATATATTGTGATAATGAATAAAGAAAGGAGCATAGCCTGGTTGAGAGTTGCACTGATGGTAATTATAGTCACAATAAATGATGACAGGTTGTGAAATAAATAAAGAGCATGTTTTGGACACTATTCAAATATGAAACCTTATTCCCATTTGACACAGTAGAGTGTAACTGATGTATCGTATTGACAATACATACATCAAAGCACTAAAGTACTGTATGTGGGAAAGGGGGGGGGGGGGGGGGGGGGGGGGGGGGGGCGGGAGCGGAGTAGGGAAGATAAAAATTGATGACCTTATTGTATGTGGACAAGCAGGGTCGTTTACATAAATGAAATATGTAGCAGGCAATGTCAGGATTCTTTTATTTCAGGCATTTATCGATAACAAAATATTTGATTTGTGTTCATATTTAATAGAAGTATAAAAAAGATATCATGATTTAGATATGCTGTTAATATATCAACACAGATAAACTGTAAGTATTGATGTATAAACTGCAACTGAACAATATATACGAGCATAAAGAGAAGGACCATGAAGTCCTGCCCACCTGAACATGATACTGTATAAAATATAACTAGAAACTAAATGAAGTATCTTTATTTAAACTTTCTGAGAAAGTGTGAAGAGAAAAATTAACTTTGATGATTTGGCAGATATATTGTGGCAATACATATATTTTTAGTTACAAGGGCAGCCATAACAGCCAACTCTTTTAACATCATGCTAAGGTGAAAATGAACATGTTAAAAATTATGGCAGAGCGCCAATGTTATGCAAGTGATTTTGAATATGCAGAATTCAAGATAGTAATACTATAATACTATTTATATAAATCATAAGAAAGACAATATAGAGGAACACATTTATGGTAAGATTGCACATAAAATTTTAAGACATATGCCAATATAAATATGTAAGTATACTTTTTAATTGTATATGGTTTTCAAGATACACTTACAATCCATGCGACAACAAATTAACACTGCACCTCCTCTCAATGTTTTTAGTCATTGTGTGAAGATTCAACAAAATCTCTTGAATAGTTCTGGAGTTATGCTCCGGACAAAAGTGTAAATTTAATAAAGGGAGATAATTAAAAAAAAATCAAAGTGGAGTTATTGATATTGTACACTGCACTTCCTCTCAATGTTCTCAGACATTGTGTGAAGATTCAACAAAATCCAGTGAATAGTTCTAAAGCTATGCTCCGGACAACAGTTAATAAAGAGAGATGTTATTTTAATTTTTCAGTTGTAAAGAAAAAAACAAAAAAAATCAAGCTTGTTACCATATATTATTTCACACCCATATGATTTAAACCAATTGAAAAATTTTGTTTACATCACGTGACGATAAAATAGAAACCAGTATTGTACTGTACGATTTCATATGCATTTACGGTTTCTTAAGACTATAATAGCATCATCAGAAACCTACAATCCAAGAAAACCATAATTTTTTCGTATTGGACTCGATCCCAAAAATCCATATTTTTTCCATATTGGACGGGACAATTCGTACGATTTTTTACCCTTCCGAGTCGTTCGGAGTTACTTCCCTTCTATAAAGTGTTTCGTCTGGCAGTTAGAAAAATGTTGACAAATGACGAAATACAGGAGTTTTTAGCTGAAAGTGCCGCAAAAAATACGAAAAGAAAATGACATTAATACATTTTATCGATGGATAAAGGATTTATTGCTTTCAAAGTTGAAATTTGTACAGTTTTGTTATATCACGTAAATACACATATGACATAATTTTTATGAAAAATAGGAAATTTTCAAATTGTCAATAAAATCCGTTATGTAAATAGTACTTTTCCCGTCATTTGTCATTATTTATTATGGTGTGAAATAAAGATGTCATTTAACAGTGTTGAGTACAATATTGAATTCATTTGGACTCGTACACAGCAGTAATAATCCATATTTGGATTATTACTGCTGCGTACTCGTCCAATAGAATTCAGTATTGTACTCAACACTGTTAAATAACCTCATATTACCAGCAATTAATTCTATTTATTACGAATAGAAAAGAAATGGTCCTTAAATTAACACTATATGCATACTTAATTTATTATTGATGAGATATATACAGGCAACAATACACGTATCATTATGAAATTATCAAAAACGTTAGAAAAAGAAGAATCGTGTTGTTTTCTTTGACAAGTCTAATAGTAATAAAAGTAAATAGTGTTGTTAGTACACAGGAAATGGCAAGTCTATAAGGCGAAAATGGCACTCTAATGACAAGAACATTTATTATAGCTCTTATCTGAAACAGCAGCATAATACTAACGATAGTTAAAGCACTTTCTTGCAATATAATAGCTTGAATTATAAAGGGCTGTCAAATGTCAATAAGCCATGGAAAAGTGTGCCACGTTAAATGGATGTCTAAAATTATTGAAAACAACAATAACTTATATAATAAACAAAGCAGTATTCTGATATTTTTGGCCAATAATGTTCTCAGCAATAGAAAAAATAACAACACATGATATGACAAAATAAATAATGCACTACACTATATTTATATGGAATCTAAAAAGGCAAAATTATGCACTACAATATATTTATATGAAATCTAAAAAAGCAAAATTATGCACTACGGTATATCTATATGAAATCTCATAAAGATATGTAAAGTACTTATATATGTTAACCTTTAGACAATATTTCAAAATAATTTTTCTTAAAGAGTAACCAAAATGCTATTTTTTTTTATATTATTTGAATAAAATCGATTAGAGGTTTATAAAAAATGTTTTAGTTTTCATGAAATTTGCTCTTGTTCATCGGTAAATCACGGAAACAGTAATGCACATTACACCTCTCGCGGAAATACACGAAATAATTAACGGAGTTACCCGAACGAGGTCCCCGATGACGTCATACCTATAATGCGATCAAATTCAAGGTAGCTTCATTGGACGAAAACATTTCACGAGAGTTATTTTAACGGGGATTCCGACGTTAGTGACATTTTATCGGACTTATCAGGCTCAAGCAGTGATGAAGAACAGGAAACCCTAGTTTATTCAACCATACCAATTTGAACCGGTGGTACTCGATGGGGAAACAGATTATTTGCAATAATAACTAAGGACTACCTTTACTACTAATACTAATAATTTCTTCCTCAATTATAATTAATACAACTACTACATATTTATAATTAGATCTATTGTTATGAATAATTAATAACAATAATAGATAGTGGTAGTTTTTATTATAATAATTGTAGGTCTAGAAACAATTTATCCGTAAATATAATAGTAAAAATAGAAATGACTTGTTATAATTCTATTATGTGTTCCTCCGTACAGGATCTTATCCCAGTAATCGCAATCAAAACAAACATTGATTTATTACCGTGTCAGTTATCACAGCCGGCACGCATGATTTTTCAAACATATATATATATAAAAAGACAGGTGTACATTTTCGGAAAATAAAGTTGACCTAGGTCTTTCTAGAAAATTCCATGACCTCGCCTGATCACTGGCATGGGTATTTACGATTGGACGCAATTTTCAAATGTAACCTATCGTGTCACGCATAATTATACTGCAAGGACTGCTATGCCATGCAAATTTAAACAACCTGTCCATAAAAAATAAATATAAAAAAAAAAAAATATATGATATATATTGTTTTTGCGGTTGAAAATGGGGAGATTTTTTTTATTCCCGCGTACATCGGGATAATTCAATGACCTCGCGTGATCACTGATAAATTGAAATTTATTGTTTTAGCGATTGAAATTGTGGAGATTTTTTCCCGCGTATCAAGAGTGTCTCAATTTCAATACATGCACTTTCCAACAAGTTACTGTTAGGAGATTTATGCAAACTAACACTGTCATTACATTTTTATTTCCTACAATTTCTGATCGAGCACTATTTTCCCATATTGGCGTGTGTAAGCGCTTAATTGCGGATTTTTTATTACCATAAACAAGCAGAGCGATGCGATCGGCCATCTTTGTTTACAGCGAATGACAGGTTGGCGCGGTATTTTGGTCGGTTATTCAGATTGGTTGACGTCATTTCGCCATATATGGAATGGCGAATTTATTTCAGGTGCCGATAAGATTTTACCTGTATACCTGTGCAATAAGGCAACTGGTGTTGGTGCGCACTGGCGGATTATATTTAGAATACCAATTTGAATGGATTAAGCAAAACTTGTTTTTGCATTAAAGTTACCCTTGAAAGTACTAGGTATGTAACTGTGACCATATATTTGTTCATCAATTACACCTTGACAATCCAGACTGATATAAACATAAACAACATCGCTTTTAATTGAGTTACACCGACAATTAATGGCCTGCCATATTTATCACACACACACACACACACACACACACACACACACACACACACTTGCCCAGGGTGTCAAATGAGGACACGTGATTTTTCGCTCCCGATTGAGGACGCACCTTTTTAAAGTGTGTATGAAGTAAAATAAGTATGTAAGCGCTGAAGTGGCTTAATTGCTTTGGGTCTATGGGTTGATTATAACTTATTTTAACTAGACATTCTGCCTTCAAATGAGAACAGTTTCACACTGAGGACGAATTCACACACACATGCAATTGGGGACACATGTCGCAAATGAGGACTGTTTCACACTGAGGACTTTTTCATACACACACATGCAACTGAGGACATTAGTAGCAAATGAGTACTTTTCACACTGAGGACGAGTTCACATAAACTCACACACGTGCAACTGAGGACTTTGTACCAAAATAAGAACTATAAGATAAGATACATACAACTGAAGATATATTTTACACATTGGTTCACGATAGCGCACCAAGGCAAGAAGGAACATTTAATACAAACTTGAGGATTGTTAAAAATCTTGAAACTTAAAAATGCACTTACAACTGAAATCAGTTGCACAGCAGTAACAACAATACACTGGTTGAACTGCAAACAATGGAAGCGAATGGGTAAGTATCATGGAACATTTCTGTAATGGTAACTAATACCGATCTAATATTTGCATGTGGTCGCCAGCAGTGGCATCATTAAAACAATGTTTTTGAGCCGGTGTAACGAAATTTTTTGTCACCCATTGGATAATGACCTCAGGTCAGAATTTAATGTTGGAAATGACTCCCGTCTGTAAAATTGTGACTTCACGTTTTGACTCTGTTTGGAAATGACCCCCGACTAAATTACCAACCGGTCAAATGAAAGGTGACCACATATTGGTCCGCCTGTCCGTCGTTCCGTCCGTTCGTATGTCTGTTTGTCCTCCCGGAGCCCGCCATCTTAATGAAAAGTGACCACATATTGATTGACGTGTCCGTCCGTCCGTCCATTCGTCCGTCTGTCTGTCTCCATCGTTTGTAGTAGCACTATGTGAGGTCTATTCGTAAATTTTACCAAGTACAACTAATGTGATACTCAATTACCCTCTTGTTATACTAATATTCTCGATTGAAGGTAACCAAATATTGATGCAAGGGTCCGTCCGTCCATATGTCCGCCCAAAGCCCGCTCGCCCGCCATATTGATTAAAGATGACCACTCATTTATTAAAGAGTAATTTCTGTCCTTCAGTTCGTCCGTACGTCTAAAGCGGCAGTTGTGTGTTGCGTTGCCAGTACAGAATGGCATTGTGTTGTTTTTTTTATACTTGTGGGGTGCAAATGTGCACCCCAACAAGTGCGAAATGCGTGCAGAATGGCATTGTGGGGTTAATTACATTTTTACACATTTTTCTTTTACTTTTTTTTCACCTTTTTTCATTCTTTTTTAGTGTCATTAGGGTTGGAACTCAAAGTTTGTGACATTAGGGTTAGAAAAAAAAAGGTTTTGTTTTGTTTTATGAAAAAAAAGATGTTTTTATAACATATAAAACCGCACCCCACAAAATCACTTCCGCCAGAACATCCGTTTTTCCGTTCGGTCGCCCGCCCGTCCGTTTTGCTGTCTTTTTGTGCATCCGTTTGTCTGCCTATCTGTATATATGTCTGTCTGTTTCATGTGTGGTAGCACTATGTGATGTGTATTCATAAATTTCATCATGTATAGTTCATGTTATGTATGACTACTCAGTAATGCTCCGTGGCACCATAAGTAGGTCTTAGAATAGTGATTATTTGATTGATTGATTTGTACCTTTAACAAAACTGTCTTCTATGGTCGGATTTCAACGTTTCTTGTTTTAGAACCGCGGAACGTTGTGTAAAATATTGTCTTTCAGTTCTGTTTTCTTTCATTTTGTTTCATGCAGATGTGTGTTAAAGCGGGTGTTTCGTCAGTCGGATTTATCAAAGGACTTATGATGGCGAAATGTCCACATTTTTGGGTCTATATTAAATGGAGGAGGATATGAAAAGCCTTTTTTTACTAAGCGGCATATGGCAAGCTTCAAAATGGACGAAATATAATAAAATTAATATGAGATAAAAAAATACCAAAATACAACGTAAGTGATTCAATTCGCTTACTCTGCAAGCATAATGTAATCAATCGATTTAAATATTATATTATTTTTTAAATATATAATTATATCAAACGATGCTGTTTTGTGCAGTCGTAATCTGTCGAAAATGGGTATTCTTTATATTTAGTGGCTATAACGACGGGCAGTATTTTTAGATGATTTATTAACATACACTTGTAAGTTTTATTGTCCACAGTATCTGACATTTTACCTGTCCTGTGATTGAGATCACCAAAGGTGTTAATATCGATATATATATGACTAAATATTACAAATACCACTTGATAAAGTGTTAAGACAAACAGAACGCACATATAGGCACGCAGTTGCTTTTGAGATTGAAGACTTCTATTCAAGCAATCCGAATGAATTTTGGACGAAATAAAAAAGCTAGGACTTTGAACAAATAATTATATTCCAATATAAATAATCTATAGTAACAGGATAGTGTCACGTGACGAAAATAATGTAATCTCGCTCGGCCAGATGGGTTTGATGATATCCCATACAGCGTCTTAAAGCAGCATTAAATTTCAATACATTTTACCCGAGCATTTTACCCTCATTATGGAAAATGCTATTATATGCTCTATATTAAAAGACAGTTTATCTGACAAGCGCGCACCGATGAACTATAGATAATAATAATATGTTTATATGAAGACTATAACAAAACAGTCGGAGTGATGAGCGTCAACATGTATACAGAAACATGTTATAAAGTATTTTCAACAGAGTGACTGTACTGTTGGCAAGTCGCCACCTGGTGGCTAATGTTTTATTCTACCAGTCAGACGTTCACGTGAATGTGCGAGCCAACCACTGTAAAAATCGAGTCCACCCGTGTCTATAACAAAGCACCACAGTATTTACCTCATATAAGACACTTGATCACAGAAGTTCATAATATGATCAACAACATTTTCACATAACAGTAAGCACATTCGACAGCTCTGTATGTATCATCATGTCCATCACAGCCACAAGAGTTGAAGTCGAGGGGTGCAACTCTGTGGAATATATAATGTCCCGTGACCATAAAACACTCAAAATATTCAACACAGATACAAATTCTACAGCCGTAAGTCGTAACCTAAGCTAGTGTACTTGCTGGTTAACATTACTCATCTTTTTCCACTGAATGGTACCGGGGAAATGTGGAAAAGTGATTCGTTAAGTCCGGCGATACGGTAATATAGTGTTCAATCACATACAATAAGCTGTATTTATTTAATGCTGCTGTGTAAGTTGTTAACAATTGGATTGACAACAACATGTACAATTAAATTAATATTAAAAGACAGTTTATTGGATAAGCGTGTCCCAATGAACTGTAGAGGTGTCAATTCATTGTAGTAAAACTGTATTTGTGGTCTTCTGGGAGCCTAGAGGTCATAACCACAACCCTTATTGTAACACTAAGTGATGCAACCCTTATTGTAACACTAAGTGATGCAACCACAACCCTTATTGTAATATTAAGTGATGCAACCGCAACCCTTAATGTAACACTAAGTGGTACATTAGAGGTCATAACCGCAACCCTTATTGTAACACTAAGTGATGCAACCACAACCCTTATTGTAATATTAAGTGATGCAACCGCAACCCTTAATGTAACACTAAGTGGTACATTAGAGGTCATAACCGCAACCCTTATTGTAACACTAAGTGATGCAACCACAATCCTTATTGTAATATTAAGTGATGCAACCGCAACCCTTAATGTAACACTAAGTGGTACATTAGAGGTCATAACGGCAACCGTAATATGTTACATATTGTTGCAATATGTGACAAAATTTCAGAAATCATCTTCTGTTACCTGTTGTTTGTGCCACCGCCTGAAATTGGAGGGAATATTGCTACCCATGTTTGTCCGTCCGTCTGTTCTTCCGCACGTCACGATTTTTAGGTCAAGGTCAATGTCACCGTTACTAAAAAAAAGAACATCGCAATCACCGCTCTCCTGGCCTTATTTTTCATTCAATTTTGATGAAACTTCATGCAGGTGTTCAAAACCAAGATATCGCGGACGAATTTGCGTTTCATGATTCTCGGGTCAATGTCAAGGTCACCGTAACTATAAATAAAAAATCACTGTCAACTCTCTACCGGCCTTATTTTCCATCCGATTCAAGTTGATGAAATTTCACACAGATGTTCAGAACAGAGATTTTTCAGATGAGTGTGCTTTTCACGATTATTGGGTCCAGGTCAATGCCACTGGTACTAAACACACCCTTAGTGTAACAAAACCCATTTTTGTTCCACTAAGTATTGCGGTTATGACCCCAAGTGTAACAAAAATTGATTGTGTTCACTAAGGGTTTTTGCTACACTAAGGGTTGCCCATGCCTTAATTGACCTACGCAAATGTTTTGACTTTATAGACAGACATGACGCCGTACAAGTTGTTACATAATCGGATCGACGTCAACATGCACACAATTAAGAGAACCAGTATTTATACTCAATCAACTCATAAACAATAAGGTAACTGACTTGTTTGATTGGATTGTAAGACGGGTGTGACACAGGATGTTTTTTCTATATTTGTGAATGACTTTGTGCTTTGCGGCACCAAAGTACCAATATTATTTTACTCGGATGATATGTGTTTGGTCTAAATAAACATGTAAGCATTAAATAGTTTATATATTTTGCGTTTTTACATGTTTAACATAAATATACAAGTGTGTGTATAAATAGCAATGCACGCTAGTACATGGCTATATGTGGTTTACTGTAACAGTAAGCACTGCTGTTTAATGCTGTAAGTAGTGGCATTGGCCTTCAATATAGAGTTTTACTATTCATAAAATAATTCTAATAAGATAGCAATGCATCCAAATATCAATGTAGGTCAAATTTATTATACCAAAAACATTCTAAAAAAAATGTTGAGGGTAAGACGGCATACCTTAGTTTGTTGGTATTCTTATATTGACAATTAATGTTGGTATGCTGCATAGAAGGTTACATACGATATTGCTATAGTAATAAATCATACTATTGTAACCATATACCATTAGTGTGTACCGTGACCACTATCAATAGGTTTATATTTAGGTTGAAATTCGTCGATAATACAAGCAAAATTAAGTGTGCATAAAAGACCAGGTGACTTGTCGGTCCACTTGTCGGGTGTGTTCTGTTAAATTGAATAGTAACATATAATGAAATACGTTTACACATGTCAATATAATAAACAAAATAAGAGCTTATTCAAGTGACATTTAGCAATAATTAAGGACGTTTTGCACTCAAGAAAAACAAAATAAACTTCACACCTCCGAAAAAAAACAAAAATAAATCTTGGAACATGATTGTTTACACGCATGCAATGAGGGACCTTGAACAACAAATGAGGACATTTCGCACTTTAAAAAAAAATAAACTGGGAACACACATGCAACAAGGAACATTCAGTAACAACTGAGGACACTTACACTTCAGAAAAACAAATAAAAATGGGGACATGTTTACACACATGCAACAAGGAACATTCAGTAACAACTGAGGACACTTCACACTTCAGAAAATCAAATAAAAATGGGGACATGTTAACACACATGCAATCAGGGACCTTCAGTTACAACTGGGGGCACTTCACACTTTAGAAAAAAAACAAATAAAACTGGGGACATGTTTACACTAATGCAACAATGGACATTCATTTACAACTGAAAACATTTCACACTTTAGAAAAAACAACAGCAACTGAGGACATGTTTACACTCATAAGTAGGCACTTAAGACAAAAATAAAACAAAACTGGGAACACACATGCAACAAGGAACATTCAGTTACAACTGAGGACACTTCACATTTCAGAAAAACAAATAAAACTGGGGTCATTTTTACACACATGCAATGAGAGACCTTCAGTTACAACTGGTGACACTTCACACTAGAAAAAACAAATAAAACTGGGGACATGTTTACACTAATGCAACAATGGACATTCAGTAACAACTGACGACATTTCACACTTTAGAAAAACAATAACCGAGGACATGTTTACACTCATGCAACAAGGTACATTCAATAACAATTGAGGACATTTAACACTTTAGAAAAAATGCAACAAGGGAATTCTCTTCATACAATTATTTTTTAAATTATTTAAAGAGTCTTGTAAACCCTCCCTTGTTATCGAACACAGCGCGTCGGTGTCAGCAAACAACCGAAGATGAATATAAACCTGCTCCATCGAGATTCCAATATCTTGGTTTTGTTGTAAATGGTGCTCAATATCGTCAAGAAAAAGTGAAACACATCAAAGTTATCTCCCCTTTGAAGCAATCCCATTTCACTGTTAAAAAAGTCTGATAAAGAGTTCAAATGTTTTACACACAGTTTCACCTCATCACACATGGATCGGATTAATGAGAATAATTTATCATCTATCCCTGATCTAATTAATTTAAACCATAAACTATTTCGATCAATTAAATCATAGGCTTTTTTGAACAACAGATTTATTTATTTTTACGGCTAAGTTGCTTTTCAATCAGTGAATTCAGGATGAATATAGCATCCGTCGTACTATAACTGGATTTAAACCCGAACTGAGCGGCTGTCAATATATCATTTTCTAAAGCCCATCTTTTCAAATCTCTTATTTATTATAACAGTAAAAAAATTGGCGAAACAACTTGTAACTCTATAATTATTTGGGTCCGTTGTTGTCCCCTTTTTATACAATGGTATTATAACACCAGTTGATCAACAACGCGGAAAAGCTTTTTCATCTAATATATAATTAAACAATATATAACAAGCGGCTATGAAATTACATCAATACTGTTGCCTAAACGTTTTGATGTATCTTTAATTTCTTCTACAGTAATTGGCCGATCAAGCTCAATGAACGTTGATTCATGGGTACCCGCGTTATCGCAAAATTCTTGAACAAACTCAACACATTCCTCGTTTTCATGATGATGTGACTCTAACGTTAAAATAAGAATAGAATTCGTCATTCGATATATGCTCGCCCCTTGTAATAGATGGATTTTCTTTAAATAGTATCCAGTACTCCGCGTCTCATGTCATTTATTTTATTACTTAAATATATTTAATTTATTTTTACATATTCTATAGTCTTTTTTCGTTATAATACTTCACTTCATGTTTCATTTTTTTTATTAATATTATAATTATAAATAGTCATTTTGTACAGTTCATTTTTATGAAAACATTCATCATTATACCATTTATTTTTATTCTGATCTTTCGATAAGAAATGCATACCTTTAGCCGTTATATTTTGCTCAAAATAATGTTTCCCTTTTGTGCTATGGAACACGGTAAATTTGTTAACTGATAGATACGTGTCCTCGCCTCGGTTTATAAGTCTGTCATGATATTCTTTAGGTTACGAATAACGGAAATAACGTCATTTACAAAATTGTCTACATATTTAGGATTCCACTTGTAAAATGTTCTTGTATCATTCAATTTCGTTTCCATTCTAGTCATTATTTTAAATGAAAAGGGGACCGGTACAATATTTGAATGCTCGTTAAAAGCATGTACGCTAAAATCGACCAGGTCGATAAAATTAGTTAAAGAGGTTAACAGAAAGTAGATAAAACTTTCACATTTATATGTCATGCAAGTCATTTAATCTATATTTTCATCACTGTGTAATCTCTAACAACTAATTTGACAAGTTAATCATTCAAGTTTCACAGGCAACTGATATCTTTTACGTAAAACGTAAGGTGTATGTAATTTTAGATGTTTTATACTGTTTGAAACACGAAAATGATCTTGCATTTAAAATATTGCAGTTTGAAGTAAGTTTTCAAGTATTTCCCTTGATTTTGATTTACATTGAGTATACAGATTTTGTAATCATGAGTACTTCAATAATTTAAAAACACAATTTGCTGGGAATGGTCTCGTTTTGTAGGGAATTTCATTGTGCAAAGAAAGCATTTTAGCTTGTATTTCTAAGACGGATGGAAGTTATGATAATTGAAAACGATAATTTGCGAGATTTTGCGTAAATACGCGAGTGTTAATATTATCTCAATCAGTTGCTTTCCCTTCTCTATATAAGTCCTCGGCCATTTTAAGCAATCAATATCATTTTTAACAACTTTTACACATTTTCTAAAGCAATCTTTAATATACACAATTAGGCCGCCACTGGGACCTTGCTTTTCTATGTTGCACTATTCTGTACGAGTGAATTGGGTTATCTTTAATATCAATTGTTGAATTTTCATTTGTCAAAGTTTCAAATAAACATATATTAAATCATAATTACTTATTATCTCTACAGAATCATTCGATAGTCATTTGGTTACAGTTAGTCCTTCCGCATTCCAAGTTAAACACTTTAAAACACGCTCACATAGGTCCTCTTGGTTTTATTAATACAGAGCCTTGTTTAACACTTTTCAACACTGATCTAGGTCACTATTGGACTGAGTCTCGTTCATGTTTCCATATCTCGATCGTGTTTTCATAAACTGGTGACATATTCAAGGGACATTCAGTAGCAATTGAGGACACTTTACACTACAGAAAAACAAATAAAACTGGGGACATGTTTACACACATGCCACAAGGGACATTCAGTAGCAATTGAGGACACTTTTAACTACAGAAAAACAAATAAAACTGGAGAAATATTTACACACATGCTACAAGGGACATTCAGTAGTAATTGAGGACACTTCACACTACAGAAAAACAAAAACACTTGGAAACATATTTACACACATGCCGCAAGGGACATTCAGTAGCAATTGAGGACACTTTACACTACAGAAAAACAAATAAAACTGGAGAAATATTTACACACATGCCACAAGGGACATTCAGTAGCAATTGAGGATACTTTACACTACAGAAAAACAAATAAAACTGGAGACATATTTACACACATGCCACAAGGGACATTTAGTAGCAACTGATGACACTTCACACTACAGAAAAACAAATAAAACTGGGGACATGTTTACACTCATGCAATAAAGGACATTCATAACAAATGAGGACATTTCACACTTCAGAAAAACAAATAAAACTGGGGACATGTTTACATTCATGCAATAAGGGACATTCAACAATAAATGAGGACATTTCACACTTCAGAAAAACAAATAAAACTGGGGACATGTTTACACTCATGCAATAAGGGACATTCAGTAGCAACTGAAGACACTTCACACTACCGAAAAACAAATAAACCTGGGGTCATATTTACACATATACAATAAGGGACATTCATAACAAATGAGGACATTTCACACTTCAGAAAAACAAATAAAACTGGGGACATATTTACACTCATGCAATAAGGGACATTCAACAACAAATGACATTTCACATTTTAGAAAAAAAAAACAAATAAAACTGGGGACATGTTTACACTCATTCAATAAGGGACATTCAGTAGCAACTGAGGACACTTCACACTATAGAAAAACAAATTAAACTGGGGACATGTTTACATTCATTCAATAAGGGACATTCAGTAGCAACTGAGGACACTTCACACTATAGAAAAACAAATAAAACTGGAAACATATTTACACACATGTCACAAGGGACATTTAGTAGCAACTGAGGACACTTAACACTACAGAAAAACAAATAAAACTGGAAACATATTTACACACATGCCACAAGGGACATTCAGTAGCAACTGAGGACACTTAACACTACAGACAAACAAATAAAACTGGAAACATATTTACACACATTCCACAAGGGACATTTAGTAGCAATTGAGGATACTTTACACTGCAGAAAAACAAATAAAACTGGGGACATATTTACACATAAAATAAGGGACATTCAACAACAAATGAGGACATTTCACACTTTAGAAAAACAAATAAAAATGGGGACATATTTACACTCATGCAATAAGAGACATTCATAACAAATGAGGACACTTCACACTTAAGAAACTGAGGATACTCATCATCAATGTAGGTCGTTTAACACTTATCCCTCACCCCAAATAAAACTGGGAACATATTTACATACTTGCATGTACTTAGGAATATTTGGCAACTACGGAAGTTCACACTTAAGAAAATCAAAGTGTAAACTGAGGGGAAGTTAACGCACATGTAATGATAGTCATTCTGCAACAGCTGGGGACGTTTCAGAAATGTCTATCAACATAAGCCCTGTTGACCTTTGGTCAGCAGAGCCCCAAAATGGGGGTGCTATCAACCATTTATGGGGGAACTCCATACAATGCTGCATAAAAAAATATCTACGATCTATGGTTTGTACTTTTTGAGTATTTTTTATATTGTAAAGATTAGATATAAACTAAAATGGGGGTGCTAACGTGTCTGCAATAAAAAAAACAATAAAGCCAGAATGGCTTGTAGGCGCTCACCTGTTGCAGGAGAGAATGTCAGAGAAGACTGTTTTGATAATGCAAGGTCATACCTCAGACATTTAAATTTGGTCAGTCAAGATATTATAGATATATATATATAACTACTGCGCAAGTTTGGTTAATATCAAATGAAAACTGCAGGTGCTAAAATGAACACTTCAAATAACGCATTTTTTAACAATTCAAGTGCCGCAACTACAATATATTCATCTGATCTGGCGAGCTCTAAAACTTGTCTAATATGGTTAAATAACTACTTTGTAAGATTTGTGAAGCTAAAACAATAACTGTGAGTGCTGGAGTGCACATAAGATCAAATAGCATAATTTTTGATGACTCAAGGGCCACAACTCCGACAAAAACTATCTGATTTAGCCAGTTCAAGAATTGTCCAAGATATTGTTGTTATCTAACTCCTGTGTAAATTTAGTAAAGATTAAATGAAACATGCAGGTGCTAGAGTGCGCACAACATTAAATAATGCAATATTTAATTATTCAAGGGCCGTAACTCAGACGTTAACTATCCGATTTGACCAGTTCAAGAACTTGCCCAAGATATTATGGTTATATAACTGCTGTGCAATTTTGGTTAAGATTCATTGAAAAATGGGGGTGTTTTCTTATTCACATCAACTTTTGAACATTTTCCCATTATAACTCTGTATAAAACAGCGACTCCTGTGGCAGCCTCAAATTTGACCCCAGGAACGCAGGTTCAAGAACATTTCTGAGATATTGTGGTTATATAAATGCTGTGCAAGTTTGGTTAAGATTCAATGAATAACAGAAAAACTACGGACAATTAACCATGATGCTCTGCTTGCCTTTGGTTAGTAAAGCTTACAAACTGGGAACATGTTTGCACATATGCAATAAGTGACATTCGGCAACTAACACAGTGTCTCATATCAACGCCTTCTCAATCTCTGTTGGGGTATAATAAAAACAAACAAAAATGAGCAATAATTGAACAGTTTTAATACAGAAGTGTACACATGTATGTGTATTACTTATATAAACACCTGTATAATCCATTCAATCATTTAGAAACAACACAGACATTTTAATACACATTCAACAAATGCCATGGATGATTTAACCCTTTACACCATAGATACATGTTTTCCTGCATAAATCACAGAAGGCCTTTGAAAAAAGGGTAGAAAGACTTCAGATTGCTCATAACACTTCCTGCACTGTTTTCCACTCTGTCAGTAAATATAAACGTAATTCACCCAATGCTGGTAAGTGGGAATTAATGCTTTCAATTTTGAAGAGTCCCAGAAAAATGCTTATGGAGTAAAGGGTTAATAATTACTGCCTGGATGTTTCAATACTGTGGATCATTTAAACAAATATGATGGATATAAACATTCCAAAAATACAATGGATAGATTAATATACAATGTCTGGTTGAGATTCAATGCTTTAGATATTTAAACAAATTTAAAATATTTAACTTTTTTTCATTTAAATTTTGTAGACTTCCAAATGAATATCAATTTGATAAAAGTAAACTTAAGTTATATAAACAGAGATAAGTGACTTCAAATGCATGTCTAAATTTCAAGTGGCACATTTGGTATTTTCCTAATTTTGAAAACACAACTACTCCTTAGCCAACCAACATATATTTGTGATTTTGGTATCAAAAAAAGTGATTGATTGCAAACTTTAATGGGTTGTAAACTTTTTTTAAAGGAAGAATTTTACGCTTATCGATATGAAATTTTCGCCATAAAATGTATTTTTATAATAAAGATTTCGTAACCTGTATTAGGTAACCAATATTAATTTAAACTCGGAAGAAAAATATTACATATATGATAATTGGAAACAGTCAAGTTTTATCAGCCTTACATTGGTACCAAAATTATTAAATTCAGACAAAGGTTAAAAAGAGTTATTAAACAAACACTAAATTTATCAATTATTGGAAAAATAACTGTTATAAAAACTTTTGCATTACCAAAACTTATATACCCTCTTACAGTCCTAGAAAACCCAAAATCAGAATTAATTAATTAATCAATTAAAGTATATACACTTATTTATGGGATAATAAACCTGATAAAATTAGTCGAAAACGTCGCTTTCAACAATTTTTCAGTCATATCGCGACGGTGTCTACTTGAGACAGTATTCTAAACGCTGTCACACTGGAGTATCATGCCGCAGACACATGGTATGATACCCCACCCAGTCACATTATACTGACACCGGGCCGACCAGACCTAGAACTCTCCTCTAAATGCTGAGCGTCAAGCGAGGAAGCTTCTAGTACCATTTTTAAAGTCTTTGGTATGACCTGGCCAGGGATTGAATCCACGACCTTCCGCATGCGAGGCGGACGCTCTACCACTAGACAACGCTGCGGTGTACTCGAAAAACAATAATACAGGATTACGAAAATGGGGGACTAAAAATTATTGATATAAACATGTTTATAAAAGCAATTAAGGCAGGATGGGTCAAAAGAATAATCGATAATAAAAATGAGGGTGATTGAAACATATACAATAACATATTAGTAAAACTTGTACGAATAAGTTTAACCTGGGTGTCTACAGACAACGCCGCCGATGCCGGGGTCATGACAATAGCTCGCCGGGACGAAAATACATTGTCGTTTTTTTTAGCCAGCTGATGAGCTCAGTCAGTAGCCAATTTATTACAATATGTGTTGCCAGAAGAATGGATTGTGACAGTAAATCAGATACTGGGACCATGTTAACAAAAAGTATTCGAAAAACATATTTTCCAGAAGACTAGGAAATGCATATATTATGAAAAATTAAGAACAATCACTACCAGTTCACCAGGCAGTGTTCTAAAATGTTAATGACAATTCAAAGATTAAAGTTGGAAGTAGCCCAGTACAGGAATAAAAATTTCAAGTTAATGTAATAATAATGGATGACAGTGTGACTACTATAGCCAAGATAAATACCAGAAAAAATGACTTGAATGGACTCGTAGATAAAACTCTGAAGATATTATGTTGAGTAGCAGGTCACTGGTGATCCAACCTTGATTGCCAGTACATGGTTTTACCACTAGGCCTCTAACATTTCAAACTTTTACAACTATTGGTGTTCATCAATTACCCAGTATATATGAAATGTAGAAAAGCAATTTAACAGTAATTACATTATAAATTACAAATATCATAATTGCTATTTAGTGCATCATTTAGAAATATGAAAGTTACTTCTGCAATGAAACTTCATTTATAAAAATTACAACAGATAATTTTCACAATTTTGACAATTTTAGGCCATTTTATGAAAAGGGAAGTTAACATTTAGCACTGTAGCTTGGTAACAAGCAAGGTGACATGTATTTTTTATTTTATTTCATGATATTGTTTGTTGTTGTGCTTCATTGTAAAAAGAATGAAACAATTCTCCACGTAGAACATTTTTTTTTATTGAATTGGTGTGAAAATGCATCGATTGCGACAATTTTATGAAAAGGGGAGGTAACATTTAGCACTGTAACTTTGTAACAAGCATGGTGACCTGTATTTTTTATTTTATTTTCTGATATAGTTTGTAATAATGCCTCTTTGTAGAAAGAATGAAACAATTCTCCGCATTAAAACTTTTTTAATTATTGAATTAGTGTCAAAATGCATCATTTACGGCCATTTTATGAAAAGGGAGGTAACATTTAGCTCTGTAACTTAGTAACAAGCATGGGGACATCTATTTTTTGTTTTTTCTGATATAGTTTGGTTTAGTGCCTCTTTGTAGAAAGAATGAAACAATTCTCCGCGTTACAACTTTTTTTATTATTGAATTAGTGTAAAAATGCATTGTTTGCGGCCATTTTATGAAAAAGGGAGGTAACATTTAGCAATGTAACTTAGTAACAAGTAAGGTAACATATGTTGTTTTTTTATTTTCTGATATAGTTTGTTAAAGTGCATCTTTGTAGAAAGAATGAAACAATTCTCTGCATTAGAACTTTTTTTTATTATTGAATTAGTGTCAAAATGTATCTTTTACGGCCATTTTATGAAAAGGGAGGTAACATTAAGCACTGTAAATTAGTAACAAGCATGGGGACATATATTTTTTATTTTATTTTCTGATATAGTTTGTTATGGTGCCTCTTTGTAGAAAGAATAAAACAATTCTCCGCATTAGAACTTTTTTTATTTTTAAATTAGTGTAAAAATACATTGTTAACGGCCAATTCTATAATCGTAGAAATTTATGAAAATTACTGTTTGAAATGTGAAACTCAAAAGAGCATCATGACTTTTTCTGTTTTAGATACTTTATCTTTTGTTACATGAGCGACAACAATATTTTGTTGAAATATATCACTTTGTTAGTAAATTAAACAAGATTTATAACTTACACCAATTTGCTGTTTTTTCTTTAAAAAATGTAAAACGGTGTAGTTTAAAAAAAGTCATAGCAAAAAAACAAGCATGGGGACCTATATTTTTTTTTTAAGTGTTTTAAACTTGTCTTACTTCAAAGTACTTGTGTGCAAAATTCAAAAAAAATCTCCGCGCTTGAACTTACTCGAAGAAACGTCTTTAACTGTTTTTATTTGATTAATAAAAACAAAAATTAATTTAAAAAATATATCTTCACAATAGTAAATTTTACAGAACATTACAGTAAATAAGATTGAAAATATATACGGTAAGTTTCAAGACAGATAATTCAGATAATTTCTTAATGTATATGCAAATGGAAATGCATAATGATTCAGATTTGTGCAATTAAATACCATAATCAATCTTTCCTACATTCACTCAAATATTGCATCTTACACCATTCAATCAAGCATATTTCGTACAAACCCTAACTTACACAATTATTCACTCTAATTGCCTCCTCTTTCATAAGCCCTAACCATTGGATGCTTTTTAAAAGCAACCAACTTGTTTTATCTGCTTCGCTTTTACATATTGTGTACTGATTTCATTATCTAATTTAATGACAATCTGACTAAAATATAGAAAAAAATGCTTTCCCTATTATTTAAGTCAATATGGAAGAAATAGTCATCACTAGAAAGGGAGTACAGAAACTGCTTGAAGGACTGAACAACTACAAGGCAGTCGGACCGGATAACATTAAACCATCAATATTAAAAGAACTTGCGAGCCAATGAACACCCATCCTCACCACCATTGTCAACATATCCCTCCAAACAAGTGAAATACCAACAACAGTGGAAAACAGCAATAGTCTAACATGTGTTTAAAAAAGATAACAAATACAAACCCGTTAACTACAGGTCAATCTCACTGACATCTATAAGCTGCAAAACTCATAGAGCACATTATTCCCAGCCACATTATGGTACATGGCGAAATCAAGAATATCCTCTACCCCTTATAACCCGGATTCAGAAAGGGCGATCATGGGAAACTAAACTACTATAGTTTACAGATGAAATTTCAGCAAACTTGGAACAAGGTAAACAGACAGACATCCTCGTAATGAACTTCTCAAAAACGTTCGACAAGGTCTCACATAGCCTCCTCGTAAACCAGCTCCATTACTACGGAGAAAGACCAACAAATGGATTGAAGCGTTCATTGCTGACCGCACCCAGACCGTTGTCATAGATGCCCAAATATCGGATCCAGTCAGAGTCCAGTCAGGAGTTCCCCAAGGACTAAGTCTCTTCCTATATATATATATATATATCTATCTATCAATCAGGATTCCCATCATTTTATCGGTGTGAGATATTTCTGTCTTGCCAAAGTATCAAGATAAAATTCATGAGCTTCTGAAGTTAACATGCTAGTCTGATCATTATCGGAAGAAGGTAAATGATTCTGGTCACACTATAATTTGAAGAAAGTCACGATATTATCAGAAGGTCATTTGTGCTAGTCACACTGTTATAGGAAGAAAGTCATTATTATCAGAAGGTAAATAATTCTAGGCACACTATTATCAGAAGAAAGTCACACTATTATCGGAAGAAGGTAAATTGTGCTAGTCGCACTATTATTGGAAGAAAGTCACACTATTATGGGAAGAAGGTAAATTGTGCTAGTCGCACTATTATCGGAAGAAAGTCGCACTATTATCGGAAGAAAGTCGCACTATTATTGGAAGACAGTCGCACTATTATTGGAAGAATGTAAATTGTGCTAGTCGCACTATTATCAGAAGAAAGTTGCACTATTATCGGAAGAAAGTCACACTATTATCGGAAGAATGTAAATTGTGCTAGTCGCACTATTATCGGAAGAAAGTCACACTATTATGGAAGAAAGTTGCACTATTATGGAAGAAAGCTGCACTATTATCAGAAGAAAGTCGCACTATTATTGGAAGACAGTCGCACTATTATTGGAAGAATGTAAATTGCGCTAGTCGCACTATTATCAGAAGAAAGTTGCACTATTATCGGAAGAAAGTCGCACTATTATGGAAGAAAGTTGCACTATTATGGAAGAAAGTTGCACTATTATCAGAAGAAAGTCGCACTATTATTGGAAGACAGTCGCACTATTATTGGAAGAATGTAAATTGTGCTAGTCGCACTATTATCAGAAGAAAGTTGCACTATTATGGAAGAAAGTCGGACTATTATCGGAAGACAGTCGCACTATTATTGGAAGAATGTAAATTGTGCTAGTCGCACTATTATCAGAAGAAATTTGCACTATTATCGGAAGAAAGTCGCACTATTATTGGAAGACAGTCGCACTATTATTGGAAGAATGTAAATTGTGCTAGTCGCACTATTATCAGAAGAAAGTTGCACTATTATCGGAAGAAAGTCACACTATTATCGGAAGAATGTAAATTGTGCTAGTCGCACTATTATCAGAAGAAAGTCGCACTATTATGGAAGAAAGTTGCACTATTATCAGAAGAAAGTCGCACTATTATTGGAAGACAGTCACACTATTATTGGAAGAATGTAAATTGTGCTAGTCGCACTATTATCAGAAGAAAGTCACACTATTATGGAAGAAAGTTGCACTATTATGGAAGAAAGTTGCACTATTATGGAAGAAAGTTGCACTATTATCAGAAGAAAGTTGCACTATTATGGAAGAAAGTTGCACTATTATGGAAGAAAGTTGCACTATTATCAGAAGAAAGTCGCACTATTATCGGAAGAATGTGATTGTGCTAGTCGCACTATTATCGAAAGAATGTGATTGTGCTAGTCCCACTATTATCAGAAGAAAGTCACACTATTATGGAAGAAAGTTGCACTATTATGGAAGAAAGTTGCACTATTATGGAAGAAAGTTGCACTATTATCAGAAGAAAGTCGCACTATTATCAGAAGAAAGTTGCACTATTATGGAAGAAAGTTGCACTATTATCAGAAGAAAGTCACACTATTATCGGAAGAATGTGATTGTGCTAGTCGCACTATTATCGAAAGAAAGTCGCACTATTATGGAAGAAAGTCGCACTATTATCGGAAGAAAGTCGCACTTTTATCGGAAGAAAGTCGCACTATTATTGGAAGACAGTCGCACTATTATTGGAAGAATGTAAATTGTGCTAGTCGCACTATTATCAGAAGAAAGTCACACTATTATGGAAGAAAGTTGCACTATTATGGAAGAAAGTTGCACTATTATGGAAGAAAGTTGCACTATTATGGAAGAAAGTTGCACTATTATGGAAGAAAGTTGCACTATTATCAGAAGAAAGTCGCACTATTATCGGAAGAATGTGATTGTGCTAGTCGCACTATTATCGAAAGAATGTGATTGTGCTAGTCGCACTATTATCAGAAGAAAGTCACACTATTATGGAAGAAAGTTGCACTATTATGGAAGAAAGTTGCACTATTATGGAAGAAAGTTGCACTATTATCAGAAGAAAGTCGCACTATTATCGAAAGAATGTGATTGTGCTAGTCGCACTATTATCGAAAGAATGTGATTGTGCTAGTCGCACTATTATCAGAAGAAAGTCACACTATTATGGAAGAAAGTTGCACTATTATGGAAGAAAGTTGCACTATTATGGAAGAAAGTTGCACTATTATCAGAAGAAAGTCGCACTATTATCAGAAGAAAGTTGCACTATTATGGAAGAAAGTTGCACTATTATCAGAAGAAAGTCACACTATTATCGGAAGAATGTGATTGTGCTAGTCGCACTATTATCGAAAGAAAGTCGCACTATTATGGAAGAAAGTCGCACTATTATCGGAAGAAAGTCGCACTTTTATCGGAAGAAAGTCACACTATTATTGGAAGAAAGTCACACTATTATTTGAAGAAGGTAAATCATTCAAGCACACTATTATTATTGGAAAAAAGTCGCATTATCATAAGAAGGTAAATCATTCTAGCACACTATTACCGGAAGAAAGTTGCATCAATTGAAATCATAACAAATCTTTACTCAATGGTAAATGATAACTTAATGATCATGTTAAATGAAGTTATATCATTTCAAATGTTTGAGTTTAGGAAAATCTTCTGTCGAGATGTTTAGTGAAACTGGGACCAAGGTCTTATGGAAATATCAAATGACTGCAAATCTACTGTTAAGTCCATTTGAATGTTTGAGGTTGGATTTTCAATGTACAATCCAAAATGATAACAATGTGTGATACATCAAAACTATAAATTGCTTGTTTTGGGAATGTATGCTCATCCAAAGTTTTTGGGTTGAGTTGAAAAACATATAGATATTCATATAGATTTTATAACAGTTTGTTTTGGATATTGTTTCATAACACCATCATTTAAAGTTAATGATTTCATAATACTAGACGCAAAATATTACATTTTTCTTTCTAAATGCAGGAAGTCTAATCCCAGCCTTAGGCACTTCAAAAATTTCCTAAAAAATCGAATTGAAATAGAAAAGCTAATAGCTTTCACCCATGACAAATTACAACATGATTTTAAATTGGAACATTTCTTTAACTAAAATTTATTTTTTCTAATAAAACCAAAATCAATAGCAAATTAAAAAATAAAAATATAAAAAAACTGCTACAGAAATCATCAAAGATCATGGAAAAACAATATGTACCTATAAATCTATTTTTTACTCTGTTTTATTGTAATGTCTTTAGAAAAGTATAGATTATAATATATATGGTTTGTTTTGAAAAAAAACACCTGCTGGTTTGATATGAGTTTCGTAATGTGTGTGTAATATGGATAAAACTTAAGAAAAGTGGTATGGAAATCATGTTTTATTGCAATTGTTACAGTATTAACACAGTATTATGTTATGACTAACTATGTTGAAGTTTGTTGTACTATGTAATAATTGATAAAATAAAGCATATTGAATTGCAAAAAAATCTATAGTAAAAGGCACTAAATTGTAGTCGTTCGTGAGAACAAATATTCAAATATGATAAAATATTATCACTAGAGTAACTGCTTACATGGTGTTCATCTTCCTTCAGTGTTGTGATTTCACATCAGCTAATACAATTACTTTTTATGTTTGCTGTCATTAATTTTGTAATAAGTAACCCTTAACCATAAATTTTTACACAAAATGTTGTTTTGTTTGTAGTTATTCCCATCCCACAGTCAGTAGGGAGAATTAAGTTCATGTTTGTTATCATGTACAAGTTATGAATCCAACAAATGAATGGGCGCATCTAAAGCAAAATGAACCTGTTGCGCGTATTGACAAGCTTGATAAAAGTTGTGTTATAGACAATTTAAAAGAGGGTCAGGAAGATGAAAGAAGCAATACAGTCAAACCTGTCTTAAGCAGCCAGTCAAGGGAAGGAGCAAAAGTGCCTTTTAATACAGGTTGTTGCTTAATACAGGTAAATTTGCTCTGAAAACAGAAATGGGAAATACGAATGTGGCTGCTTAATAGAGGTGACCATTAATACAGGTTTGACTGTATATATTTTCTACTCAACTATCACATTTGCCATGTTTTTATTATGTTACATAGCATAATAATATCAGTTGCCGGCATTCTTGTTTATTCATTTCAGCTATGCTAGTAGTGGCATTTCTCACACTCTAATACAACATCAGTACTGCGCTGCCTGCATGCTTGTAACTGGGGGTCCAGGGGGAAACTCTGGCTGGTGATATTAAAACTGACCTGAAACTATACAAAATAATGAAAGTTAGAAACGTAATGAAATGAAAGGCCATCCCCCAAATACCTTATTTGAGAAATTAAAGGGAATATATGTATTTTTTTATGGGTTTAAAGCAAATGAATACATATTCATGTACGTGTAATGTTCAGTCAAGAGCACAAGTCAATTATAAAAGTGATAAATGTGTATCTCCATTGAGGTCATTCATTTGCTGAATAGTTACGTTGTTTTCACATATTTTCATAAGATCCCCCACCCCCACCCAAAAGAGGTCAAAGTAACGGAACATGGTGTTTATGTTGCATTTTAAACTGTATATACAGTTAAATGAGGTTGATATTGTGGTTATGAAGTAATTATATTCAAAATTTGTTATACACTTTCTGTCAGATGTTGAACATTTTTGAAAAGGTAATTAATTTGAGTTTGTATAGCATGCGAATAAACCCTCAATGATATCAGCTGTTGCAGATTCTCTTATTATGACAGGATGTTTGGCAGATTGCTTTGTGCATCTTTACTGTATTTATTTTTGTTTGAGCAAAATTATTAAAAACATTTTTTTCCAATATATCATGTCTATATATATACTCATTGACTCTGTATTGCCAAAAACGTCAGCTATTAAACATGCCAAAATGATACCTTGGAAAGCAACTTCTTACTTGAGCTACACACCTCAGTTAGACTTAAATAGATTTCCCTCTAAAAATTGCAACGTTTTGTGACGTAATAAATGAGTCACATGATTTCATTTTGATTTCAATTTGATCAGTTATACACACATAGTAAAAATCGTTTCATCTTAGAATATCCGTATAATGATGTGAAGGTCATCAAGCAGTATTTGAGTGATTTCCATTATTAGAATGGTGGTTTCATTTCAAGTTTACCACTCCAACTTAAATCTTGATTATGTCACGTGTGATTTGACATACCAAACTTGGATTTTATTTATTTATGATAATGTGATGCTTACTAGAAATTTGGAGGGACAATTTAATTGTATTCAGATACTTTGCCAATAATAGTTTAATCTGAAAATTAACAGCATGTACATGTCCAATTAATAATAATTATCAAAAAAAATCTGAATTGAACTTGTTTTATTTAATTAATTTACAACATCAAAAAGATGTCGGACTTTACTTTAGATTTACAGACCTGTTGTTGACTTCTTCACGTCGTATTTTGTATGGTGAATACAAACAAGATGGTCATATTGTTATTAAGTCTATATAAACTCAATGTAAAATTCACAGCTTGAATATTTTACAAAATCACTGGTCGGGTTGAAATGTTTAGATTTTCCAAGATGGCGGCCCTTGATGACCAGGAAATGTAAGTGTCTTAATTTTCATTGAATAAATCGTTAATATAAGACCCAATGTAATACAGTTTTAGTATTTGATAAAACAATACTAGTCTTATTCTAGTTACATTTTTTGTTTGTTTGAATATTTAGAGTCATTGCTATGCCGTCCAGGGCTAAAAGACGATCAGTTAGCCCAACTTCTCTCTCCTTGGATCTTACAAGGTTAACCAGTACTGGAGTACACCCATCTCAGCAAGTAACAGATAACGTTCCCACTTGAACCAGCGGTGAGAGACCAAACTTGGCTAAAACAATGCTTCTATGACAAGAGGTTGCCACTTATGTGGTCATGTCCCCCATCACCTTGTTAACCCTTAGAGGCATTTCCAGAGAAGTGGATTTAAGTTAGGCAAAAAGAAAAAGTCGTTGAGCACAGAAATCACATGTAAATGCCGCAAACTGAAATACATTGTCTTGTCCCAGTGAGCACTGGTGTATGTTATCAATCGAACCATAAATATGTAAGTTATAACCTTAAAACAAAATTTAAAAAAAAATATCTTTGACGAACAGACCCAACTCATTTGCATGACACATCGTCTTGGACTGGTTAACATTTGTACCAATTTATTTAAAAATCCAATCACAACTAAAGAAGATACGGTCTGAACAGCAGTGGAGGGACAGATGGAGCTGTGACCTTGACCTTTGAAGAACCGACCCAAGTCATTCGTATGACTCATCATCTTAAAAATGCAATCACAACTAAAGAAGATACAGTCCAGACAGGACAAAATACAGTGTATACATTGGGTTTTCAAACACTTGACCTTGAGCTATGACCTTGACCTTTAAGGAACATACCAAAGTCAGTTACAAGACACATTGTCTTTTCCTAGTGAACATTTGTGCCAATTTATTAAAATTCCAATCAAAACTAAAGAGGAAACACAGTGTATACATTGGATTTCCAAATACTTGGCCTTGAGCTATGACCTTGACCTTTGACAAACAGACCCAAGTCATTCTCATGTCACATCGTCTTGTCCTGGTGAACATTTAAGCCAAGTTATTTAAAATTCCAATCACAACTAAAGAAGATACGGTCTGGACAAGAGGAAACACAGTGTATACATTGGATTTCCAAACACTTGACCTTGAACTATGACATAGACCTTTGACGAACAGACCCAAGTCATTCGCATTAAACACACTGTCTTGTCATAGTGAACATTTGTGCCATGTTATTTCAAATTCCAATCACAACTAAAGAAGATAAGGTCGGGACGGACGGAGTTGTGACCTTAAACTTTGACGAACAGACCCAAGTCAGCCACATGACACATCGTCTTGTCCTAGTGAACATTGTGCCAAGTTATTATAATTCCAATCACAACTAAAGAAGATAAGGTCCAGACAAGAGGAAACACAGTGTATCGTATACATTGGATTTCCAAACACTTGACCTTGAGCTATGACCTAGACCTTTGACGAACAGACCCAAGTCATTCACATGACGCATCATCTTGTCCTGGTAAACATTTGTGCCAAGTTACTTAAAATTCCAATCACAACTAAAGAAG
This sequence comes from Panopea generosa, assembly GCA_029582155.1. Taxonomy (NCBI): domain Eukaryota; kingdom Metazoa; phylum Mollusca; class Bivalvia; order Adapedonta; family Hiatellidae; genus Panopea; species Panopea generosa. The sequence goes on from CM055901.1 coordinate 7,140,610, forward strand.
ATAAGGTCAGGACAGCAGCCGATGGACGGAGCTGTGACCTTGACCTTTGACGAACATACCAAAGTCAGTCACATGACACATCGTGTTGTCCTAGTGAACATTTGCCAAGTTGTTAAAATCACAACTTAAGACGATATGGTCTGGACAAGAGGAAACACAGTGTATATATTGGATTTCCAAACACTTGACCTTGACCTATGACATTTGACTAACAGACCCAAGTCTTTCGCATGACACTTTGTCTTGTCTTGGTGAACATTTAAGCCAAGTTATTTAAAATTCCAATCACAACTAAAGAAGATACGGTCTGGACAAGAGGAAACACATTGTATACATTGGATTTCCAAACACTTGACCTTGAGCTATGACCTAGACCTTTGACGAACAGACCCAAGTCATTCGCATTAAACACACTGTCTTGTCCTCGTGAACATTTGTGCCATGTTATTTAAAATTCCAATCACAACTAAAGGAGATATGTTAAGGAAGCACAGACGCAGCCCATTTCTATATCCCCCTGCTCCGCTCTACAAGTGGTGGTGGGGGATAATTAAGGGTCATATTGAACCCCAGGGACACCATTTGTATAATTCTAATAGAACTACAGTTGGTTATCATTACTACTTAAATATTTTCAAAATCAGTTGTGCAGGTCATGGAGAAGATTTTTTTAAGTTTTGGACTGTTTTTATTAATGGCCATTTTGAATTTCAGATCGAGAAAAAAAAATCTTTTGTATAGTTTCCTACGAATAGAAACATCCATGTGAAGTTTTGAGTTTAATTGGCCCAGTGGTTTCAGTAAAGCATTCATAATAGAGGCATACCCTAATAATAAGAGAGCATGTAAAAGCTTTATTGACATATAAAATGAAGCATTACAAATTAGAACTAAAGAAGTTAATGTGAATATTTTTATAAAAGTAAAACAAGAGGACCATCAATGATAACCAACATAATTATCTGATCTACAATAAGCACTTTCAGAGAAAGTGAAAGCAACAATATAGAGCATTTGACAATAATAAAAACCACAAATTTTAAAACCTTCTTTATTAACTTCCCCAAATATATAAACTTTGTGTGTGTCTGTGGTGGCTATATGGAACATATTACAAACAAAATACACAAACTTGATCCAGACTGACTCTGGGGTTATCTAAAAAACATTCACAGAAGTCTATTCAGTCATAATAAATAAATTAAAAATAATGTATTTTTGTCAATTTCTCTTATATAGATTTAGTAAAGTAGGCCCAACCCCAAGGCCCAAGCTGCAAGACCCAAGGACATGCAATTAACAATTTTAATAAAGGACCTATATACGTCTATAATCATGCTCAACATTTGTTTCCCAGTATTTCCTATATTGAGAAGAAGATTTTCAAAGTTTACCTTGAATTTGACCATTTTGCATTGGGACCATGCAATTCACAATTCTGATTCGCCATTAGGTACCAAAGCTGCATACAACATTTCATAGATTGAGCTTACAGTTTTTGAGAATAAGTCGAAAATGTCAATTGTTTATGGATGCATGACGACTGACAAAAGGCGATAGTAAAAGTCTCATTGAGACAAAATTTCAGGCGTCCGGAAAATTGGTTACATGGTTTTAGAGAAGCAATTTGATGAAATGTTGGACACCAGATAGTGAAGGAAGACAATAGACAACACAGGTTGAATTTTTTTTTACAATTCAAGGGCAATAACTCTGACAATAGTTATCCTAATTAGCCAGTTCAAGAGATTTTAAAGTTATATTACAATTGTGCCTTTATGGATTGAGTTTTTTGTATTGTTAATTTTTTTATGGTTTTGTTAAAATTAAAAACGGTCTTTTTAATTATTGTGCAGTGTACAAGCTTTCATGGCAATCAATAAATGTTATACTTTTTCGAGTTATGTTGAGGGACAACAATTTTATGGATAACAAAACAAACAAGAGCACAAGGAATACAATATCAAACCTGCTTTGCTCGAACTCCATGTATTCATCAACTTGGTTCTTTCATGAACTTTATTAAACTGTTATCACTGATGACTTTTTATGAAGAAGACAGTTTATAAACATTTGGCAAAGTCTTGTATACAGTTAATTACAAATGACACTGCTATGATTTTGGAGCAATTGAAAGTTTTGAACATTTATGCATTGTTTGTTAACAAATAGCATATGTTCATTACATTTTTGACACTTGAACTCTATTATTAAGTATGGAACAGTTACTACGGTGCACTTGTGGGTTTAGTGCACTTTATAACATAGTTCTGAGTGGAACTGCCAATGACACTATGAAATGGTCACTGTAGTACGTCGGGATAATGTCTAAAGCACTGTCGACTAAATCTCTATTTACAAACAGGAGATCCAGAATACCGCCTTTACGGTGTGTAGGTTGTTGTACCAAAAGACGAAAGCCGTAATATCGAGTAAGAAACAAGGACAAAAGTTTGACAAGAAACAAATTTTTTATCAAAGGGCAATAACTCTGTAATTAGCAAGAATAGAGTTATGTTTCTTGTACACTGCACTTCCTCTCATTATATTCTACCATTGTATGAAGTTTGATGAAATTCCATCCAGTACTTTAAAAGTAATGCTCCAGACAAGAAAAAATATCAAAGGGCAATAACTCTGTAATAAGCAAGAATAGAGTTATGTTTCTTGTACACTGCAATTCTTCTCATTATATTCTACCATTGTATGACGTTTGATGAAATTCCATCCAGTACTTTTCAAGTGATGCTCCGGACAAGGAAAATTGCAACGGACAGACCGACCGACAGACTGACCACAGGGTGACTCCAATATACCTCCTCAAAACTTCGTTTGTCGGGGGTATAATAACATAATTTTCTATAATTCTGTAAACTCCCACAATACTTATACAAGTTTGCCAGTTAACGAAATTGTCCAAGTCCAAGTTTGGCAAGGATCCAATAAAAACTATGAAGTATATATAAATGAAGCTGACAGAAAAATCAATGAAAAAAACCTTTTCAACATTTGCTAGTTATCTTTACACTATCTATACTCTTTTGTCTTTTTGTCACAAGTCCTAAAGTTCATACTACTGTTATCTAAATCCATGTTGCACAGCTCCTATTTGTTGGAAAAACATGGTTTAATTTTGAATTCAGAGTTTTATAACCGGTAACCGGGTCACTACTTTGTTTTCCCCAATGTCCTCATAACTACTTTACTGCATCAGTTAATTCCTTCCAACTTGCTCTATAGGACATCTTTTCAGTTTAAATTTGATTTATTTTACTTCCATTGTGAAACAAAATATTTTTACTTAGACAAATCACACTCAAAGTCTTGCTGGGTAGAACCAGTACTAAGCATATTAGGAAAAAGGGTCTTGCCCAACGAAACCACACATAGCAATGACATAGATCAAACCCACGACTCTCAGATCCTACTCTACCATTACACCAGGCACTCGATTTAAATATATAACATCTTTTTAGACCCCCTTACCTGATTCCAAGTAAACTACAATATTCCACAAAATTCTACAATAATTACCCAACTGTTGACTACATCATTGGCACCATGAACAAGCATGAACAATAGCTTATTGTTTCATATTTATATCCACGTAATTTACTTTAATCAGGAGCAATCACAGTACAATTTCCATATGCAACTGCAAATCAGAGCATACTCAAAGCAACACAACCAAGTACTAGCCAATCTAGCAGCTGTAAGATATTGCCTTACCTCCAGTTGGAATACCAAGTTGTTGGAGGACAAACTTAGAAGAGTAAATCTTAGCTCCATCAACCGTTCTGCACAACTTATCAGGTACGAAATGGGGTGTAATGGCAATCAATGCTGGAATAGTTATCTGTAGGTAAAATATAAGGTAATATTGAGAATTGTAGAAATCTATTGGTTGTCTTACAAGAACTTCCATCCATACAAACTTGGCACCATATTAAATATACACACACCTTTTATGGTAGCTTGCAGTAAATGTCCCATGAAATTCATGACAATGTTATACAAGCAAAACAAGAGTGTGCCACCAACTAAATTTAAATAGGTACTGTTTAGCTACGCCAAACAACAACTGTTTTTCAATGGAAGATGAAAAACAGTTCATTTAAACCATTAACAGTGGCTGAGTTTGGGCGCTAACTATAGTCTAGTTCTGGTTTCAGTTGTACGCATGTCTTGCTAGGATAGTCGCAAAAACACAAAACCTGTGTGTGCAACGTTAACTAAACAATTCAAGATGGCACACTTCAGAAGAATCCACCGAGTCTTTTTATGGATTATCTTCTAAAAGACGGCCAAGAAATTAGATTATATATTATTGCAATGAGAAGAAAATGCCTATTACTGAATTTCTGCCACCAAATCCCTGCCATCAAAATCAGAAGGTTGCTGTCTAATCCGAAACTAAAAATATTATTATTACGGCATCAGGTGGTATGGTCTCGCCACTTATTCTGGTCCTATTTTCTAATTTGTACATAAAACTGTTTGAAATCTAAACGAAATAGGTGTAATACTGCCCGTCATCTTTTCTGTCTATTTTTAACAATTTGATCAATCTGGATTTACAACATATTTTGTCACATCAGATAACAACATGTCTCTGCCAGTTGTTCCAGATCAACCATAACAAACTGAGGGTTCAACTATAGTCACAAAATGATGTCATCATGGTTCAACTATGCAAAGTTTTCGCGAGGTATAGGTCTCACTACACAGTTGAATTTTGTTCTTTGTTCAATATAAAATAAGGTCAAGGATTTCCATGTTAAAAAAAAGAATTCCACATAGAATTTCTTTTTCATAGCAAGAATGTACACCCACATAAAAATGCACAATAACTGGTAGACTGACCAGCTTGATGTTTTTATTTTAAAGAGAGAGTGCAGTAAAACCCTGAGATTTTTTGAAAAAAGAACTCTTCAAATGCTCATAAATACATGTATCGCTAATTCTCAATAAAACGAGCCAATTGATGTTCCAAAGGGTATTTCCTTATCAGAAAGGTTTTATGTACCAATATGATTATTTTATTGTTGATGTCGATGTAGGCAAACTGGGACATGGTCTTTTAGTTTAGTATGTTGTGTAATATTGACACACTAGTGCATAAAATACTGTAAAACGTAACATACGTTACTGTTGCCATTTTAATTTTTCAACTTCAAGACTTTATGACATTAAATATTCGATACTCGTGGGCTTTTCGTGCTTTTGATATGAATAAACTATATTTGCTGAACATGTACGCTTGGCCATTATGCTGTTTTAGGACTTAACCGCGTTACTTTACTAAATTATCGGATGTCGCCAAACTTTTGTAAAAAAGTGATTCCTCTTTTGGCATCAGTGTGAAGATTACACAGAAAGGTAAATTTCCGATGAATTCTGCTTCAAACAATAATTAATATATTGACATTTATGGAATTAACTTCAGATCTGGTACAAGAAGTGCATATTATCAATATTTTTGATTTTGACTGAAAAAAATAGCGTCGACATTTAAGAATGAAACATACGTTACATGGGTTTTAAAAGTCACTGTTAGACCTATATATATACTACTCTCAGATATTATTCTTCAAGACTAATATATTAACCATGTGCAATGGCTTTGCAAAGCACCTACTCAGTCATTTTTAACAGCATTGCAAAGTTGAAATGTAATATACGTTATGAAACATACGTAACCAAGAATACACCATCTGATGAAGTACGGATAATTTTCGGGTTAGATTGTATTGGATCTGAGTTTTATTGTACAAAGATGTCATCAAGAAAACGGTTATTGTGATTTCAAGGCGCTAACAATTTAATTTTTGAAACGAATCGAAACTATTACGTAGAGAATTATCCTTTTATACCTTCATGTCAGGTAAGAATCTATATCTTCATTAAAATGATCGTTTTATGTGTAGTTAATTGTTTTTAAAGCTGTTGAAGTATTTTTCTATGTAAATAAACAAAACAAATTCATACTCAAGACACTTCGTACAAAAGAAGGTTCACCAAAGGTAATAAAACTTACGTTACTTTTGGTAACGTACGTTTCAACATATTAATATCTCTTTCTGACTATAATGATTTTGAAATTACAACAATATCAAGGGTTTGTATAGCTGTTTTGTGTATACTTATTATATTTTATTGACTAAAAACTTGTTGCCATTATTTTTATTGTGGAAATGTACCATCGTTGAAAACTTTGAGAGACTGTTAAAATATCAACATTTGTTTTTTTAATAATGATTATTAAGCACTAAAATCAAAATTATTCCATAGAATACATATTACTCATTAGTTGCATGCAATTTGCATAAGTATAAAACTGTGTTTAAATATTTTATCTCGTATTACCGTTATCTAGTTTCAGTAACGTATGTTTCAGAATACCGAGAGTTACCGAGAGCACAAAAAGTCTTTTGACGGTGAGATGTTCTCCAAATGGAACGCAGAAGGCAAGAGAAGTACTACAAACCAGCATCACAGTTGTCAACCTCAGAGAGAAAGAAGAAGAATGAAAAGATAAAAGCATGTGTGCAGAAACATCGCCAATCTAAGAGGATAGAAAAAAAACAACAATGAAGTTGAATTTGGTAATCAGATGGATGAGAGTACAAGTGGATATGGCACGCAAGAATTGCATCGTCTAATTGTTAAATTTCCAAACAGAAGAAATGGACCTAGGAAAAGGTTGAGCAGAGCCCTTAGAACAGCAAATGTAAAGCTTAAGAAGGTCCTTCGAGATAATTTTGAAATAAAGAAGAAAGTCAAAACCTTACAAAGAAAATTACAAAGGCTTTCAAAGTCAAAATATAACATTTTGACTCCAAGGAGAAAAACTGCAATGCTTATGTTGTCATCTGGCACTAAAGGGACACAAGTTAGAAAGCAGCTGTTGTTTGGAAATGTACTACTACATCACATGCAAATTGGTTCAAAGAACGGTGACAAAAGACATAGAAATGGTATGTACGCTACGGTAGCTGGTGAAGTAATTAAAAAGTACCGCTGCATTTCAAAACTGGCAACAGAACTTAATGTTAATAGACACAAACTATCCAATATTATTAAAAATGGTGTTATATTTCACCAAAATCAGGAGGAGGAGAACACAGCTGAAACTGCAGGAATGTGTTACCGAGTTTCTTGAAAGGGAAGATAACTGTAGGATTCAGTCATGTAAAGAGAGATGCTACAAAATGCAAAGAAGGAAAGATTCAAACCTGTGTTCTCACTGATTACACAGCAAACCTTCACCAGAAGTATCTGGCTGAACAACAAGAACACAAATTGTCTTTGTCAACGTTTTGCAGAATGAGATCAAAGCACATTCAGTTGACTAGTTGCCTGAATAGAAATGTGTGCCTGTGCACAAAACATCAGAATCTGGCACTTAAATTGCAAATGATGCGGAAATCAGGAATTGACATTCCACCAAATCCGGAAACGTTTATTCAAAGTGAATTGACAGTTGAAAAATCACAGTTCCAAGAAACAGTTATCTATTCTAAATGGAAAAGAGTTACTCTTGAAAACAATAAGTGAAAATCGTATGCGAATCAGTAGACAGAGATAAATTCTATGAAGATTGGCTGAAAGAGGTAGCTGCTTTTAAGGTGCACTACCATACCATGGAAACCCAGTACAAACAAACCAGGGGGTACTTAAAGAAGTCCTGCCAGAAAATGAAATAGTTATACATATGGATTTTGCAGAGAATAACTCTTGCAAAACTGCTGATGAGATCCAGTCGGCATACTGAAAGAGAAGATGACAGTCTACAGCATAAAAGTTACGTTGCAGTCTCTGACAGTATGTCTCATTCCTCAAATACAGTTTTGGCTATTGTCCAGAGACTGTTTGATAAAGAAATCAATTTGCCTGGCTGCGAAGAAATACAGTATGTTCATTACTGGACGGACAGTCCCACGTCGCAATATCGAAATAGGTTCATATTCAATGCGATTGTCAACCATGAGAGTGAGTATGGTTGTCACGCCACATGGAACTATTATGAAGCCGGGCACGGCAAAAATGTGTGTGATGGGCTAGGGGGTACCGTAAAGCGCCTAGCTGATGAAGCAGTGCGTTCAGGAAAGTGCACAATACAAGATGCAGAGGACTTCATTAATTGGGCAGCCACTTCAACCATGAAAGGTGTGAAGTTCTTCTTTGTCACAAAAGAAGAATGTGAAGCCATGGCATTAAAATTACAACAAGTAGAAATGGCACCAGTCAAGGGTACATTGCAGTTACACACAGTCAGGCTTAATATTGAAGAACACTTGTGTACACCCGAAACGTCGTGCTACTGCGATGAATGTATTAGCGGTCGCATATGTGACTCGTGGACTGTACATGACACACAGAAATCGATCAGTACAAATATTAAAAATCCATTTTAACAGTTACACCTTACAATACAGGAGACTACATTGCAGAAAAAGAAAGCACTCTACCGGTGGCCTAATAATGAGGATGTTGTCTGGCGTAAGAAGTTGCACATTCTGTGTAAAACAAGTTGTCCAGTTGCCTCTGGAAAGTCAAAGCGAATGTACAAGTTACCAATGTTGGACATTGAGGAAATAGTGAGATGTTACTCAACAGTAGAAATGTAATACATTACGGCATTTTCGCAAGCAGACACACCATAATGTGACTACATCCCTTGTAATGATATAACATCTCAACGTGAATTGAAACATACGTTACTCTAAATAATAGTTACAAACATTTCATCAATAGTCTAGAAAGAGCTAACGCCGCAATCTTACTACATTTAAATATTGACAAACATAAGCTAAGACTATGTTGTTGTGTTCAACGTATCGTTTTCGTCGATATAATGCAAGTTATTCACTACAAGCTACTTTAACAAGTAATAAATGATACAATACAACTATATAGACATTAATGTCATATCTTTAAACAAGATATTCTTCTAGAAGAAATTGATTTACTTGTTTTATAGCATCTACATATGTCGATTATGTTTTACACATGTTTTCATTTCATTTCTTAATGTTTTCAGATAGTTAAGTGTTTTTTGAAACATACGTTACTGTTCAGATACCTTTCATTATCGATTATTGTTTGGGCAAGTTTGGCCCCGATTTACTAATTTAGGAGTTGCTAACTCGAGATTGATGTTTAAATAATTAGTTGTTAAAAGTTTTGCTCTAATGTAACAGAATGTCATGAAGGTACACGATTTGAAAAGTTTAAAAATATTTTGTTTGCATGAGTTTTGGTGTTTAAATAAAAGAGATATATTTTCAATTTGTTCCGTTTGGTTGTAAATGTGTGTAAGTGGTCTTGTGAACACACAGTTGTATGGCTTAGGTCTATTCTTTGAAGTGATATTTGTGTGTTGGGTTTGTTCTATTACAAGTGTATTTGTTTACTATAATGTACATTAATGGTGCTAATGAAACCTACGTTACTGATAAAATTATAGTGCCTTTACTTAAATGTATGTCATTCATAAACCAGAAGGAGATTGTTAAATTTATTTTGGAATAATAACCTAAAGACCCACAGCTTCAAGACGGGACATAATAAATTGAAAGTTAAAGAAGTTGATTTTTCGTTTTTTTCAAATCCCAAATGTTCTGTCTTATTGAGAAATAGCGGTATATGTTGAAATCCTATAAAAAGTAACTTTTTCAACACCAGTGATGTCTTATTGCAGTATATGCTATGCCAACTTTTTCTCTCCTTATCTGCAGCAAGAAATCACAACCACTATGAATCGTTTTGAAAATATTTCAAAACCAAATTACATAGGCCTTTTTTTAAGCGTAAGAATCAGGTTACCGTGGGGAAAAAGGGGCGTAACTGTGTAGTGAGACGTTAAGTCGATCTATACAGACCATAGTTGGTGCTCAAACTCAGCCAATAGGAATGTAATTATGATGATGACAATAATAATAGGGAAACACCAACTTTCTACCAACAAAAGGTTATATATTTATATAAATCAATTTTTGTCACAAATTATTCATGTTTGCATTGTCTGGGTACAGGTCCACACGATAAATGCTATAATTTTTATATTAAACTAACATTAATATGTACATGTACAATGTTTTAAGATTGCAAGACGAACTCACTTTATATAAGAACAATTCCACATATCCTTCACGATCCCTTCTCATGGTTGAGTGGAGCTGGTAGATAGGTGAACCCCAGGCATTCTGCTGGCAAACATCCTCCAATAACTACAAAATCACAACACAGTCATTGTGTGCAAGAATGACCAAGAACACAGCAATAGGACTAGTTGCTCAAATTCTTAATTTATTTCATTTTATCAAAATTTAGATATATATATTACATATATAAATGTTCATATGTTTTTTTTAATAGTATTAGTTTTGCATTTCTTAACATAAATTCAAATAAAACTTATGTATTGGACATTCTGTTAAACATTTCAAATGAATGATCTTAATCAAGGTGTCAAAATGATCATTAAATAAACATATATTTATTATTTATGTTCATTTATAATAACTAATTTCAGAATTCTATCAGGGAAACTGTCTAGGGTATATGCGGTGAGTACGGTTGTTGATGGGCTAACATACCATACTAAATAACACACAGTCTTATTCATACTTACCAAATACTTAAGTATTATTCAAAATAAGTCTTAAATGTGAAAGATAGTTAAAAAAGGTATAATTATAATAAAAAAATTCTAAGAAATCTTACATGATGTTTTTTTTTTACTTTTCTTCATTTGTTATTTTTTTATTATACTTTTCATGAGCATGAACCTGATTGTGTAAGATAGCATTATAATTCCAAACAATAACAATTCTAACAAGAAATGTCACCGTTAAGTGTCACATGCCCCACAAATGGTCTGTGGGAAATAACTATATGATATAATAGGTAGCGATGTATCCATGAATATCAAGAGAAATGGACTGATGTTTCAGACTGGACATGCAATTTCATGTTTTTTTTTACATTAAAGCATGACCTTGACCTTTGTGTAACCTTGACATCTGATGTAATGGTCTGGGTATTTCAACAGTTAAATGCAGGAGAAACATTATCATGACATGCCGATCACTCGTGTGAAGCTATTTTAAAATCCCTTATCAATTGCTGATCAGTTGATAAATTGAGCCAAGTGTTTTTGAAATCCATCCATGTATGATAAAGTTAAAGGACATACTTGAAATCTCAAACTGATTCAAAGTGTTGTCATACATATGAAAAGTGTGACCTTGACCTTTGAGGCAGGGTCTAGGTCTTACTTATGACACGTTGTCATGTCATGTTGATAAATTGAGCCAAGTTAAAGACAAAGTCACAGACCAGACACGTTATAACAAACAAATTGAAAGTGTGAACTTGACCTTTGAGGAAAGGTTCTGGGTCTTACATGCGACACTTAATTATGTCGTGTTGATCAACTGAGCCAAGTGTTTTTTCAAATTTATCCATAGATGATAAAAGTTACAACCCAGACAAGAAATCTCACACAGAATGATACTGTTGTTGAACAAACTCAATGGTGCTTTTTTGTGTATATTTGAAACAAGATTGGACCATGTTCCATCCTTTATAGCATCAATATGTTCCCATTTTGTTTTGTTTTCATAAATCTTGATCATCTGCAATGCTTGTTTTTGTTGTTTTTAAAAAACATTTCTGAGGCCCCTGAAATTATTTGAACAAATCAGAATCTGCTTGATCCCTGAATAGCCTTTCTGTGAAAGTATAACAAAATTCAATCAGTGGTTTCTAAAAGTTGATTAAAGAAAAAGTTAGCAACAGACAGACTTAAAAAACAGAACTATGTGAGTTTTAAATCTTGACTGAGATAATACTATACCTTATTCCCCAAAATATTTTGATTTGAGAAATATATACACTAAGGGACTTTGAAAATTCACCACTTATATACAGGTTATTTTAGTGCAAAAATGTCATCCAATTTCAAATTTGGGGGTTTAGTGGGAGGGGGAGGAGGATGGGGGTGGGGTGAAAATATTATAGGTGTGATGACTATATTATAGCAAAATTCTATATTATATTTTTGCGGGTGAAAATATAATTTAAGCAGGTGAAAATATGATATGACACTGGGCCTTGTGGTGTAGATGCAGCTATGCAAATGATCATTTAAATGATTAAGAAAATTCAGCTGATGTTGAAATTTACATGTTTCTAAACAGCAATGGAGTGACACAAAATTCTTTATTTAACAACATTGTAAGCTTACTAACCTGCGGCATAGCTATTTTCACTTTTCGGCTCAGCCAAGATAAAGTGGACATTTATGTTGCACGGAGGGTGAAAATTAAACATATTCAAATGGTTAAATCAGGTTTATATATGTGTTGGGGCAACCCTTATGCATATTTTCCTGAAATGATTTCCATGTTCCAGATGTCATTAAAAAGTAACAATCAGACAAATACACCCACCTATGAGGGCCTACGGGCTATACATGCCTAAGCATAACGCATATACTTTAAAGTGTTAAAGGGCCTTTATAAGCATGTTTTTGTCATAGAAACTTTAAACAATATCATGTTAATACAATTTCATGAAAAAAGAAGTAAATGTTTAAGGATCAGTATGATTTTTCACATTAAACATTACATGTACCTGAAATTAATTTTAAGGACATATTTTCCATTTAGCATTCTGATGCAATGAGAAACTTTTATAAATAATTTCTTCCATGTAGTAAATTATAAAGGTGCTATAAATCAAACCCAAAAGTATTGTTTTGAATTTTTGAATGCTGTAATAACAACATGAACAGGAAATTGTTTACTAATTCAGGCCTACGGACTATACAGATATAGATATGTTTTAAAAAACTAATCTCAAGTGTCCATTTAAAGATAAATATGTTAATACATATATTTTACAATCAATTTAGATTATTTTATCAAAATACAACAAGAAAAGTTTACATTTTGTATCTTTTTTTTTCAATATTTTATCAAATATTGAAGAAAAAAGTAGAAATGTGCTATATTTTGACAAATTCTTTAACAAATTGCTGTTAACACTTCCATATTGTTGTAAGTATCTGGAAATTTCATTGCAGAAAGTAAATAAAACAATATGATTTTCATAAGAGAGACACTAATGTTGTGACATGTTATTTATATAAAGTAGACCAGACCTATGGACTATACATATACCTAGTAAACATTTCTAAGAACTACCATATCTTTTAACAGCAATATGCTCCCATGTATATGCCAGTTATTGTAATATTTTCTGTGTGGCTTTCCTGTTGTAGAGGTTTTTGATAGTCTTTCAGTAACTTTGTGTCACAGGTGGAACATTCTATTCTAAGGCAATTTGTTTGTCATGAACACTTACTGGACAGAGTGTCAGGTCAGACAGCATCTTCTTGTCAGTATTTATTACTGTGTAAATTTTGCCAAAATGTTTTATTACTTAGGATGTCAATGATTTGTTTTCAAGGCTATGTTGCAACAAATTTGACAATGACATGACTTCTTGATTGTTTCAGACACTAGTCTTACTTGTTTAAGCTTCAAGATTTAAAACAATGGAAACCCTATCCATTCATCTCTATTCTGAGTTTTGTAAATTCATGTGAATTATATCTGTCCATGACATTATATACCATGTTTCTGTACATATATATTTCTTTGCTTCATCTATTACAGATGTATTTTCACTTCCAATATTTGTTTATGTTTTTGGAGATTCTATCATTTTTTCCCCAACAATAGCTGCTCTTTCTTAAGGTGTTTCTGGCAATAACACTTTTACTCCCTTCCCTCAAAATTATATACTCCATTTAATATGGGGTAATTTTGATGACCCAGGAGTCTTTTGTTCTCTGGCATTGTTCTTGTGTTTATTTTCTGGAGAAGTGCATTCAGTTTCCTGTGTTTGGTATCTCAGTTTTACTCTATTATAAGTTTTTAGCTTCAACAATACTTTTTTGCATTTAATGCAATGTAAGAATGGTGAAAGAGTTTTCATTGTTTTTGGATTACTCTTTCTTTTTGTGACAGGTTTTCACATTGGCATATATATTGTATGTGCTTGCTTTTAATTTGTTCTGCTAATTTTTTTTTTTTACTATTTTGGACTGTTTTCTTAATTCTAGACCATTTGCACACATATTTTTTTTATTTGTCAGAATCATTTTTGACATTTTGCTTATATCTCTTCATTTTCTGGCATAACCTACCTAGTCCCCCATCTGGTAATTTATTCTGGTCATTTTTGCAAAATAGATTAGTGTTTCATAATACTTATTTGAAATGATTGGCATATTTACTGAAATTAGAGCTAGAACTTCTTTAGAAATAACCGTTATGTTCTTTGTATAGTCCGTAGCCCCTTTTACTTTATTTATGATACTTAACATTGGTTACAGCAGATATTTATTTATAACTATTCTTTTTCTATCAGCAGCATGTATACATTTTGTCTTATACATAAAAGTGAAATTAACACTCTTTAAACATCTAGACCATAGGCAAGATACGGTATTAATTGTAATATTCACACAGCACATGATAGTTTTGTCAAAATGTTAATAATTTTTACGTACAACTAGTCTTATCACTTGTATTGGTCCATAATCTACTAAAATCTAATGCTTCTAACCCAAAACTTGTTGCTTTCTTTATAAATAAGTCTGAAAACATTATATTTTTGGGGAGGCTACGGACAATACAGGGCTACGGACAACATTGTTTTGTCCATAACATTGTCATGCTGTATGGTAGCAAAAAGTGACTTTCTATGACTTTAGAAAGCCATAACCTGACAATAAAAAAATTTTTCTCATTACAACAAAGTGTTACTTTATGAAAATATGGCATGATGAAATATGGGGCTACGGACAATACAAAAAAAGAGCCTTTTCTTATGGGTGACTGAAAAAATTTGGAATTTTTAAATTATTAATGCTTGTATTTTGTACATGCGAACATGTCTCTTTAACAAGAAATTGGTAGTTTTTAAACATATTTAGCAGCTAAACTGTTTGCTTTCATACTTAGAATAGTAATGGGTAAAAAACCTTAAAAGCATAACGAAGGTGTACATTTACATTTTTTTAATGTAACTTCAACAATTCTTTGAGAATTGTTGGTCCATAAAAAATTCCACGCACATAAATGTGTTCTCTATTTAGTAAAAGTCATTTAAATTTAAAAAATTTGGAAACTGGATTAAGGTAGTGTCTTAAAAAATACAATTTTTATGTGCAACAGCACAACGCCTCAAAATGGCAATTTTCAGGCCTTTAAGGTCTCATAATTCATTAACCATTCAATATAAACTAGAGCTATCACTGAAGGTGATGAATACCCCCGAACGCCGCCATGACAGAAAATGGTTTACCATTGTATGAAGTTTTATTAAATTATATCCAATAGTTTTAAAAATATGCTCCAGACAAGGAAATATATCAAAGGGCAATAACTCTGTAATAAGCAAGAATAGAGTTATGTTTCTTGTACACTGCACTTCCTCTCATTATATTCTACCATTGTATGAAGCTTGATGAAATTCCATCCGGTACTTTTCAAGTTATGCTCCGGACAAGGGAAATATATCAAAGGGCAATAACTATGTAATTAGCAAGAATAGAGTTATGTTTCCTGTACACTGCACTTCCTGTCATTTTATTCTACCATTGTATGAAGTTTGATGAAATTCCATCCAGTACTTTAAAAGTAATGCTCTGGACAAGGGAAATATATCAAAGGGCAATAACTCTGTAATTAGCAAGAATAGAGTTATGTTTCTTGTACACTGCACTTCCTCTCATTATATTCTACCATTGTATGAAGCTTGATGAAATTCCATCCGGTACTTTTCAAGTTATGCTCCGGACAAGAAAAATTATCAAAGGGCAATAACTCTGTAATTAGCAAGAATAGAGTTATGTTTCTTGTACACTGCACTTCCTCTCATTATATTCTACCATTGTATGACGTTTGATGAAATTCCATCCAGTACTTTTCAAGTGATGCTCAGGACAAGGAAAATTGCAACGGACAGACCGACCGACAGACCGACCACAGGGTGACTCCAATATACCCCCTCAAACTTTGTTTGTCGGGGGTATAATAACTACAACTATGTATCATTGGAAAGTTTGCCTCAAAACCTATATAGAAATGTATGTTATTTTGAGATTTGGTATATCAGAAACTTGCAACATGCATATAACATAGGCAAAAATGAAATGCTCACTTTATCTTGGCTGAGCCTTTTTGCATATCTCCTGCACCGTGCTTTGTTCAGAGGTTTGGCCAAAACAACCTCAATTCTTGAACCTTCAAATACAGCACCTGAAAAAACAATTTACTCTTCTTACAAATCGATACTACCTAACTGTTTTGATATAATATATACTAATACAGTACCCTACTGGATGCATAGTTCATTCCACACATAGATATTAATAAAAAATATAATACTATTCTTTAAAGAACAAGTTAAAAGAAACTCTGCTTTACGACATTTACAAACATTGCTGGTGATTTTTTGGTGTTTGAATATTTAGCATCATTTTATGCTATTGAGGGGTAACCAACAATCAGTTAACCTAACCCCTGGCTCCAAGGTTCTCCGCAATGACTTAAAAGTAGTGTTATATTTCAAAATGTTAATTTGCATTGCATTAAGGAAACCCTGTCCATTAAAAATGTTAATCAACTTCTTAGGTTTGGCAGAACCAAATACAAATGTATAACCCTAGCAACAAATACTAGTCAAACCTGCCTCAAGCAGTCAGTCAAAGGAAGGAGCAAAAGTGGCATTTTAAGACATGCTGTTGCTTATTATAGGTTATTTGGTCTGAAAGCATATAAAGAAATAGCAAGTGCTGCTGCTGCTCAAGACAAGTGACTGCTAGATAGAGGAGCTTGCTTCAATGAAGGTTTGACTGTACGCCAATTTGAACAGACTCTACTCGAGGAATATTGTGTTAAAATGTATTAAATCCGTTTAGCCAAACGTGACTATATTCAGTGACATAAATATATATGTTGTTTAAAAATATATATACGTTTAAGTACAAAATATACACCCTCGACAAATAAATATGGTAAACTGTAAAAATGTATATACGCTATGCAAACAAAATGTATATACCTTATGCGAACATGAAATGCCTACATCATTGAATGTTAAGTCAGACTATCACCAACGTCTTTGAAGCTCCTTGTTGAAAGAGAAGATTCTAAGAGGTTCTTTAGGGGGAGATCAGAGATGGGAATTATGTGGAGTAGAATAAAACTACAATTTAGTTATTTAATTGTGTTTTATGGATGAAGAATAAAGCACATGATTTTTTTCAAAAAAGCCTTTACTTGTGTTGATGCAATGCAATATATTTTTTCAAGAGATAGTTTCGAAAAACATATTAATTACCATAAGCATAGGAGTCGGAGTGTTAGAGTTGGTTATGCAATATTCTGAATTTTTGACTTTTTTCAATGAATATCAAGAGTAATGGACTGATGTTTCAGACTAGACATGCAATTTCATGTTTTTTTTTACAATAAAGCAAGACCTTGACCTGTATAACCTTGACCTTGACATCTGATGTAATGGTCTGGGTATTTAAACAGTTCAATGCAGGTGAAACATCATCATGACATGCTGATCACTTGTGTCAAGCTATTTTAAAATCCCTAAAAGTAAGACAAAGTTACAGATCAATTGTTGATCAATTGACAAATTGAGCCAAGTGTTTTTGAAATCCATCCATGTATGATAAACTTAAAGGACGGACTTCAGACCTCAAACAGTTTCAAAGTGTTGTCATACGGTACATACGAAAAGTGTGACCTTGACCTTTGAGGTAAGGGTCTAGGTCTTATTTATGACACATCCTCATGTCATCTTGATAAATTGAGCCCAGTTAAAGACAAAGTCACAGACCAGACATGCAATATCAAACAAATTGAAAGTGTGACCTTGACCTTTGAGGAAAGGTTCTGGGTCTTACATGTGACACTTAATTATGTCATGTTTATCAACTGAGCCAAGTGTTTTTAAAATATATCCATAGATGATAAAGTTTCAGACCGGACACGAAATCTCAATCAGACTGAAAGTGTCATCAACCAAAGTTAAATTGTGACCTTGACCTTTGAAATGGGGTTCTGGGTGTAACATGCAACACATCATCATGTTATGTTGGTCATTTGTAGCTAGTATTAACAAATCCATCTATGCATGACAAAGTTACAGGCCAGACACGAAATCTCAAACAGACTGAAAGTGTTGTCAAACAAACTCAAAGTGTGACCTTGACCTTTGAAGTATGGGTATGGGTCTTACTCGCGACACGTCATGTTATGTTGATCATTTGTAACAAGTATTTAAACAAAAGGGCCAAGATGGCCCTATATCACTCACCTGACAGACCTTGAGTCACCCAACTTAGAAGATTATATAATACATATACACCTAATTCCAGAAAAACGAGATGGGCAAGAATTTTGATTTGTTTTGAAGATGTAACAAGATGCGTAGAAGAGTTCAAACTTGGTAGAGGTTCACCCATGGTAAATGTCAGTGAAATTACATTGAAATCAGGTCAGTAGATTCTGACAAGAAGACTTCTGAAGTTTTTACTATAGCTGCCTATATAGCAAACTAGCACCTCACTGTGGCGGTCATGTTTTTTAACAAATCACAATGGCTCAATCAAACTTGGTAAAGGGTCACCAAAGGAACATTTCTGCAAAATTGTTTTAAAATTGATGTGTTGGTTTCTGACAAGAAGATTTTTGAAGTTTTTACTATAGCTTATATAGTAAACCCCATCCCCTGACCGCCATATTTTTTGACGAATCAATACGGTTTGAACAAACTTGGTAGGGATTCCTCCAAGGAACATTTCTGTGAAATTATTTTAAAATCAAGCTAGTCGTTTCTAACAAAAAGATTTTTTAAGTTTTGACTTATCAAACTTGCCCCGCCCTCGGCTGCCATGTATTTTGACAAATCAAGATGGCTTGAACAAACTTGGTAGAGGGTCACCCAAGGACCATTTCTGTGAAATTATTTTAAAATCGAGCCAGTAGTTTCTGACAGGAAGTTTTTTTAAGTTTTTACTATAGCTTTTATAGTAAACTAACCCTACCCCCTGGCCGCCATGTTTTTGACGAATCAAGACAGCTGGAACAACTTGGTAGAGGGTCACCCTAGTAACATTTCTGTGAAATTACTTTAAAATCAAGCCAGTAGTTTCTGACAAGAAGATATTTTAAGTTTTTACTATATTGCTTACATAGTAAACTAACCCCCTCCCCTGGCCACCATGTTTTTTGACGAATCAAGATGGGTTGAACAAACTTGGAAATGGGTCACCCAAGGAACATTTCTGTGAAATTATTTTAAAATTGAACTAGTAGTTTCTGACAAGAAGATTTTTTTAAGTTTATACTATAGCTTATAATTTATAGTAAACTAACCCCACCCCCTGGCCACCATGTTTTTTGACGAATCAAGATGGCTTGAACAAAATTGGTAGAGAGTCACCCAAGGAACATTTCTGTGAAATTATTTTAAAATCAAGCCAGTAGTTTATGACAAGAAGATTTTTTAAGTTTTTTATATAGCTTATAGATTAAACTAACCTCATACCCTGGCCCCCATGTTTTTTGACGAATCAAGATGGCTTGAACAAACTTGGTAGTGGGTCACCCAAGGAACATTTCTGTGAAATTATTTTAAAATTGAGCCAGTAGTTTCTGACAAAAAGATTTTTTAAGTTTATACTATAGCTTATATAGTAAACTAACCCCACCCACTGGCCACCAGGTTTTTTGACGAATCAAGATGGGTTGAACAAACTTGGTAGAGGGTCACCCAAGGAACATTTCTGTGAAATTATTTTAAAATCGAGCCAGTAGTTTTTGACAAGAAGTTTTTTAAGTTTTTAATATAGCTCATATAGTAAACTAACCCCACCCCCTGGCCGCCATGTTTTTTAATGAATCAAGATGCCTTGAACAAACTTGGGAGAGAGTCACCCAAGGAACATTTCTGTGAAATTATTTTAAAATCAAGCCATTAGTTTCTGACAAGAAGATTTTTTTATGTTTTTATTATAGGTTATATAGTAAACTAACCCCCACCCCCTGGCTGCCATGTTTTTTGACAAATCAAGATGGGTTGAACAAACTTGGTAGTGGGTCACCCAAGGACCGTTTCTGTGAAATTATTTTAAAATCGAGCCAGTAGTTTCTGACAAGAAGATTTTTCAAGTTTTTACTATAGCTCATATAGTAAACTAACCCCACCCCCTGGCCACCATGATTTTTGACGAATCAAAATTGGTTGAACAAACTTGGTAGAGAGTCACCCAAGGAACATTTCTGTGAAATTATTTTAAAATTGAGCCAGTAGTTTCTGACAAGACGATTTTTTAAGTTTTTACTATAGCTTATATAGTAAGCTAACCCTACCCCCTGGCTGCCATGTTTTTTGACGAATCAAGATGACTTGAACTTTGTAGAAGGTCACTCAAGGACCATTTCTGTGGTATAATTTTAAAATCGAGCCAGAAGTTTTTGACAAGAAGATTTTTTAAATTTTTACTAATTAGCTTATATAATAAACTAACCCCACCCCCTGGCCGCCATGTTTTTTGACGAACCAAGATGACTTGAACAAACTTGGTAGAGGGTCACCCAAGGAACATTTCTGTGAAATTATTTAAAATCTAGCCAGTAGTTTCTGACAAGAAGATTTTTTAAGTTTTTATTATAGTTTATATAGTAAACTAACCCCACCCTCTGGTCGCCATGTTTTTTGACAAATCAAGATGGGCTGAACAAACTTGGTAGAGGGTCACCCAAGGATCATTTCTGTGAAATGATTTTAAAATCGAGCTGGTAGTTTCTGACAAGAAGATTTTTTAACTTTATTCTATAGCTTATATAGTAAACTAACCCCACCCCCTGGCCGCCATGTTTTTTGAAGAATCAATATGGCTTGAATAAATTTGGTAGAGGGTCACCAAAGGAACATTTCTGTGAAATAGCTTTAAAATCGAGCCAGCAGTTTCTGACAAGAAGATTTTTTAAGTTTTTACTAATTAAACTTGCCCTGCACCCTGGCGGCCATGTTTTTTGAAGAATCAAGATGGCTTGAACAAACTTGGTAGAGGGTCACCCAAGGAACAATTCTGTAAAGTTATATCAATATTGGCCCCGTGGTTTCAGAGGAGAAGTTGTTTGAAGCTAAAAGTTAACGACGGACGACAGAAAACGGACACCAAGCGATCACAAAAGCTCACCTGTGAACTTTCAGCGCATGTGAGCTAAAAACCCATCTATACGTGACAAAGTCACAGACCGGACACGAAATCTCACACAAACTCAAAATGTTGTCAAACAAACTCAAATTGTGACCTTGACCTTTGAGGTACAGGTGTGGGTCTTACAGCAACATGTCATGTTGTTATGTTGATCATTTGTAGCACCTATCATTAAAATTCATCTATGCATGACAAAGTTACAGGCCAGAAACGAAATCTCACATAAACTCAAATTGTTGTCAAACAAACTCAAATTGTGACCTTGACCTTTGAGGTACAGGTGTGGGTCTTACTCGTGACACGTCGTCATGTTATGTTGATCATTTGTAGCAAGTATCAACAAAATCCATCTGTGCATGACAAAGTGACAGGCCGGACACGAAATTTCACACAAACTCAAAGTGTTGTCAAACAAACTCAAATTGTGACTTTGACCTTTGAGGTATGGGTGTGGGTCTTACTCGCGACACGTCGTCATGTTATGTTGATCATTTGTATAAAGTATCAACAAAATCCATCTATGCATGACAAAGTTACAGGCCGGAAATGAAATCTCACACAAACTCAAAGTGTTGTCAATTAAACTCAAAAAATTGTGACCTTGACCTTTGAGGTACGGGTGTGGGTCTTACTCGCGACATGTCGTCATGTTATGCTGATCATTTGTAGCAAGTATCATTAAAATCCATCTATGCATGACAAAGTGACAGGCCGGACACCAGATCTCACACAAACTCGAAGTGTTGTCAAACAAACTCAAATTGTGACTTTGACCTTTGAGTTACAGGTGTGGGTCTTACTCGCAACATGTCATTATACTTTGTTGATCATTTGTAGCAAGTATCAACAAAATCCATCTATGCATGACAAAGTTACAGGCCGGACACGAGCTACCGGACGGAAGGAGGGACGCTGCAACACTATATGCCACCCAAAAAATTTTTTGAGTGGCATAAAATATGTGCCTATATTAAAAATTGCATTTCAATTTTAACTCAATGCTATTTGTGTTAGAATATTAAACAAGAGTTGTCAGAAGACCAAAAAAACTCGCCTCTGGGAGTCTAAGTCCAAAAAGGGCCATAACTGTGCCAAAATGCAATCCAGAGTTATGGTTCTTGTCTGTGTGTGTTCCATTGATAATGGTGAACACACATGCAAAGTTTCATTCACATCCAATGATTGGTTGCATAGATATGTTAAACTTAAATGCAAAAGTTTAACCTGGGTGTCTACAGATGCCGCCGCCGGCAACACTGATGACGCTGCCAGGGTCATGACAATAGCTCTCCTTGGACTTCGTGCCGGTGAGCTAAAAAGATATCAAGAGTATTTACAACAATAAAATAATAATCAAAGGACTCAAGGTCCTGGTGGCGCCATTTCTTTGTTTGCATATTGTTGCCATAAAAATATGGTATAAAAAAAGGAGTTTTTTTAATGGACAACTTTTCAAATTTCAAAGTTAATACAATTGCTAAGTTGTTGATTTAATGTTTGATTTTGTAATGAAGAATATTTTCATTAGGTATCTGTGAATTTCGAAATAAATATAAATTCATAAAAGTAAACATTAATAATCAAGTCTTAAAACATCTCTAATAAACAGGACAGCAGTTACCTATGTGCCAAACTTTAGGATCCGATTATTGAAGGCGCCGACTTTTAGAGCGGGTTTCTCAAGGTAAGCGACCTCCCGTATTTTTTTTTTTGCTTCAAACAAATTCTATGATTTGTTTACAAAATAAACCGTTTTAAGTGGTGATTTAATCCTATATTTGTTGAAATTAGACACTGAGAAAACCTTTTACAATTGCATCGATCTGTTTACTTGTAAAATGGTCTCAATAATATACTATGATTAAAATTCCAGACACCCTTTATCAACAGTGTGTATGCGTAACTTGCCGATATAATCCCTTTAAATGGGCTGATCTGAATCTGAATCAACACGACATAATAGTCTATTAATACAGCATATTACAGAGCTTTTCTGCAATAATGTTTAGCATTTCTGAATCTAACATCACATGATTGACGACGACATAAAGAAAGCCGGTAATATTACATTTGCTTCATGGACTATTTTCATTGTTGATATGTGAATTAGTATAGACACTCCTACAAGGGACTATTTTCATAGTTGAGCGAAATGCTAATTAGTATGGCCACTACTACATTTCAGCCTTCCTAGTAAATAGCAATCATTTGCAAACATCAGATATCGAAAGTAAAGACTCAAACACATTATCACGTCATTACTTTATTTTTCGTACATTGAAAAGTTACCTTTATCCGACAGATACATAAAAAATCAAGAACTACTTTCTCTTGAGCAGTTAGACAGCGCATATGAAACGAGATGATTTTATCCATAAGTATGATTCTAAAGATACTCCAGATAATCTGGCACCTCAAAAATATGTTTGTGTTTATGCTGTGATAAAATACTTGGTTGCTTGATCACCACTGTCCTGATCACTCGATAATAACAAAGTTGGCAACCCTTGCAAACAGCTTCCATTTTTGGCACCTGTCAGCATTTATAGCACTCGGATTATTACATATGTTAATACTCAATGCTGGCTTAAATCAATCACTTAAACTATCCTAAAACCACTAGGAGGTAAAGGTTGTCACAGTTTGTTCTTATCAAGGCAAATTGGGGAGTAGAAGATGAGCGATGATCGAATCAAAACATGGCGACGATAAATTGTTTGGTTGTCATTTGATCATTGCCCAGATTTTCAAGTTTTACATCACAACATCCAAATGGGAGCCAAGCAAAAACCTTATTTTAACGGAATTCGCGCAACAGGACCGCATTGTATATTTTTACCGGTGTTCATAATGTATATATAATTTGTTTGCAAAACCTATATATATTTTTTACCGATGTGCCAATATTTATATAGATCTAGTCAGTTTACCATATATATTTGTTGAGGGTGTATATTTTTTACTTAAACATATATATATTTACAAACAGCACATATATTTATGTCACTGAATACAGTCGCATTTGGAGCCTCATAGTTTTAGACAAGTCATTTTAAGAAATGATGAAATTAAATATCTAGGAATAACTCAGATGTCATAGTTAAAGAATTGTTTAATCAAGCAATCGATTTCTCACCATTCATGGAAGTCATGGCCTTAATTGCCATATCCCTGTCACGAAAATGCACAAAAGCACAATCCGTCAGCTTTTTAATCTCCACAATCATGTCTTCATTACCACATGCGTTTGAAAACTCACGATAAATAGACGCCGCTGTAGTGGATAACATGAGATTCCGTACAAACAAGATTTTTACCTGAAAATAGAAAACTTGGTAGTAATGATATCGTTATTTAATACACCATTATTGTTACACTTATAATTCTACATTTGGTTGAGACTGAAAAAAATATATAAACAAGAAAGCCATAATCATCCTATATTGTTCAGCTGTTGTTTTGTTAAAAATCTTGTCAAGGCCAAAATTAAAATATTGTTTGTTTGTCATCTCCCTACCTATCTATCTAAATCTGCTTTTTTTTTTTTGGAAGCAGTATATGTTATTGATATATCATCTAGGCTATGGCAGGTATGTGTATGCAATTTGTTGTATTTTTTAACAATTCCTCCCTACCCAATTCTGAAAACTATGAAAGGGAGACAGCAAATAAACATTCTTTTTAATACTGACCCAAACAACCGATTTTATTATGTTTTAGTTCCACAATTCAGACAATTAGGTATGTTTAAAAGATCAAAGATCTTACGGTTATGACTGTTGGGTATGCAAGTTTGGTGACGATCCAACAAAATTAATGGATGTTATTGGTGCTCGCAAGGCCCAATAATACATTTTTTTACAACAGTTGAAGACAAGGACCAAAACTCAGACATAAATAATTAGATTTGGCCAGTTAAAAAAAATCCAAAAGATCTTTTACTTCTATTATAAATGCAAGTTTGGTGAGGATCCAGTGGGGTTGTTTTTTTTGGCAATTTCTCTAGCCATCATATTCCCAATGGAAAATAGTATATTTTTTTCCCAATTGAGAGGTAAAAATTCTTAATTGAAAGCTTCAAAAATTGTACATTGAAACTTGTCATATTCCTTGATAAAATATAAAACAAAATTTTCCCCATTCTGAATTGAGTTTGACATTGATTCTTTAATTAAATGGCCAGAGAAGCAAGTGTACGTGCACACTTTTTTATGAAATTAAACAAATATATCTAATGCAGAGAGTTTTCCCAATGTTAATGATAACTGCCGCTAAAATTCCTAATTCCAAGGTTATGGGTCATCTTCCCAAAATGGTGAAAAATTGTGACATGATGATGTCTCATTATCATTCATCTCTCACATCTGATTCAAGTGGGAAAGTTACTTGCAAGAGATGGGTGTATTTGAGTACATGTTAATCTTCGAGGATCCAAGGAAAGAGTGGTTAGGTTAACGGATCATTTGTAATTTCCCTATGGCATACAATGATGCTAAATAGTCAATCAATTAATCACTCTTTCCAAGATTAAAAAAAAAAGAAGAAATGTAATGATATCACAGATCAAATCATAATCAAAATGCAGTCAAACAACTCATAAAGCAGGAAATCAATTTTAGTCTAAACTTCAAGGTTTGACACTAACGGCGTCCCAGGATCCTGAGGATCACAAATTTTCAGGAGGAATCCAAACAGCTGGAAGATTAGGATTCCCCTGGGATCCTTGTTTTTTTTGTCAATGTGTTATTAAAGTATATGCTGATCTGTTTTATTAAAGAAAAAAGAATAAACAAAATCACTAAACACTGATTTTTTGTGTATTTTGATTACGAATTCATCATACGTTTTTTCGCCTAGTGCACTGCGTACATTGTAGAGGTATGCCGAATACAAATCGCAGTCGCCAAACGCTTATATAACAAGAGTACCGCAAGCAAGTGCAGACGCTCATCTTTTTTCCAAATCTATTACATAGGTCAAAGTCAGTTAAGTAAAATTTTTAAACTTTTTGGTAACAAAGATGAAATGGGTATTTAATTTAATACAAAAAACAAAATTAAAAACAAAAAAATGGGGAGTCAAAGTATGTAAATTTAGGTAAGTTAGCTATATATATTGATTGTATAACATGATATGAATGTGTTTATGAAGAGTCACCGTAACACAAGTTGTTTGTTCAGAAACAGAGAAAAAGCCGAGTTAAACCTAAAATGATAACCAGCGGACAACGCCGCCACCAGGGTCCAGCTTTCATTTCCCCCCCCCCCCAATGAGCTAAAAATCGGATCACATTATTAAAAACAGTTTGTATCAATAGTGTAAGTGTTAGGGATTGGGTTTATAAAAAGTGGTATATTTTCGCGATGTGGAAATTTATCAAAAATGTGTCTCAACTGCTGTAGAAAAGAAAGAAAACAACAGAAGAATGTCTGAAAATACATGCACACTATATCAAAGACTGCAATTCCTGGTATTGATGTTGATAATATTGAACAACAGTGGACAAAATTAAAGACAGGTATAACTATAAATATAGTTTCAATGAACAGGTATGTTTTATTTTGCCTGCCTAGCTAAAAAAAGGTGGTACTATAAACACGGACATTAGTCATTACGAGTCATAGTACCCCACCCACCCTTTTTCCACTATCTTGTCAAACTCTTTTAAAGGCCTGTAATATAATGTAGTGGGTGTACTTTTCTACATATATAGAAATGCACTTCTGGGACACTGGATCCATTACCAATTGTTCTAAAAGTGTCTTGTTCCCATTGTTCTCTGTTGGTCCAATTTTGCAGAAAAAACAGACTACGGCGAGTGTGCTTAGCTACAATGCAAACCATAGATACAATATCAAAGCCTGTGCCAAACCAATAAATTTGGTGTCACGACTTATATACTATGGATTTACATGTAACACATCTGGACTGGATGGACAATTTACATACATGAACTGATAGCTTTATATGAGTAGGATCCAGTTAAGGATTCACTAATCACATGCTATATAAAGGGCAGATTTATAAACCCGTTGGACCATAGAGATACAGTGAATTCATATACGTTTAATTTCCTAAAGGGAGGTAATATATATATATATATATATATATATATATATATATATATATATGTAGTTTGAAAGAAAAGAAAAGTTTAAAATTGTAGGGAAGGAGCTTGTGCACTCAATATAATTACACATGGTTTTTATATACACATATAGGACCCAACACATGGTTTTTATATATACATATAGGACCCAACACATGGTTTTTATATATACATATAGGACCCAACACATGGTTTTTGTATATACATATAGGACCCAATACATGGTTTTTATATATACATATAGGACCCAACACATGGTTTTTGACAGTCAAAAACCATGTGTTGGGTCCTATATGTATATATAAAAACCATGTGTTGGGTCCTATATGTATATACAAATTGAATTTGTATATACATATAGGACCCAACATATGTTTTTTGTATATACATATAGGACCCAACACATGGTTTTTATATATACATATAGGACCCAACACATGGTTTTTGTATATACATATAGGACCCAACATATGTTTTTTGTATATACATATAGGACCCAACACATGGTTTTTGTATATACATATAGGACCCAACACATGGTTTTGTATATAAATACAGCTTCATGGTACGGAACCGAGACATATATTATACCACTTTCTCCCTGACAAGGCAGTGCTAGTTTGAGCTTTAACCAGAAACTACCAGTAATTAATTAATCTAGTTAGTTCTTCTAGAATATACACACATTTATAATTATTCAGGAGTTGTATATCATGCAATTTTTGACAAATAGGTGGTTTTACTAGATCATCATGCATGGCATCATATATATCAAAAAAAATCTTTCATCCTCAAAACTCACCCCCGACCCCCCTTGTTGTTTTTATATAATAACTAGGTTGGGTCCTACTGAATGCTAAGATGAAATCTGGTGAGGATTAACCATAGTTATAATTGAAGTCGGTTCAAATCTCCTGTTGGCAGTAAAACTGTATAATATATCCGATTTGGGTCAAAGTGATAATTATTCATGAACTTTTCGGCAGTGCAAAATACATTTATGGCCAGCAACTACTTGAATTTCGCAACTTTTGGTAAATGAGTTAAATGAAAAAGTGAAGTGTATCTGTTTTTTTACAAAATCTACACTAACATACTTTACTCATAATGTCCTCGTCCAGTTCTTGTTCAGGTACTGCCCAGTCTACTGCAACTTTGCGTCCCAACAGAAAAAATCTTCCTGGAATCAATTTTCTTCTTGCAATCGCAGCAGCTGCGTGACTCTCATATTCCACAAAAGCAAAACCTCTGTTTTTGGATTTGTCCGTTGCTGATGGATAAACTATAACGTCTATCACTCCATCGGTGACTTCGTTCATTTCTCTCAAAATCTCTTCTTTTGTTATTGTTTTTTGTATACCTCCAAGAAATATTCTGCAATTGTCAACACTCTTTAACACCGCCAAAGGTCTACCTTCTCGTATTTCAAAATTATTCATTTCACGCACAGCTTTTAGCGAGTCTTGCCGATTAGTGTACATAACAAACCCAAACCCTCTGTTGCAACCACTGAAAGCCATCATTAACCGTAGTTGGTAAATTTTGCCTATCCTCTCAAAAGCTGGAACAAGTTCATCTTCATAACAATCTCTCGGTATCCTACCTACATATATTTCACATCCTTTTCCTGGAGGCGGACCTTCCCAGTCCGGTGGCGGATCGCCGTATTTCAATTGCCAATTCTCTCGTATTTTGGCATACCCTGATCTTTTCTTTACAGATAAACGTGCTCTTTCATTTGGCGTTCTTGCGACATCAACTTTATCCATGATAATAACAAATTTGATACAATTATTAATTTTTAAACATGTACCTGATTATACTTCAGAAGTTGAATGTCAACAGCCGACGCCAATGTCTAACTATGTCAAAATTCACGCGCATGCGCATCTAACACACAAAATGAGGCTCTTCCAAGGGGGGTCCCTGTTCTCTGGATAAATTGATCAAATTAGGTAATTTTTTCATGAAGGACAATATCCCTAGATCTCTAAAATTAGGTTTTTGATCCCTGGATCTCTGAAAGTAATGGTCATTGTTCCCCAGATTCTGAAAATAAACGGCCATGTTCTCCAGATCTCCAAAAACCCCGGGAGGGCCTCGCTAATATAACTCAATTCTGATTGGTTAAAAATATCAGAAGGCCGGCATTGCTTTGATGTTTCAGCATCAGGGTGTGCTTGGGCGGATTGTTACAGCTTCAAAGGGATATTTTTATGGTGTAGATGACTGTGTATTGGGATAATGGCAGAGTTGGTGAAGGCCATCTTCTTGTTACTCAGTTATTTGAACGTGTGTCAATTTAAATGAAAAAAACGTAGGCCTACAGAGAAAAAAAATTGGCTGCTTCTCGCTGTCAAAACACGTGAGTGTGGTCGGAGTGAAAAAGATCACAGAACCCAAGTGTTTTACGAAATCGGTGGCCTGCTAAGAATTATAGAAGGGGATTACTCTTTATGTGTTGGTGAGTTTAGGGGATTGACCTGGGGATCCTATTTAGGGGCTATATAGGAGTCTTTTAACATGACGTTTTGGGGTCTTGGGTTAAGTTCTTTATAGGCTTTCTAGGTCTGGATAATGCCAGTTACAGGTGTTTTCTATGACCCCCGGGATGGGCAACCTAAATCCAGCAAAAAAACAAATATATATATATTTTTTTTTAGCCAAAAAAGTGAGTAGATTCGGATATCCCACTCTGCTAACCCTAAGTTCCAAAATGTGGCATAGAGTTACGGAATTAAATGACTTTTATTTTTCTAGATGACTCGGGTTAAATTTGAAGGTACCATTGGAAAAGTAATTGGATAAGGATCACGGAGGTGATTTTTCCCTATTTTCCCCTATTTTTTTGACGGAGTTATGGTTCTTGAAAGTTGGATTTTTTTTTATGAAAGTGTCCCTTGACTAGGGAGTTATGATAGTTATCTCAATAATTAGGATGGTCCGAGATCCTTAGTTAGGGGCAACCGTTGGGGTTTAGGTAGGGTAAGGTAGGGGACATTTCATTATAAACATATTCGTCAAGCAAAAAAAATTTTTTTAAGTGTACATGTTCAACATGTTATATTTCAACATTGCGATGCTTGATCTTGAAAAACTCTTTACCAATGAACGTATCTTATCCTACTGAACAATTTGTCAATCTTGCATTTTCGTCCCAAACCAAGGGTCAAAAAAAGCGTTCAGATGGAAATAAGTCTATTTAAACTTCAGATCTCGCCCTAGCAAACTATAGAAATCCATAGAACATGAATAAAGGAACATTTATGAAACTTTTCAGAGAGATATGTTCATAAATGGCAAAGATATGAACGATTTCCCGATTTTTGACGACTTTTTAGGGGGACAAAATCACTAAATTTTGATGAATTTGGGGTCATTTTTAGATGACCTTTAATGATCATTCTAGGTCATTGGGCCTACTATTTTTGATACCATGCTGAAGGGCTTGAATAGATCTTTCCGAAAATGTATCGTTTTATAGCCTTGTGGCATCGCACATGGCCAAAAATGGAAAAATTGGCCAAAATATCGATTTTTGGAATCAGTTAGATAGAAAAGTATAAATGATTTTTTAAAACCGTAAGAACAAACTGGCCTTTATTTGACGAGATCAAGCTAAAAAAATCGACTCTTAGTCTAATGTTTAGTTTTTGCACGTGCACGTGCACGTGCTTCAGAATTACTAAGAAAACTCGAAGCCACTTTGTCAGGCTCGTCAAGACCTTTTCAACGATACCCAACTTGAAAAAATCAGATCGGAAATGGACTCTTGGCTCAGGTTCGAGTCCTGTTTTGCCCTCCGGCTGACCTTATCTGAGTTGGGGTTAAGGCTCTAGCGGCTTAACGGTTTGAGTTAGCCATATAGTTCAAATACAAAAGTTGCTCAGAATTAAATTCCCTACAATATATATGAAGATGAACCAATTGCACGTGGCTCTTAGATTGGCGCACGTGCCAGGGTGACCACCTCAGTTCTAGGCCCCCATATGACCTTGATCGGGTACCTTCGGGTCAGTGAGGTAGGCAACCTCAAGATCTATTCAATACCCGTCCAACGACACCACGATCATCAAATTCCGACAAGAATTGGCCTCTGGGCATGGGTTTGAACATGGCACCCAAATATGACGAATTTCGTTGAATTGCACGGGTATGCACGGGACAAGTTCCTGACTAAACGGAGACAGATAGCTGATCACTCTAAGAACAAAAGTTGCTAAGAATAAAGTGTTCTACAACATATATGAAAACGAAATCAATGCACGTGCCTCTCATTTTCTTGCACGTGCTACCAATTTTTGACCCGCGCTTTACAAACAAGTATAAGTTATTTTTCGAAACGGTAAAAATAAACTAGCCTTTTTTTTTGACGAAAGTGAGCGAATAAAAAAATCACTAGGTCCCTTATTTCTATTTTTGCACGTGCACGTGCACTGGTTTGATATATTTAAACAAAACTCGACGCCATTTTGTCAGGCTCGTCAAGACCTTTCCAACAAGACCCAGCTTGAAAAAATCGAACCAGAAATGGCCTCTCGGCTCAGGTTCGAGCCCTGTTTGGCCCTCTGGCTGACCTATCTGAGTTGGGTTTAAGGCTCTAGCGGCTAAACGGTTTGAGTTAGCCATATAGGTAAAAGATAAAAGTTGCTCAGAATTAAATTCCCTACATCATATATGAAGATGAACCCATTGCACGTGGCTCTCAGGTTGGCGCACGTGCCAGGGTGACCACCTCAATTCTATGCCCCCATATGACCTTGACCGGGTACCCTCGGATCAGTGATGTACGGTAACCTCAAGATCTATTAAATACCTGCCCAACGACATGTGATAGCTTATCACTCTAAGAACAAATGTTGCTTAGAATTAAATTCTCTACAACATATACCAACATGACCCTGATGCACGTGCCCCTCATTTTCCAGCACGTGCTAAACTTAACCCAAGTTCGAGGCCCACTGGCGACCCCTTGCGGCCATGCTTTTT
This sequence comes from Panopea generosa, assembly GCA_029582155.1. NCBI lineage: Eukaryota > Metazoa > Mollusca > Bivalvia > Adapedonta > Hiatellidae > Panopea > Panopea generosa. Next base: position 7,173,036 of record CM055901.1, read on the forward strand.
AAACCAACCTCAAATGCTTTTCAATACCTGTCGAACCCTATGCTCTGGTTAAAAACGGCACAAGAATGACGTCTAACCCAGGGTTTGGACATGACACCCACGTTCCCGCCATGTACGTGGGGCACGGGCGCGTTTCTGGCAAAACGGCGTTAGATAGCTTATTCATTAAAGTACAAAAGGTGCTTAGAATCGTTAGATCTACAACATATGTGAAAATAAACCCATACCTACCGTCATTTAATTTTTCCATGGCCCCTATGGCTCCAACCCGGAAATTGGACCCGCTGGCGCCGCCTAGCGGGGGAGACATTGAACCATTTAGGCATCCAGAACCCTAGATCCCATCAATACGTACACAATTATACCAAGTTCAACAAAATCGGCCAAGGAATGAGCTCTTGGCAGCAATTTGAACATGGCACTTATTTGTCACAAGTCACGGCACGGCATTTTTTTCAGAAGTCAAAGTTCATCATTTTCAACAAGTTCCAGTGACCTTAACATTGGGTCTACAATTCTGTTTTTTGTACCATTCTTTAGCAGAACATGTAAAAGTTCTTGTTTTTACAACAAATAAATTTGCAAAATTCATTTACGACCCGTGCAGCACGTGCAAACATAGTACCTTTCCGCAGAAATCAATTTTATTTTCACTTTTTGCTGTAGCGCACGGGGTTCGAACATGCATGGGTGGTTGTTGGGACTCGTTTAATTCGTACAGGGGACATCTTGGCACATTCTGGTACCCAGTTTGATGGGTTCTGATAAGTATTTTCGAAAAAATCGCATACCGGCAAAAATGATTTTTTCAAAATTGTTCGCCATCTTCAACGTATCCCCGGCACCTTATTCTAAGCACTAGGCAGGTGGTGTTGTTGCAAGATAAACCATCCCTGCCAATAAAGCAAAAGTGTTTCTTTACCCCTTTTTATAACGGAGAATAAAATACATAATGATATGACAAAAGTCTGTCTATATTGAATTTGAACTGATAATTGAAATATAAAATATTGTCAAGGCAAATCCATATTGAACTTCATGTACAATTTTGATAATGAAATATGAAAATACTAAATTGGGAATTGTTTGTTAATTTGATTCATGTAAGGTGCCTTGTCCAGTGGTATAGAATCGAGCCCAGGATCAGTTGGTCATGAGTTCAATCCCCAGCCGCAGTCATGTGTGATATTATCCGCATATGCTTAGTACTGGCTCTACCCAGGTATACCTGTTGCAGGATTTGTCTAAATTGTAAGATTTTTTTTCGCAATTAATGTAAAATTAATAAATTACCTAACTACTAGTGTTACTTGACTATTTATCTATAAGCATGTACTTTCTTCTGATTTTGCTTCATCATAAAACATGTATCAAATCCTCCATGGCAGAGTGGACTATGAGGCACCATTTTGACATTACTAACCTCTCACCGCAAAGGCTCGGCCCAAAAACTTTATGTGACAAAGTTTACTCAAGTTCTTCTCAAGATACTTTCAGTTATAATAGCATAATCATGGGCTAACAATGTCATGTTACCAGTATGTATGGAGCTTATAAGCTTTCAACTGCCTTATACTGGGCTTGCATATGTTCCATTCCTATACAACAGTTTGTCATATAGGGGACATATAGTGGCCTTATATATATAACTCACAGTCATGATTTCATGGCATATATATATGTGCCTTACATGTCCCATATAGGACTCATATAAGGCGCACATAAGTATGGTGACTTCGTAATAGGGGATATAATCAAACAAACGATTTTTCAAAATAAATGTTGTACAACTTCCAATATCGGAATATTCAGAACCGTGAATCGAACCTGTACCTTGTCAACACTGCTCATCCTAAATTTTCAACTGTTTTTGACCAAACTTGTTTAGTTTATCTTGTCATCATCACAATTTACTCAATCGACCTATGGTGGAGTAATCGCCCTTTAGTTATTGTTTTCTCCAAAGAGCTACCATCTTTGTCCTTCTGGCCATGCGTGTGTGCGTCCGTCTGCATTAATTTCTGAATCATAACTGAATAATGACAGATATATCTCCTCTTTTTTAACTTTCTTATGCTCCCCCAAAAGGGGGAAGCATATAGTCGCAGCTTCGTCCGTCCGTGCATCCCCAAGTTCTTGTCCGGGCTATTTCTCTACAACTTCTCGTTCGAATTTTATGAAACTTGCTAATATGCATCAGTACCAAGTGTAGATGTGCATATTGTCTTTGTTTTCCGGTTCGATGATTTTTCACGGAGTTATGGCCCTTTGATTATGTCTGTGACCAAATTCTTGTCCACGCTATTTCTCTACAACCCAATGTTGGAATTTTATGAAACTTGCTAGGATGCATCACTACCAAGTGGAGATGCGCATAATATCTTTATTGTGGTTCGATGATTTTTCATGGAGTTATGGCCCTTTAATTCAGCGTCAAACACTCACTTGGAGAGCATCCATCGGTTCCACCGATATTTTCTTGTTTTTGGTTTTTTTCGAAGCATATCTTCCAAATGATGGAAGTGAATCCAGTGCAACTTTGTATCGGATAGAGGGTAATGTGTGGAAGTGCAGAACAAACGAAATATAACTCTTTATTAAATAATAACAAAATTATCTTCACTGTTAAACATTACAGTGTATATTTGGTTGTTTTTGCTTTTTTGGAGCAAAATTCTGAAATATCTAAGAGAATCCAACTTGAATAATATATTTTTTTTTCAATACATTTTCAGTAAAACGAGACTTATAATATTGATAAAGGACACTCACCACGGACACAAGTGAAAAAGTTATCAGTTATCTGCGAAGATGGGTTAACCTGCTAGGATCCAGGAAAGAGTGAGTAGGTTATTGTTAGCACTCAATGGCATAAAAATGTCTAAATATTCAATCAATAATTATCAAATGACATTGCTACAATAAAGCTACAGGTGCAGCATGGGTATTTGTGTGCACAGGCACAATTCTAGTTTTTGTAAAACTGTTGTTATTTAACTATATATTTATCTTGAGTCAATTTAGTACCATATGCATGGATCACAGCTTGATTTAAGAATATAATCAATAATAAATGTATGTAAATTAATATATCACCATAGCTTATTAAATGTATTTGTAATATTATTCACAAAAAGAACAAATAACGGAATGATTTTGATTGTATTTTTATGTAGAGTGCATAAATGTGTTTAGCACATTGTGTGTATATTCAACCAATGATATGATACCAATGATACTATAATTAACCGCAAACAATTATAATTCTACGAGTACTTTGTGGAGACACGTCATCAGATAACAAAACATCACAATAAACACGTAACAGATTACTTTTTTTATATCTTTTATTACGGTTCCCATTATTTGTGCATGGTAGGTGATAAGAATATGATATCAATCGTTGTTCGTTCAATACAATGAGTACATTCATCAGGAGGCGATTCAAAATTTCCGCCAACTAGCAACCAGCTGCCAGTTGGGGATTCGGATTATTGTTTTCAAATCGATATTTGTTTTAAAAAAACAAATCAATTCTATAGAAAAACAGGTCATAACAATAAATAAACACCGTTCCCGCACTATTCCTTCAATACCATGAGTATATTCACCAGGAGACGATTCAAAATTTCCAGTTGGGGATTTGCGGCGAATCGCCAACTACCAACCAGCTGCCAGTTGGGGATTCGGATTTTTTTTTAAAATCGCTGTTTTATTATTTAAATCAATCCATTCAATAAAAAACAAGACCATTCACGCGTTGTTCGTTCAATACCATGAATATATTCACCAGGAGGCGATTCAAAATTTCCAGTTGGGGATTCGCCGCGAATCGCCAACTACCAACCAGTTGCCAGTTGGAGATTCGGATTTTTTTTAAATCGTTGTTTTATTTTTTTAACAAATCAATTCAATTAAAAATAAGTTCATAATGATAAATAACACACTTTTGCCGGGTTGATTCTTCAATATAACGAGTATACTCACCACACGGCGATTCAAAATGTCCAGTTGGGGATTCGCCGCGAATCGCCAACTACCAACCAGCTGCCAGTTGGGGATTCGGATTTTTTTTTTAAAAATCGCTGTTTTATTATTTTAACATATCAATTCAATAAAGAAAACAGATTTAGGATAATAATAACACCAATGGTGGTTTGGGTCTTCAATAAAACGAATATACTCACAATACGGTGATTCAAAATGGCAAATTTGGGATTCTTTTTTTTTTTCAAATCGATTTTTGTTTTTGAAAACAAATCAATTTCGTAGAAAAAACAGTTATTAACACAATAAATAAACACCGTTCCCGCGCTGTTCCTTCAATACCATGAATATATTCACCAGGAGGCGATTCAAAATTTCCAGTTTTTGATTCGCGGCGAATCGCCAACTACCAACCAGTTGCCAGTTGGGGATTCAGATTTTATATTAATTTACATACATTTATTATTGATTTTATTTTTAAACGTATTAACACGAGTAAAATATGTAAATGAAATAGTAATTATAATAACGAATCCGAATCCCCAACTGGCAGCTGGTCGGTAGTTGGTAATTCGAATCCCCAACTACCAACTGCGAACTACCTACTAACTTTACAGTCATAAAAATAAGGATCATTTCGACACAATGACTTAAAATTACGTTTTGACGGTGACTTAAGCATCAGGGATCATTTTGACACAGTAACTTGAAAACAGAGGAACATTTTACAGACACTAAACAGTTGAGGATCATTTTGATACAGTGACTTTAAAATTGGGGCACAATTTGGAACAGTAAAGCAGTCACAGTGACTATAATAGAAACATTGTGATCATTTTGTTTTCTTTTATAAAGCACATCCAGGGATCGCAAGTTTGAGTCCCCATCCGGTGACAGCCTCGGTGATGATTGATTGACAACATTGTTTTTTATTATCATTCATCTCTAACCGCTGATTTAAGCGGTAAAGTTACCAGTATTAAACTTGTGGAGATTGGTGTGCTCGAGTACTGGTTAACCTTACAGGATTCCAAGAAAGAGTGGTTATTTCATATAATTCTCTTTTAGCCCTAATTATTTAATTATTGAATGACATTTTGATTCAAATAAATATTGATTGGCAGTAATTAGGTTTTGCAAATTTTGAGACACTTTAGAATTTATGTCATCAGTATTTTTTTTAAAAAAAAACATAGACTGCAAACTAGATTTCGACTGTTAAAATGCTCAACTCCCCACCTTTAAGTTAACTGCTGTATATCAATTTGATGGCAGCATTGCATGAGTAGAACAGGAGTTACTGGCCATACTCCATTCTAAGTTGATCAAAGCTTATAGATGTTTTGAGCAATTCATGTTTCAAGGCCAAATCATCATTTTAGTGTAAAGCTATAGTATTACATATTCACAAAATGTTTTGAAATACAACAGCTTTAATGGTATAATTCAGAAGCATCAATGCATTTAGACTATCTTTCGTGAATATAACCAATCTCTTGTAAAATATATCTACATTGCTTGTTCAGAGATTATATAAAATGCTGCAGTTTGCTTGAGAAAGTCCTGGCTTCAAGTTACGCTAGTAGAAAATTCCATGTAACTTCTTACCGGCTTAGATGTTGTTCTACGTTCTCGTTCCTGGGTACCAGTCATGATCTTGTTGCATAATTTTTATTTATAGAATTTAGCCTACATTGATTGACAGACACAAACACGCGTAATCACTGTTAGTTTCAAAATAAATATTTCGCGTGCACCTCATAACCTTTTATTGGATTAAATGAAATGAATGAATGAGGTTTTACAGCGTACCAACATATTATAGGTTATTCAACGCCAACAGAAAGGAAGATTCCAGGTTCACTCTACATGTACAAAAAAAATAACAAATTAACATACAGATTAAAAAAATACACCAACAAATGAATATGCAAAATGAACCTAGAACCTTGATACCTGCAGAACTGCAGAGTTTCAGCAAATTCTATCGTATTAGTAAAATTGGCACTTCCTACGACATGCATAAGCCACAGTCATATGGCTACCTGGAACCAAACAGAGATTGATAATTTAACCACAATAGTGAACATGACACAAAAATGATAAAATGAACACAACACTCATTCGGATGATACCAACACCTCTGCAGATATCGACAGTGATTCTATTCTTAGCCAGAATCATAAGGGCTTGGATTAAATGGATTTAGGGGTTGTGTTCATCACTGAAGTTGATTGTGAATTTGAAGGATTGCGATCATTATGTAGTTACACGTGGCAGCGAATCGACGTGACCTGATACTATGGACTTGTATGAAAATTGAAAGAAAGGTGTCCGCTAGATTTAATATATTGCTAATCACTTTCACTTTCGGTGCTAAAGTGGAGCAAGTGGTCCAGTGGTAGAGCATACGATCCATGATCAGAGGGTCGTGGGTTCGATTCCCCCCGAGTGGTCCAGTGGTAGAGCAAACGATCCATGATCAGAGGGTCGTTGGTTCGATCCACCCCCCCTCCCGTCAGAGTTGTGTGTGCAAGACACTGTCTTTTCGAATATGCTTAGTACTGGTTCTGCCGAGGAAAACTTCGAGCATAACATCACAAATGAAGTAAAATTAATAAGTTTAAACTAAACTGACTTAGTTGCAATGGAAAAGTCGTATTAATTGCAAAAAAGTGCAACATCGTATTTTGCTCAGGTGAAAAGATTGGGGTGTTGAATATTATAATAATTGAATATACACCGAAACACATTTTGCATGAAAAAATATTATGCATGGCCAGTTTATAGCACCAAAGGTTCGTCTTTTTACAGAGACTGTGTTCTTTACTTTTTGTGATATTTCATGAATTGTCGCCATTGTAGTAAAACGTGTAGCATTGTCGGCAGCTTCAGAAGTTCGAAAGAGAACGTTCATATTTTCATAAAATAGAAACTAGAAGTTTCTACGTGAAATGGAACATGCTATTTTGAAATAACTGAACGATTTCATTGGCTGAGAAAGTAGGACAACATCTAATAAAACATCGGATGAGATTATAAGAATCTTACATGCGTTTGAGGTTCGGATAGAAAATTCCATCCCGAGGCATAACTGTTTTGGCGGGAACGAGGCTAGGCCGAGTTCCCGTGCAAACAGTTATCCGAAGGGACGGAATATTCTATCCGAACCAAATGGCCATAATGATTCTTTTTCTTGCATACCAAACATTAAATAATTATTTTAACTCGTGTTATAAAATATGTTTTACAACAGTCGCTTTTAAGACGTTAAATTATATAACTTACCTCAGTCAAAACTTTTATAACAATACTGATATTTCTTCCCTGTGTTGTTGTTTCTCAGTTATCTAATGCGTGTTTTGCAGGGGGGAATTTGATAATTTATGTAAACAAAACACATTTTTATTGCTAATTTTTTTATTAATAATATTTGTGCAAAAAAGAAATTGCTGAGTTGTTTTTCTTTATTTAACCAAGACAATATATACATATAAATCTGTCCTTTATATAGCATGTGAATAGTCATGCATCCTTAACTGGATCCTACTCATATAAAGCTATCAGTTCATGTATGTAAATTTGTCCACCCTGTCCAGATATGTTGCATGTAATTCCATAGTATATAAGTCATGGTCAACACCAAATTTATTGGTTTGGCAGAGGCCTTAATATTGTATCTATGGTTTGCATTGTAGCTAGGCGCACTCGCCGTAGTCTGGTCTGTACATTTATGTCTTGGTTATTATCATTGGTATTAAAATCCATCAGGGTCTCCAATAGCTCGGCCATATTCCTGCTGCAGGAAAAAGACACGTGGGATTGGTTATTGTGAAATCTTGTGATGTTTATATGCACTTCTTTATTTCAATCATTATACATTTTCATTTACATATTTGATAAGAAAATATTGGAAGAGTCAATAAACTAACAGGTGATTTAGTTCATTAATCACAAAAAAGATGATTTTCTGCTCATGTTACTACTCAGCAATGGTCTATAAGATTTCCAAAGATTGATTGATTAAATATTTAGCATTATATTGATGGCATCGAGGTCTAACAGACGATCAGTTAACCGCACCAGTGTTTCTTCGAATCCTAGAGCTGTCCAGTACTCAAGCACACCACACCTCCACAAGTAACCGATAACATTCCAACTTGAATCAGCGGTGACAGAAAATATCAATATTGCAATATCATATATCAACCATCATGGAGATTTGGGCCAGACGTGGTTGCGAACTTGGGACTCGTGGATTGATAGTCATACGCTATAACTACTGAGCTAATACGACCAGGCCCAAAGATTGAGCAGCAAATTAATTGATACAAGATAAAAGGCAAAATGGAAGGTCTGATGTCCATTTGAACAACTTAACACAAAATATCCAAGTTTGCAATTACCTGTTACGCAGCTACTTGTGTTAAGCAGCCAAGCATGTTAGTTTTATATTTACAGCCAAACTTGGTCTGCATTTAACAACCACGTGCTCTATAGTACCACCCACTGTATGCTGCAGCTGAACACATATTTAGTTGTAAATCATTTGCGCAATACTCATCACTATTTTGAAAAACTGTTGAATATTCATCTACTCTGATTTTGATGGGTAATTGCTACTCATTAGCTTAAAACATTATCTGGGGCTCTCTAGACATACATCACATTTAAACTTTCTTGGTAAAAGTGTTTTTATGCATGCAGGTAAAATTGTCTTCCTCATGTATACCCATTGCAGATAATCGGACATTTGTCAATTTGTCAACAGGTTCATTTATGAAATCACACCATTTTTATAAATTACAGGCATATTAAAAAAATGGAATCTGCTGGAAAGAAGAGAGGTTGTGAGAAGGTAAAGTTATGGGCACACTCTATCAGTAACCACGTGTACTGTTGTGCAGCTTCTAGTGCCGGTGATGGTGAAATGGACGTCTATCCTCAACCATACCCAGGACATACAAGAAGGACATGGAGACAAATTCCTAACCTGTCTACATGATGATATTGGTGAGACTGAGAGACAGTGGAAGATAAAGGGCAAAATAAGTAAATCTGATATTTTTTACACATTCTTTGATAGGTTACCCTATAAGTTTTCAAATCAACACTGCTGCCAAGACAAACAATAATCTTTGACTGAATATAATTAAAATATAAAATACTGTATGTATAAAGTATGGCAATACAGCTGTTTTCTCTGTTTGATTATTTTCTTGCTTAATTATAGTTCAACTCATTTTTAGCTCTTCTTGCCAAAAGACAACAGGGCTTATATCATGGTAAATTGTCCAGTGTCCGTCCGTCTGTTAAACATTTTCTTGTACACACAATAGCACCTTCATTTTTAGCTGTACTGGCAAAAGGCCAGCAAGGCTTGTGTCATGGTAAATTGTCTGTTGTCTGTCCGTTAACCTTTTTCTTGTAGACGCGATGGCACCATTTCATTGAATCTTAACCCCTGACTTGCACAGCAGTTATATAACCACAAGATCTTGGACAAGTTCTTGAACCAGCATCATTTGACCATAAATGCCCCCGCCACAGGGCTTATTAGCACATTTTAAGCAAAACTTTAAGAAACATTTTCTCTGGAAGTTCAAGGACTAGACCTTAGATATTTTACATGTAGCATCTGTTGCCAGTGGAGCGTTCAGTTCTATGTTCAAACAAACATATTTCTGCTATAATGAATTCAGTAAATTTGTCACCTTACAAAGGCTTTGTACTGTATCAAATATTAAAGTGATACGCCACAATTTTGATAAAACATCCCTTAATTTTATTTCTGTAAATTTTATGTCTACATGATACATGTAAAATAAGATTTGATAAAAATAGTTTTGTTTTTGTTTTGGAAAGGGGTCTAATTTTGTAAAGAGCGTAAAAGTATTTGATTTCACATATTTCTCATCACATACACGTCTTCCGTGGCCTAGTGGTTAAGGCGTCCGCCTCGGAAGCGGGAGGATAAAGGTTCGAACCCGGTGGAAGCACTTGGATTTTTTTTCTGATAGAGCCTAATGTCTGGCAATGATAGCTTTCGGGAATTAACTGTGTAAAACATAAAGGTGTCTCATAAACCCACTGTGGCTGGCCCTTTCAATAGGGATGAAACTATAATAAACAAACACTTTACTTTTTACTTTTACACGTATGATGACTAATATTTCAATTTTATCAGTCTCAGATGGATAACGTTTTAAAAAGTAATAATTTCAAAACTAGTGTGACTTAGCTATTTGTTAAAAGAATATAAAATGTCATTGCTATGTATACAGGGTTCAAGCCATACGATTAGCTCAGTCGGTTACGCGTCTGACTATCAATCCAGGGGTCGTGAGTTAGAATCCCCCGCCCGGCAACAGTCTCCGTGATGATTGATATACGACATTGTGTCTCATTATCATTCATCTCTCACCACTGATTCAAGTGGGAAAGTTATCAGTTACTTGCGGAGACGGGGTGTGCTCGAGTACTGGTTAATCCCAGGAAACAGTGGTTAGGTTAACTGATCGTCTGTTAGCCCTCGATGGCATAAGAATGACGCTAAATATTCAATCAATCAATCAACCATACGAAGATCTACGAAATATAGTGGAAAACAAGGTTCTTCTAAAAAGATGTAAGGAAGCTTTCACCAGCCCAGCAGAACTCTTCCCTGGAGTCCTACCACAAAGTAGTTTGCCAGTTTGCTTCAAAATTTCTACATTACGACCATCCACAGACGCAAGCAATATAAACAATACATTCATATATTTTTAATATTATACCGAATTCGTCCATCCTTCAAACACATTAAAAATTGGACTATTATTAATTTCAGGCTGTGGGGGTGACACGGGCAGCATATAATTTGCCCCTCCCCCATCCCCGGTTTAGACCCCGCACCGCCACCAGCCCCCTTCACACTCTTCTTCACATTTTGGTTTGTCATGCATATGGTTTGAAACCATTTTTTTAATATAGCTTATATTTTTTTCTTAATAAAATGTTCATATGTCACAAAATATATTGGAGTAAATCACAACCTTTTATCTTATATAGTATCCAACCAGAAAGGGATCAAATTTGATCGGGGATTGGTGGGTAGCCACCAGCTCAATCCAACATTCTCCCACACATTTTAACTTGCAGTGGTGGTTCTGGGTTTATAATCCGGTTCATTTTATATCTGATAGTTGTTAAAAATATTGATGTAAATAACAAGCATTCACTCATAAAACTAATTGGATTAGAGAATTTTGTTTTTAGAATGTAAAAAAATTACAGGCGCCTTACTCCAACCAGCAGAAAACACCATATTCTCTCAGTTCTCACAATGCATGACATATTGGGTTTAAAACCCATTTTTTTTGCTCGACCATTCAGACAATAAAGAGAGCTATTCTACTCACCTGGGCATCAGCGTCGGCATGTAAGCCCCTATCTCGGTAAGGATTGCATTTATTGACTTGATACTCCCAGTTATCAAACCTACTAAAATAACGAAGTAATATATAACTCTTGCATTAATACAATGCAAAGCATTTCCCTTGTTTCACTTAGAAATGTGGTTAAAATGCTGTGTGCAAGTATCATGAAGTCCATATCACAACAAACACTCAATGTATTTAATTGAAACTCAACAGCTTTTGCATGTATCGAATTGAAACTTCATATACGGTATTGCAGTTATAAGGCCTTCCTTCTCAATTTAGTAAGTTAGATAACTCTTGTTTGTTTGGATTTGTCAACAGTCTTAATAAAATTTGTACTTTTGTGACATATTTGTATAGTAGAGCGCGCTGTCCCTCCGACAGCTGGTCACATGAGATTTTGTCTCAAGGACCTTTTGCGATCGCTATTTGTCCGACGGCAGAAGGGGTATACATTCTTAAATACTCTCTCCTCAGGTTGTTGCCCCCCCCCCCCCCCACACACACACAAATAATAAAATAAATGTCTACGAAAAATCAAATTTCAGTCTGAATTGTAATAATTTACAGGTTGTGTCTGGAAGCATTGCATTTCAATGAAAATCATAATAGAGACCAGAGTTACAGATTAGACAATGGGGAACTTCAGTGGCAAGTTTCCTTCCCCAGGGGTAAAGAACATGTAGTTGCGAAAGATGTATGTATACCAATACAAGTTTTGTTATTTTTATCGTTCAGAATAGGTCCTCTGTAGTCTGGTAATGAGATTGGATTACCTCACATCGCTGAGGGTGGGGGTTAAAGTTCAGCTCATCGAAGAAATTTATTTCAGAAAATTTGCCAGATACTTTGGACTGACTGTTGTTCTTATCAGATTAATAACAAAATTTATTAATAGTTTGGAGCAGCAGAAATAGCACACTTTTATAAACTATGAAGATGAAAAAGTGTGTCTAAACCAATAAATTCTTTAAATGATTTTAAAACAGAATAGGTATTTCTGAGAAGTCGTAAATTTAAAGAATACATATTTTATGTATTCGGTCATACACTTTCTATTGTAAATATTGATGTAACAACCTAATAATTTTTGATGTTGGCAAACTATTTATATGGAAATATTCCGACTGTTTCAGACTACATTGCGGAATTAATGGCTGAAGTGTTACTGCGAAGAGAAGCCTGCAGCAGTTTCAAGTCTGCCAAAGACTTGAGAACACTAGAAGAGACAACCTGGTCAAGCGCAGGGGATGGCAATAGACCCAGACCTCCACCTTTAGCACAAAGTACGCCTTTAAGGCCCAGTAAAAGAAGTATTGTCGACGCAATGAGAAAACGATTTAATCAGTGATCATGGGCGGGCTCAACAATTTATACCAACATGTTGAAATATTAGTATGGAACTGATTTGAAACATTTCTTTTGTGGAAGCCTGTTTATTCAAATGTGAATCCACATTACAGTGTTCCTTGTGATTTGGCAGAAGCCTGTCATTGAGACGGAATAGCCATTATACTGTTCTTCATTTTGGCAGAACTCCAACCTTCAGATGTGAATAACAGTTATATTGGCTTGGCATTGACATGTGTATAACCATTATATTTGTTCTTCTGTGAAATGGAATTATTTAACTATTGTGAAATAGTCTCTGGAGTTGCTGCATATAACAACATTTGACATTTTTAATGGCTCAATTATTGTCCACTGACTTTTAGGTTTTTGCTCATTTGCATCTATTTTTCGATGTTAAGTATACTGGCTGTATCTGAATTGGACTATATCATTATGTCGGCAAGTGAGTTACCTGAATTGCCGACATGGGCATTAACACGGTAAGGAAATACCTAATTTAGACACACAAACGACCACTGCCATTTTTATATACAACCCTGATTGAAGCAACACAATTGTGTTTATAGGCTTTGTGTGCATGGTAGCAGAATATTTTTTAATTGGATATTCACCAAATATATATAGTAGTTATATAACAATTATGTCGGGGGCAAGTTTTTGAACTGGCCAAATTGAACAAATAATGTTGAAACAGCACCGGCAGTGCAATAAATCTTGGAAACGTGCCCTATTTTTTCATCAACTACATTCCTACAGATATTTAACACATTCTGAGAACTCAGATATACAAATGACTGTCCAGTTTGAATACAAAAATGGACAACATGAAACTTTCACAGATATTTTAATATGTTCATCGCAGTTCAATGAAATAATAGAATTCGCATTGCTCAGTTGTAGAGCGTGGAACCCGTTGTTGTGTGCTAGATGGTAGCCACTGTCATGTGTGTTGTACATTATACTGGTTGTAGAGCGTGGAACCCATTGTTGTGTGCTAGATGGTAGCCACTGTTGTGTGGTGTACTTAATTGGTTTTAGAGCGTGGAACCCATTGTTGTGTACTAGGCGGTAGCCACTGTCATGTGTGGTGTACATTATACTGGTTGTAGAGCGTGGAACCCATTGTTGTGTGCTAGATGGTAGCCACTGTCATGTGTGGTGTACTTTATACTGGTTGTAGAGCGTGGAACCCATTGTTGCGTGCTAGATGGTAGCCACTGTTATGTGTGGTGTACTTTATACTGGTTGTAGAGCGTGGAACCCATTGTTGTGTGCTAGATGGTAGCCACTGTCATGTGTGGTGTACATTATACTAGTTGTATAGAGTGGAACCCATTGTTGTGTGCTAGATTGTAGCCACTGTCATGTGTGGTGTACTTTTATGTAGAAAGGAAAACGTAAAGAGTGATTTATCTATGTTGTCATAATTCCTTTTTACGATCAGTGTAAAATAAATATTAAATAAATAACAGAAATCATTGTAACATAAACAGTTTTTATTTTGTGTATCAAGTATACACTAAAATAATTTAGGACCACACAGATGAAATTAAAATAGTTCTACCAGACTAAGATATGTATACATATATACTTAAACAACAAGTTTATTCAATTAAAAATACATTGGAAATGTTATAGAGTAAATTTAAAACCATTCTCATGAACTTTCTTTAAACTGTTAATTTGATTCATTGGCATTTTCTCTATCTAATTTAACAGCGTTCAATTTTCTGCCAATAACAATGCTAATTACGTGCCAATATATAAATATCACATTCCTGTGAGGGCGATATTGAAAATTGCAAACCTGAGAATAATACGATTTGTTGACGGTTGACAGTTTTTAAAATCGCCCTCACTTGAATGTAATAATTATTTTATTATACCGAAAAAACACTTAACGTGTAACATTTATATGTAGAATTGTGTCTGTTTATTGAGGTGCTTGTTAGTCCAATGTTGTTTTTTTGTAGATTTTGTGAACACAATTAGACTATATGTATTAGAGGCACACTCTTTTTTATTGTTGAATAAAAATACTTGTTTTATTTAATATAATTGAAAAATCTACTGGTTGAAACAAATCTATACTAAAAACATGATTTGAGTTGGGGAATTTTGATGCAAAATGTTGATGTTTATTATTTCAGAAGTTATATGTTGATATTTAGAAATGCTGAAAATGTAATCACAATAATTACGCCTATCAGAAGATATAACAAAATTGTTCAATGTTTGCTTTTTTGGCAACTCAGCATTTATTTGCCCCATTTGAAGTCATGTTTTGCTGTAAAACAGATTTTTAAAAGTAACGCATTTTTTTACCACTAAAATAGGCTATTCTCACCTTGACAGATGAAATGGCACTGACCTTGTTAAGTCTTTACAAAAACCGTACCCGCAATAAAGTCATGCATATGATAGTATTTTGCCTTGCAATATTGAAAACTACTGACTGATCGGGTATGGGTAATTTAACATAGAGACTTAAATTGAGGTATAATAATTAATTATAGCATATGTTTTCACAGATGTCACATGTCAACTATATCATGAGATCAATAATATCGTCTTTATGAGTATTGTAAAAACTTGCAAAATCAAAGTGAATAATAATAAAGTATGAAAAGCAAATATTTCAAACTTCCCTTTTATGTAAATACACGTAACTTGAAAGACTAAGTTATAATAGCAATTTATAGTATGAAAACATATTGCTCAGTGTATATATTATTTCCTGATGTTCATTTTAAAATATAACATATTTGTTTATTGTTTACAATTATGTTTTCTTTTGATGAGTAATTGTTTGTCCTAACACATCATGTGCATTGTGTAAATCTAGCACCAGTTCCGTATTTAAGGGTGGACTTGTAATTATTGAGAGAGATGTTAAATAACAGAGGTATATATTGTAACACTTTTGGATATTGTTGTTGGCTGAATAATTTACCAGACAGAAAGGAATTACCGTGAGGACTTTCTAAATTTACTTTAATAACTTTTTATTGTAAACATAAATTTTGATTCCAGCCATTATTATATATACTGCGTTAACATTTAAGTTTTATTCACTGAATATTTTATTGGACATTGCTTTTAAAGTGTGACTTTGAGTGGATTTAATATTACTGCATATCTGTAATTGTAACACTGTCACTTTTAATAATCAATAATATATAGGTTTGAAACTTTGTTAATAAACAGTGTTAACCAAATTAAAACTGCTAGAAATTGACATGTGTTGTTGTATATGGTGTCTGTGACCTTCAACGTAATAAATATAGTGTCTTCAAAATCATCAATTCTGCAAAGAACTTCACATTTAAAAAAAAAACAGTCGCTTATCGCATCTTCTTGTCTACTAGTAGAGTGCGTGGTGCAGTGGTAGAGCACCGAACCCATGATCTGAGGGTTGTGGGTTCGGTCCTCCACCACGGCTATGTGTGATATCCTTGAGCAAGACTCTTCCGCATATGCTTAGTACTGGTTCTACCCAGGAAGACCTGGAGCATAAGTTATAAAAACTTGCTTCACAATCGAAGTAAAATAAATAAGTTTAAGTTTTTTGTCTACTCACAGCCAACCGGAGTAACAACGACCAAAGATAATATACGGCCTAGTAAAAGTATAGGTGATATCCGTCATTCTAAATAATTCCTCTTTCAACATAAAGAAAGGTATTATTAAATTTACCACTTTTCAACTTTCAAGAAGGACTGTAGGTACTGTGATTGCATGTTTTCAATTGGACAAAAAGTGGTTTTACATAAAGGGGCGATAACCTTTCAGCCAGACTATGGAATGAATCCAAAATTCTGTTGGAAGTTTCTCTACACACTTCTACAAATACAGTTATATAACTATAAAAACAACGATTGCATTGCCATTCTGCCCGAAATGAGACATGTTGACCTAACGTTGTATTCACGTATTTTATGAAGGTTGTAGTGAATTAATATGTTTCTACTGTGATAACATTGCCATTCGTCCCGAAATGAGACATGTTGTCCTTATGTTGTATTAACGTAATACGGTATGATGGTTTATTGAATTAAAATGTTTCCACCGGTATAACATTGTCATTCTGCACGAAATCAGACGTGTTGACCTAAAAATTAGTCTTAGGCCATAATAAATTAATTGCTTGATTATCATGCCCGCTCTCGTCAGAAGA
Source organism: Panopea generosa (assembly GCA_029582155.1). Classification (NCBI taxonomy): domain Eukaryota; kingdom Metazoa; phylum Mollusca; class Bivalvia; order Adapedonta; family Hiatellidae; genus Panopea; species Panopea generosa. Next base: position 7,189,974 of record CM055901.1, read on the forward strand.
CAACAAAGCTCGCTGATGGGATGAAACTCACCACCCATGCAAAGATTGAGACAGGAGGCAAACACCAAACCTTAAACGCAACTAAACGCAAAAGTTTAACCCGGGTGTCTGCAGACGAAAATTTAAGTCCAAAAGGGCCATAACTTTGCCATAATGCAACCCCGAGTTATGGTTCTTGTCTCTGTGTGTTCCATTTATGATGGTGAACACACATGCGAAGTTTAATTCATATTCAATGAGTGGTTACATAGATACGTTAACTGATAAAAAACTTTAACCTAAAAAAAATAAGTAGAAAAAGGGCCATAACTGTACCAAAATGCAATCCAGAGTAATGGTTCTTATCTTTGTGTGTTCCATTGATGATGGTGAACACACATGCGAAGTTTCATTCACATCCAACGAGTGGTTGCATAGATTTCTTAAGCTTAAACACAAAAGTTTAACCTGGGTGTCTACAGTCGACGACGACGCCGATGTCCACGACGCCAACGACGACGCCGGGGTCATGACAATAGCTCTCCTTGGACTTCGTCCCGGCGAGCTAAAAAAGGACAACATACGGGTAATGTACATTTTTATGTGTGAATGCATTCATTCCCTGAAAAGAAAAATGCTATAATAAAATCTTTATAATGGGGAAAAAGATGAAATAGAAAGGCAAATTTTGATCGTTACAGCTTTTCTCCTCTGAGAAGGTGAAAAGGTACAAATCTAAATCATTCAATTTCTTATTATATTTTATTAAAATAAATGTAAACACTTAACTATAATGTAAGCATTGCAAATAAACACCATTACTGTATTTCACAATGCCAATGATATTACTTCTCATAAAAACATGTTTATTTTTATATATTAACATACAGCTACAGGCTTTTCAGTAATTTTTATTTTTCATTTTTGTTCTAGAAATGCATTTACACATTTCCAACAATGAAGTGTTCTTATTTATATGTGACACTATCCATCACTATCTAGCACCCTGTCACTGATCTCCTGGGTGATGAATAATACGAATGATGGCATAACAGACGTCTAAGAACAGATTTAATGAATAAAGGCTTTTTTTATTATTTGTATGCCTTTAAAGCAACACATCCATGTTTAAACTTTTTTAAAAAGTTTTTCAATTGAGTTGTGAGCACATTTCCCATACATAAATATATGGTCAGTGAGCTGTATATGTGCTAACAAACACTATCAAGAATGCTTTAGAATTATAAAATAAGATGTCCAAATTATAAAGCGTGACAAACGCTTTATAAATTATTTTTAAATTGCCGAGGATTCCAACTTGGCTTCAAATTGAATTATGCGAGTCGTATTAAAAGACTTCACGTTTTAGTGCGTAGTGTACTTTACCTGCCTTGAAAGTCATTTTGACAATTTTTTTTGACTCGGGTGAATTACACGCTTGTTTTATAAAGTGTTAGTCACGCATTATAATTTGGGCATCATTTTGTTCGGGATTGTGTTTATATGCTCATATACAGCTAATTGATCATATGTTTGTATGGGAAATGTGCTCATAACTCAATTAAAAAATTTTTTTTAAAAGTTCAAACGTGGATGTGTTGCTTTAACATAAGGTATTTGTATTTAATGCCACAACACACCGAAAAATCATATAACAAATTGCGTGTGCTTTTTTCAGAATATCTGAGCAAAGTAAAAATATAAATATACCGCTTAAAATGACTGCAGTAAACATATAAATCAATATTAAAAGTAAATGTTATATCTTTGAAACAGGTATGCACCCTCGGCAACACGGTAAATCAAAGAGGTGTGTTTGCCTTTGGTGAGAAACATAACCTTGGACGTGAACAAAATAATGGATATGTTCAAGTTACTAACACTAGTACGGCAGACTTACTTAATTTTTTACGCTCCTAGGAAGTATACGAGATTTAAATTAATGGAAATATCTTGTCATACTGATATATGGTGTTGGATATATAATGTCCATTTTATTTCAATAGTAAAGCGGCATAGCAAATCTATAAAAACAAGAGGCCCAAGAAGGCCTGAGGACACTCTACTGACTCATAGTGGCCATAGCACTTTTTAAAACTAAATTCTTATCTGCAATCAAACCCCTACACATAGGGATAATGTATACCAAATATGAACAAATCTGACATACTGGTTCTTAAGAAAACGATTTTAGCAATTCCCATGTGTTACCTTTTTGGAGCCCCTCCTGACCCCTTAAAACAGCAGAACTCAGTCACATTTACTAATTGAATCCTTAGGGAGGGGTCATTTTTAACCCTAGGGACACCATTTGAACAAATCTAACAAAACTATAGTTGATCATCATTACTATATAAAAACTTTGAAAATCTGTTGGACCGTTCATGAGAAGACGATTTTTTAAGTTTTGGACTATTTTAGTAATGGCGGCCAGTTTGAATTTTAGATCGAAAAAAAAAAAAACTTCTGTATAGTCTCCTATGCAACAGAAACATCCATGTGAAGTTTCTATTTAATCGGCTGTGTGGTTTCAGAATAGATGAAAAAAAAGAAAATTTTCTGTTTTCCCATAGTATCCCTATGTAAAATTCTAAGTCCCCTAGCACGACCCTATATAAATTTTAGCCGCTAAATTCTTATCTGCAATGAAACCGCTACCCATAGGGATAATTTATGCCAAATATGAGCAAATCTGGCATACCGGTTCTTAAGAAAACGGTTTTAGTAATTCACAATGTTTACCCTTTTGGGCCCCTCCTGACCCCTTAAGACAGTGGAACCCAGTCATTTTTACAAATCTGAACCTTTTTCGCCAAACAATGCTTATGCGAAGATATAGGCAAAATCATTTCCATATTTAAAAAAAAATATATATATTATAATGACATGTGTCCCCTGATTTAACCCTCGGGGCGCGGTCATTTTTAAACCTAGGGACACCATTTAGTGAAAATATTTTGCCATTTTTGAGAAAAGCATCAAACTTGGCACAAACAAAAATCTTCTGTATTGTCTCCTATGCAATACAAACATCCATCTGAAGTTTCAGTTTAATTGGCCTAGTGGTTTCAGAGAAAGTGCTGCTAACAGACGACGGACAGCGCACCATCGCATAAGCACTGGCTTAAAATAGTATAACTGTAATATTTAGTATAAATTGTCGCTATCTGGATCATGTCTTGTGCAATATATCGGTATTTATCGTAAAAAAACGTGTATTTAAACTCGTTATTATATCGCCTACATTTGAATTAGACCCGACCCGTTAAATAACGTGTAACGCTAAAAAAAATTCTGGACATCATTGATTAAATCAGGGTTAATCGGTTCAGTTTTATCTGAGATTTATATTGCCAATGTTGATATTTTCATACATGATACCGTAGTGGTTATATCTGCGGATTGTCTACTCTGACGATCCGAGTTCGAATCCCGTAACAACACGTGCATTTAGATCTGTGCATATATCAGCTACTGTCCTAATACAAAAGTAAATACGATTGAATCGGACACTATTCAATAATTTCCGTCAGCGAAGCAGCTAATTTGCTGTTATGAATGCATCATAAAGTCAATGAGAATTCACATTTTTTTTTTCTTAATGACCAAAATATCCTAACTAGTACCTGCATATGTCTTTTTAAGGATAATTGATAGCAATACTATTCTCTGTAAATATTGCGTTTGCGTATACGTGTGCGTGCAGGCGTGGGCGCGCGTATATGTTTGTATGTGTGTGTACTAATTGAGGGCCGCATAGTAGATTTAAATTGTTCAATTGAGTTCTCTGATTAAAGTCTTTATTTTTATTATTATTATCATAAATGTTTTATGATAACTTTTATTGAAACAATTATATACATGTATTTCTATTAGTATTATCATCATCATAATCAATATTAAACGTGTTTATTAAACATGTACATATATAAATGATTATTTGCATTATAATGTTACATAATTTTTATAATGTGAAGTTTTGATTACATATAATATTAACATATGCTCGTATATATATATATATATATATATATATATATATATATATATATATATATATATATATATATATATTCACAATGAGTGACTTCCGGTAAGATGGCAAGCAGCTGCTAAATTTTAGTTTTTTAGTTCCGATAACCTATATGGATATTTCTGGATTTTTAGTGTAAATCAGCATGTGTTCTGAATAAAGTCGACAAAAAAGATGTCAAGTGGTATTGTTAAATTGATTTAATGCAGTTATGTAATGTTACATAATATACTTTTTGTGAATTTTGTGAAAACTGGATAAACAAAAGAACAAAGGCATGTTTCGCGGGTTGTTAACCCTTTACTCCATAGATACGCATTTTCCCACACCAATCACAGAAGGCGTTTGAAAACAGTGCAGGAAGAGTTCAGATTGCTCGTAACGAGCAATCTGAACACTTCCTGCACTGTTTTCCACTCTGTCTGTTAATATAAACATAATTCACCCTATAATTCAAAAGCCTTCTATATTAGGTGTCCAAAGGCGTCTTTATTAGAGGTGTCCAAAGGCGTCTTTATGAAGTAAAGGGTTAAACCGGTTTTAAAAGGTAAACAGAAACATAAACCATCGTGTGAATTAGTTGTTAACGCTACTGCAGTTAGATACTGCGTTTTAAACTTTTAGTAGATAAAGATTAGATGTTATACCACCTAAATATTTAATTTATTTGTCAAATCCACTTGTCAACGTCTATAACCATAAAATGGCGTCAAATCAAACCCCAGTAAGTGACGGATGTTATCACCAGGAACACCAGGTCCAATGCACGTGAATCCCATGAAAAAACCAAAAGGTTCGTCTGATGCTATGTTGTCGTCTCTTGAAGAGAGCAACGTCGAGTATTTATCGTCGTCATTCATCCAAAGCTCATGCAATAATCCCGTAGAACCATCTGCAAATGACAGACTTTCTAAGGATGATATGCAAGAATTAATTCATTCTGTAGTTTCAACGCTAAAAGAAGAGATGATATACTTCATCACAAATTCTGTCAAGTCTATGGTTCAATCAGTTGCAGACACTGTTTCTAACACACTAAATGACAGTGTGCAAGCTGGAGAAGAACAAAGACGAGGTAACTAACGAGATCTGCAAACTTTGCAGGCAAGTCGATAACTTCCAAATCATTCAAGACGAGGCCGAACAATATTCGCGTTGCAAATGCCTCCGAATCAGCGGTATATCATTATAACATTAATCAACATCATAATCAAATTAATATCAACATCAGTTAATATCTACAACATCATTATCAAACTAATATCAACAGCATCAAAACAAGGTAAAACTTATTTGAACTTATTTAAACTTTAAGCATTTTATGACCATATCTTAATTGAAAAAAAATGTTTCCTTAACCGTTATGTTCTATTACTATTATTATATAAAGTTCTGTATATTTCTCACTTGAATATTTGCTGTTTTATCTAAAGCACCGGTAATGCGTACACTTAAATCATACAAGTTCTAATTATTTATAGAAATTAGTTTTAAATATATTTCGAGTTTAATTCTGCAAAATCCTATATTTTCAAATAAAATCACCATATATGAGTCATTTATACTTTTTGTCTTCCATCCATTAGTTATTAAAACGATTACATGTATATAAATCTCGATGGTATTTCAGAACTTAAATTCACGAACATTAAAGATACAAAAAATCTTTAATAAAAATGTTTGATACATTTTTTTTTCTTTTCAATACAGCAACTTTAAGGCACATTAAACGTGTATGTATCCTGTCATTTCTGAACAAGCAGTAATGATTATTCAAAATATTATCATGGTATTATGACTCTTGATATATCAGCTTTAAATAGTCACTACATCTCAGCCGGAGTTGTACTGACCATAGGCACTGTCCAGGGAACTTGTTATATGTAAGTTAGACATTTCCGTCATGAACCTGAAAATTAAAGAATAATAACCAACATATCAGGTACATAACTAGTTGTATATGGGTGTCTTTGGGGTTACGGACTGCGCATGTGCAGCGGCTATCTTGTTTCTATTTTATGCGCGGCGGCCATTTTTGATGACATTGTCATTGCGCAATACGCGATATACGAAAAAAGGCGGCAGTTTCTAACAGGTGCGCGGCGGCCATCTTGTTTCGTTTACATGTGCATGCGCGGCGGCCATTTTGGATGATCGTCATTGTTCGCCGCTGCCATTTTGAACGCTATCGGAAGGCGGCCATCTTGAATGACTACTGATGGTAACACGCATGCGCAGCAGCCATTTTAGATAACGTCGTATGTGCGGCCATAATTTTAATATAGGAGCCGACTGGCGTCTTTGATTAGAACGATAGTCATGCGTTTGATAAGAACGTCTCAAAAGTATACACAGCTGACTTGTATACTTGGTCAAGGGCGTGGTCGCAGACATTAGGGGGGACAGGCCCTCAGCTCTAGACGGAGACGTTTTAGTGACAATTATTTCTTAAAAAACTAAACATAAACTACATCTATTTATATAACAACTACTACTAAAAATATAATAACAAATAATTAAAACTAACTGTAATGAATAACTGAATAAATAATTAAAAATAAATAAGCTTGAACAAACAACTGAATAAATAATTAAACATAAATATAGACTCTAAAATAATTTACATGTTTCCAACACTCAAATGAACACCCTACGTTTATGAGACGTTTTAGTGACAACCGTTTCTTAAACAAGAAATGTCACTGATAAGTGTCGCATGCCCCCCAAAAGTGTCGTTAAAAAATAACAATATAATTATGTTATAATAGGTAGCGATGTAACCATGAATATAAAGAGTAATGGACTGTTGTTTCAGACGAGACATGCAATTTCATGTTTTTTACATTAAAATGTGACCTTGACCTTTGTGTAACCTGGACAGCTGATGTAATGGTCTGGGTATTTCAACAGTTAAATACTGCTGAAACATCATCATTACATGCTAATCACTTGTGTCAAGCTATTTTAAAATCCCTAAATGTAAGACAAAGTTACAGATCAATTGTTGATAAATTGAGCCAAGTGTTTTTGAAATCCATCCATCTATGATCAAGTTAAAGGACGGACTTGAAATCTCAAACAGATTCAAAGTGTTATCATACATACTAAAAGTGTGACATTGACCGTCGAAGTATGGGTCTAAGTTTTAGTTATGACACGTCGTCATGTCATCTTGATAAATTCAGCCAAGTTAAAGGCAAAGCCACAGACCAGACACACAATATCAAACAAATTGGAAGTGTGACCTTGATCCCTTAGGAAAGGTTTTGGGTCTTACATGCGACACTTAATTATGTCATGTTGATCAACTGAGCCAAGTGTTTTTAAAATTTATCCATAGATGACAGACCGAACAAGAAATGCATCAATGAAAATGTTAATAGTCCATACGTGTTATGGTATTTTATTATTAACCCAAAGACAAATATGTGTACGCATCTACATTACATCGCTCAATATAGTTTGAATACGATTATGGTTGTCCCCTGTATATATTTTACAATATAATAATACAACATGTATAACAGGGTTCTAAAACTATCTGACATTAATGCAGTACCGGTTTGTGTCTTCCTTCGTTATTTACCAATTTCTATTAACGTGGTGATCACAAAGCATCGTTAGTACGTTTACTTTGATATTGTCCGGTTGATCAATTTTTGGTTCAGCACACGTGCAATAACGGTTTGTGTTAACACTATGTACACACCACTGTAGTACAATGTCGATATTATATATACACATATACTCTCTAAGCTTATATATCCATTTACACTAACTAATGTCTAGGATTGTTCTTGCGTCATGTATATCCGTATACAACACCTTACGACAATTCGTTCCTTCTATGAAATCACGAAGAGCGCACTCTATATCACCAAACATTGAGCGTATAGTTCTATATTTTATACATTGCAAAGTAAGGATCACAATGCAGATGTTCCGTGTAACATTTTGAAAAATCTACTCGGATTGCGATTCTCGTCGCTATGTAGTTTTTCAATAGCTTCATCTAATCCTCCTCGGAAAAGCCGAGATGATCTTTACTGTAATGTGCTTCATCTATAGTTACACTGTGGTGTTTATACTCGACATTCATATTTTCGAATGTTGCGCAAACACGTCAAATGCCACTTAGTTTTAACCTTTCTGAAGACATACTTGGGAAGACATACCCATCAGCAATCGAAGCCTACTTATATATTGACCTCTTGTTTATGATAAGCTTGTTATTTATAGCCATATATATTTATTTTAAGGTACAACATGTTTAGACACGCAATAGTTAGAATCAGAAATAGTCAAATGATATGCTTACTATAGCGTATCCAGGTATTGGTTCAATCGTATATACGGGCTCTTCTGACTTAATTTAATCTGTTTTTTCTTTTTAATTATTTATAACAGTAGTTATGTTTGGTTATGTTAATGTGTTTGACTGGTTGAGATGATACATGCGTAGTGAATGTATGTTTATTTGGGAACTGGACGCTGAATAGTCAACAAGATAAAATGAGTTATTGAAATGAATATAAAAATTAATAAACACTTTTTCATAGAAAGAAGGAACATATCAAATTAAACTTAAGGAAGTTTGTAAAGTTAAGTCTATTTGATTTTTAATTACTTATTATTTATTCAATTTATTACAGTAGTAGTTGTTATATAAATAGATGTAGTTCATGTTTAGGTTTTTAAGAAACGGTCGTCACTAGAATGTCTCCGTCTAAGGCTGAGGGCCTTACCCCCTTAATGTCCACGACAACGCTCTAGATCGAGTATACAAGCCAACTCTGTATACTTTTGAGACGTTCCAAAATCTTATTAAAAGCATGACTGAGATATGATGTCAGTTGGCTTCAATATTAAAACACTATAGCCTCACATACGACGTTATCTAAAATGGCCGCCGCACATGCGCAAACGTGTTTTCATCAGTAGTCATCCAAGATGGCCACCTTCCGACATGCGTTCAAAATGGCAGCCGCGAACAATGACGAACATCCAAAATGGCCGCCGCGCATACACATATAAACAAAACAAGATGGCCGCCGTGCACCTGTTAGAAACTGCCACCTTTTGTCGAATCAAACAATTTCACAACTATCGCGTATTGCTTAATGACAATGTCATCCAAAATGGCCACCGCTCATATAATAGAAACAAGATGGCCGCCCTGCATGCGCAGTCTGTGACCCCTAAGAGACCCGTATACTACTATAACTCATCAGATTTATTAAGAAAGTAATATTAAAAAGAAACATTTTATTCAGATCATTCAGCACAGACTATTTATATTGTCATTTATATTGTCATGCGCGACAATGTGCATGAATTTGTAAATAGCAGATCATTTATGCATGTTTTATATAATATATTCTTTATAGTACTATACGGGCTGGTAGAGCAGTGGATATAGTGTTGGCCGCTCACGCAGGATGTTGCGAGTTCAACCCTCAACTCGACCAGATCCCTTTAACAAGAGGGCCAAGATGGCCCTATATCGCTCACCTGTATGACCTTGAGTCACCCAACTAAGGTAGATTATATAATACATGTATACTCAAAATTCCAGAAAAACGAGATTTTTGATTTATTTTGAAGATGAAACAGATGTGCAGAAGAGTTCAAACTTGGTACAGGTTCATCCATGGTAAATGTCAGTGAAACTACATCAAAATCAGGTCAGTAGATTCTGACAAGAAGGCTTTTGAAGTTTTTACTATAAATATATAGCTGCCTTTATAGTAAACTAGCACCTCACTGTGGCGGTCATGTTTTTTAACAAATCACATCGGCTTGACAAACTTGGTACGGGGTCACCTGAGGAACATTTCTGCGAAATTGTTTTAAAATCGATCTAGTGGTTTCTGACAAGAAGTTTTTACTATAAATTATATAGTAAAATAACACCACCCACTGGCCGCCATGTTTTTGGATGAATCAATATGGTTTGAACAAACTTGATGAAGGGTCCTCCAAGGAACATTTCTGTGAAATTATTTTAAAATCGAGCCAGTAGTTTCTGACAAGAAGATTTTTTTAAGTTTTTACTAATAAAACTTGCCCCGCCCCCTGGCGGCCATGTTATTTTACAAATTAAGATGGCTTGAACAAACGTGGTAGAGGGTCAACCAAGAAACATTTATGTGAAGTTATATCAAAATTGGCCAAGTGGTTTCAGAGAAGAAGTTGTCAGAAGCTAAAAGTTAACGACGGACGACAGACGACAGACGACGGACACCTGGCGATCACAAAAGCTCACCTGTGAGCCTTCGGCTCAGGTGAGCTAAAAAACACTCAGAACTGGTTTTCACCCAGGAAGTAAACTCAAGAGCGGTTCGTGTAAGCTTTGTGCTTTCATCGCAATACAGTTAAGTAATGAGTATAAACTAAACAGGTATTAAAAACTGAGTATGCTTACTTGTGCATAATAAGTGAGTTCTCTCCCATTAATTGTTTCAGTTCTTTGTTATCCCGTTCTAGTGCCAACAGTCTAAATTGTAAAACAAAAGCAACATTAGTCATGCCATGGTGTTAAATGTTTAAAAATAGAAAATACGAAAAGTGGGAAAATGTATTCATATATCGCTCCATTGTGTGCAAAAAAGTACCAAGTGCCTTCTCATTTTATATACACTTTAATGGGATGGTATTTAACTATACAACGTTTAAAATTGTGGGTTTATTGTCGTCACTTGCATTTTTTGCAGACAACTTCAACAACTGTATTATTTTTCCAATTTAACCCTTTACTCCATAAATACGCATTTTCCCGCACCAATCACAGAAGGCCTTTGAAAACAGTGCAGGAAGTGTTCAGATTGCTCGTGAACACTTCCTGCACTGTTGTTCACTCTTTCAGTTAATATAAATATAATTCACCCAATAATTCAAAAGCCTTCCATATTAGAGGTGTCCAAAGGTGTCTATATTAGAGGTGTTCAAAGGCGTCTATATGAAGTAAAGGGTTATTGGTTACATGTCTTAATAAAATCAAATCAGGTTCCAGACGTTTCCTTTCACCAAACAACAAAACTGGTAATTATTATTGCGGGGAAAGTCGCAGTTATAGCATGACGTAGTTGACATCATTTATTTGTAATCATTTATGATATTTTCAGAAGTTGTTGGCAACATCTTATTAAATAAGATATTTTGGGAAACAATGAAGAATAAGATACATGTTAGGCATTATATCCCTTGTATACCTAATACTGCGATATACCTATTACCGCTAATGCCCGTATAATAACAATATCCCAGGCATGCACAAAGCTCCAGCTTCCGTTGGTTTAAACATATTTTATTGCCAATATATACATGTATATAGCAAATGGGTTGGGCCACAAGTTCTCTCAACTTAGATTCGGCTCTTCCCTTATAATTTACAAACACAATTCAATCGACAGTGGCTGTAATAAACGACAATTAAGGTTGCCGCAATGCATTTAGCTGTTTATATAAATAGAAGGAAATAAGAAGTGGAAAGAAAAGAATAAAAAGAAACAACATGTATAAGTGGAAAGAATGAGCGATAGTAATATAGATTAGCATTAAGATAAGATATAAGATAGATTAATTGTCTGTTAAGTCAGGTACTTGGATTTAAAAACTTTTTAAGATACATTTATTTTAAGTATAACCGGCAAAATAATATATATTTTTTGTGTGACGATGAGCTGTCATTTTTAGACTCTTTGAAACAACTTGTTGTTTTATATATTCGTGAACTGCTGTGAAAACAACAATGTTTTCATCAACGGAAAGTGCAATCTTTCAAAATAAAAGAAGCTCTGCATTTAATAGGTGAAAATTTCTAGTCGAGTCAAATAAAACGATTCTCTGGTTCCTAAAAAGATTGCATCTTAAAAAGTAATGCTCAGCATTTTCTATAGAATTTGAACAGGTACAAAAAGGGTGATCGCGTAGGTGATTAAGGGAAAGGTCATTGTTCAAGTAGCTACATTTGGTTCGCAATCTTGCATGCATAGCAGCTATATATCTCTGACCATCACCACAGTAAGAGGATGGATTAACTACTTCTGGTAGATAGGCATTTAATTTAGATTTGAAAGTCGATACTGTAGCAGTATCTTTGAGCTTGTTTTGTAAAGAGTTCCAAGCTGAAATAGATGAGGGTATACATGATTTGCGTCTTTGTTCAGTCCGAGTAATTTCTTAAGGAATATGGTACGTTTTCTCCTACAGAAGAAGGGATAAGGTCTGATATATAAAACGGGATCATGCTCCATTTCTCAAATCAACCCCCGCGGCCAAACATAGGACAGTCGAAGGAAATCCGCCAACACAATCATGTGCAGATCAACGGATTAGCGGCAGCCACCGGCACTAGAACAGACGGGAGGGACCTTTGAGCTTTGTACTTCTAAACGTGCAAGGATTAGTGTCCAAAAATTTTAAACAAATTAGAGACGCAGGATTTGAAAAACTTGTTTGTAAAAAATGATATTGTATGTTTTACAGAAACTTGGTCGAATGAATTTATTGATATGAGTGTTGAAGGGTTTAAGTTATTGTCATTACTTAGAACAGATAAAAAGATAGGTAGTAAAGGAGGTTCCGGTGGTATTGCCTGTTACATTAAAAACAATTTAATGGATTATATTGAGATATACGAGAGTGACAGTGACAATATCTTAAGGCTTAAATACGAAACTGTTTATTCAATGTAGAGAGCAATGTTTATATATGTCTATGTTATATTATACTAAAAAAATAGCTCTCGTGAAACCTTCATAGAAACAAATGTATGCGATAGGGATTTGAACAAAATGACCATACAACAAATTTAACAAATGAACAATGTAATTTTGTTGTTAGGGGACTTGAACAGTAGAGTTGGGCAGCTAACTGATTATGTTGAAAATGATGACTCTGAAGTGCATGTTGATATACTACCGGACGACTACCAGCCAGACTTAGCAGTACCCCGGGTTTCACAGGAAAAATTGACAAATCAAAATGGAAATTTAATTATAGACTTTTGTAAAGAGTCTGGTTTGAGAATTTTAAATGGCCGAGTTGGTGTGGATGGTAGAACCGGGAAGTACACATATGTCAGTTCTCTTGGAAATAGCGTTGTTGATTATGTATTAGCAAATCAGTCATTTTTTGTTCTGCATTGCAGATTATTAATTACTTATTATTTATTCAATTTATTACAGTAGTAGTTGTTATATAAATAGATGTAGTTCATGTTTAGGTTTTTAAGAAACGGTCGTCACTAGAATGTCTCCGTCTAAGGCTGAGGGCCTTACCCCCTTAATGTCCACGACAACGCTCTAGATCGAGTATACAAGCCAACTCTGTATACTTTTGAGACGTTCCAAAATCTTATTAAAAGCATGACTGAGATATGATGTCAGTTGGCTTCAATATTAAAACACTATAGCCTCACATACGACGTTATCTAAAATGGCCGCCGCACATGCGCAAACGTGTTTTCATCAGTAGTCATCCAAGATGGCCACCTTCCGACATGCGTTCAAAATGGCAGCCGCGAACAATGACGAACATCCAAAATGGCCGCCGCGCATACACATATAAACAAAACAAGATGGCCGCCGTGCACCTGTTAGAAACTGCCACCTTTTGTCGAATCAAACAATTTCACAACTATCGCGTATTGCTTAATGACAATGTCATCCAAAATGGCCACCGCTCATATAATAGAAACAAGATGGCCGCCCTGCATGCGCAGTCTGTGACCCCTAAGAGACCCTTATACTACTATAACTCATCAGATTTATTAAGAAAGTAATATTAAAAAGAAACATTTTATTCAGATCATTCAGCACAGACTATTTATATTGTCATTTATATTGTCATGCGCGACAATGTGCATGAATTTGTAAATAGCAGATCATTTATGCATGTTTTATATAATATATTCTTTATAGTAATAAAAACTATACGGGCTGGTAGTGCAGTGGATATAGTGTTGGCTGCTTACGCAGGATGTTGCGAGTTCAACCCTCAACTCGACCAGATCCCTTTAACAAGAGGGCCAAGATGGCCCTATATCGCTCACCTGTATGACCTTGAGTCACCCAACTAAGGTAGATTATATAATACATGTATACTCAAAATTCCAGAAAAACGAGATGGGCGAGTAGTAAGAATTTTGATTTATTTTGAAGATGAAACAGATGTGCAGAAGAGTTCAAACTTGGTAGAGGTTCATCCATGGTAAATGTCAGTGAAACTACATCAAAATCAGGTCAGTAGATTCTGACAAGAAGGCTTTTGAAGTTTTTACTATAAATATATAGCTGCCTTTATAGTAAACTAGCACCTCACTGTGGCGGTCATGTTTTTTAACAAATCACATCGGCTTGACAAACTTGGTAAGGGGTCACCTGAGGAACATTTCTGCGAAATTGTTTTAAAATCGATCTAGTGGTTTCTGACAAGAAGTTTTTACTATAAATTATATAGTAAAATAACACCACCCACTGGCCGCCATGTTTTTGGATGAATCAATATGGTTTGAACAAACTTGATGAAGGGTCCTCCAAGGAACATTTCTGTGAAATTATTTTAAAATCGAGCCAGTAGTTTCTGATAAGAAGATTTTTTTAAGTTTTTACTAATAAAACTTGCCCCGCCCCCTGGCGGCCATGTTATTTTACAAATTAAGATGGCTTGAACAAACGTGGTAGAGGGTCAACCAAGAAACATTTATGTGAAGTTATATCAAAATTGGCCAAGTGGTTTCAGAGAAGAAGTTGTCAGAAGCTAAAAGTTAACGACGGACGACAGACGACAGACACCTGGCGATCACAAAAGCTCACCTGTGAGCCTTCGGCTCAGGTGAGCTAAAAAACACTCAGAACTGGTTTTCACCCAGGAAGTAAACTCAAGAGCGGTTCGTGTAAGCTTTGTGCTTTCATCGCAATACAGTTAAGTAATGAGTATAAACTAAACAGGTATTAAAAACTGAGTATGCTTACTTGTGCATAATAAGTGAGTTCTCTCCCATTAATTGTTTCAGTTCTTTGTTATCCCGTTCTAGTGCCAACAGTCTAAATTGTAAAACAAAAGCAACATTAGTCATGCCATGGTGTTAAATGTTTAAAAATAGAAAATACGAAAAGTGGGAAAATGTATTCATATATCGCTCCATTGTGTGCAAAAAAGTACCAAGTGCCTTCTCATTTTATATACACTTTAATGGGATGGTATTTAACTATACAACGTTTAAAATTGTGGGTTTATTGTCGTCACTTGCATTTTTTGCAGACAACTTCAACAACTGTATTATTTTTCCAATTTAACCCTTTACTCCATAAATACGCATTTTCCCGCACCAATCACAGAAGGCCTTTGAAAACAGTGCAGGAAGTGTTCAGATTGCTCGTGAACACTTCCTGCACTGTTGTTCACTCTTTCAGTTAATATAAATATAATTCACCCAATAATTCAAAAGCCTTCCATATTAGAGGTGTCCAAAGGTGTCTATATTAGAGGTGTTCAAAGGCGTCTATATGAAGTAAAGGGTTATTGGTTACATGTCTTAATAAAATCAAATCAGGTTCCAGACATTTCCTTTCACCAAACAACAAAACTGGTAATTATTATTGCGGGGAAAGTCGCAGTTATAGCATGACGTAGTTGACATCATTTATTTGTAATCATTTATGATATTTTCAGAAGTTGTTGGCAACATCTTATTAAATAAGATATTTTGGGAAACAATGAAGAATAAGATACATGTTAGGCATTATATCCCTTGTATACCTAATACTGCAATATACCTATTACCGCTAATGCCCGTATAATAACAATATCCCAGGCATGCACAAAGCTCCAGCTTCCGTTGGTTTAAACATATTTTATTGCCAATATATACATGTATATAGCAAATGGGTTGGGCCACAAGTTCTCTCAACTTAGATTCGGCTCTTCCCTTATAATTTACAAACACAATTCAATCGACAGTGGCTGTAATAAACGACAATTAAGGTTGCCGCAATGCATTTAGCTGTTTATATAAATAGAAGGAAATAAGAAGTGGAAAGAAAAGAATAAAAAGAAACAACATGTATAAGTAGAAAGAATGAGCGATAGTAATATAGATTAGCATAAAGATAAGATATAAGATAGATTAATTGTCTGTTAAGTCAGGTACTTGGATTTAAAAACTTTTTAAGATACATTTATTTTAAGTATAACCGGCAAAATAATATATATTTTTTGTGTGACGATGAGCTGTCATTTTTAGACTCTTTGAAACGACTTGTTGTTTTAATATATTCGTGAACTGCTGTGAAAACAACAATGTTTTCATCAACGGAAAGTGCAATCTTTCAAAATAAAAGAAGCTCTGCATTTAATAGGTGAAAATTTCTAGTCGAGTCAAATAAAACGATTCTCTGGTTCCTAAAAAGATTGCATCTTAAAAAGTAATGCTCAGCATTTTCTATAGAATTTGAACAGGTACAAAAAGGGTGATCGCGTAGGTGATTAAGGGAAAGGTCATTGTTCAAGTAGCTACATTTGGTTCGCAATCTTGCATGCATAGCAGCTATATATCTCTGACCATCACCACAGTAAGAGGATGGATTAACTACTTCTGGTAGATAGGCATTTAATTTAGATTTGAAAGTCGATACTGTAGCAGTATCTTTGAGCTTGTTTTGTAAAGAGTTCCAAGCTGAAATAGATGAGGGTATACATGATTTGCGTCTTTGTTCAGTCCGAGTAATTTCTTAAGGAATATGGTACGTTTTCTCCTACAGAAGAAGGGATAAGGTCTGATATATAAAACGGGATCATGCTCCATTTCTCAAATCAACCCCCGCGGCCAAACATAGGACAGTCGAAGGAAATCCGCCAACACAATCATGTGCAGATCAACGGATTAGCGGCAGCCACCGGCACTAGAACAGACGGGAGGGACCTTTGAACTTTGTACTTCTAAACGTGCAAGGATTAGTGTCCAAAAATGTAAACAAATTAGAGACGCAGGATTTGAAAAACTTGTTTGTAAAAAATGATATTGTATGTTTTACAGAAACTTGGTCGAATGAATTTATTGATATGAGTGTTGAAGGGTTTAAGTTATTGTCATTACTTAGAACAGATAAAAAGATAGGTAGTAAAGGAGGTTCCGGTGGTATTGCCTGTTACATTAAAAACAATTTAATGGATTATATTGAGATATACGAGAGTGACAGTGACAATATCTTAAGGCTTAAATACGAAACTGTTTATTCAATGTAGAGAGCAATGTTTATATATGTCTATGTTATATTATACTAAAAAAATAGCTCTCGTGAAACCTTCATAGAAACAAATGTATGCGATAGGGATTTGAACAAAATGACCATACAACAAATTTAACAAATGAACAATGTAATTTTGTTGTTAGGGGACTTGAACAGTAGAGTTGGGCAGCTAACTGATTATGTTGAAAATGATGACTCTGAAGTGCATGTTGATATACTACCGGACGACTACCAGCCAGACTTAGCAGTACCCCGGGTTTCACAGGAAAAATTGACAAATCAAAATGGAAATTTAATTATAGACTTTTGTAAAGAGTCTGGTTTGAGAATTTTAAATGGCCGAGTTGGTGTGGATGGTAGAACCGGGAAGTACACATATGTCAGTTCTCTTGGAAATAGCGTTGTTGATTATGTATTAGCAAATCAGTCATTTTTTGTTCTGCATTGTACTTTTATTGTAGAATACCCAAACATTTTATCTGACCATTGTGCTATTGAGGTTTCGATGAGTTGTAATAACAATACATATATAAATTCTAACGAATCAATTAATACACCGTAATAAAAGGTTAACTTTAATTATAGATGGAAATCAGAAAAAATGTGACGATTATATAAATTCTATAAATAGTGAAGAAGATAAAAATAAACTTAATACGTTAACAATTAGCCTAAAAATGCGAGTGATAACGATAGTATAAGTGAAAACATTGTACATTTAAACAATTTAATGAGTGAGGTTTGTTCTCCATTGTTTAAGCAAAGTAAGATTTCAAAGAAACAAAGATGATAATGTAGAAAACCAAAAGCATTGGTTTGATGAAAATGTAAGGCTGCAAGAAAAGATTTTTTTGATAAACTTAATTTTTACCAGAAGTGTAACTCCGATATAAAAAGAATAAGCATGAGCAAAGCTTGGTCCAAATATCAAAATATTATTAGAAAAAAACTCTCCGAAGATCGCACAATTAATACAAATAAACTTATGGAAGCAAGATTGTCCAATGCTAAGGAATATTGGAAATTATTAAAGGGTTCAAGTACTAAAGTTTCACCATCGTCTGTTTCTGCAGACACTTTCGCCAAGTATTTTAAAGCTATTAACGACCCTGAAAGTAATTTTTATCAACCGGATGAAGACATTATGTATTTTAATTCCAGACATCTAAATGGTGAAATCCAAGTTATTTATACTTAAAGGAGTAGAAAGGGTTGATTTAGGCATGGTTAGTTTATGTTTGCTTTTATACCCGGATGACATTATTTTATTAACGAAAACAGCTGAAGATTTACAAAATTCATTAAACGTGTTAGCAAAATATTGCAACCGATGGAAATTACCGGTAAATATTACAAAAACTATGATAATGGTTTTTAGAAAAGGTAGACGTTTACCAAACAACTTATGTTTTTATTACTGCGAAAATATCATAGAAATTGTTAAAAGTTTTAAATATCTTGGTATTGTCTTTACGTCAAGGAGGGTCCCTTAACAAAAACGATAAAAATGTTATCTGGTCTAGCGCTTAAGGCAACTTTTAAACTTAAAAGATATATAAATAAATTCACCACTATAACCACAAAACATATATTAGATTTATACAATAAACTTATCACTCCTATTTTGAATTACTCATCTGAAGTATGGGGATTTAACAAAGGTGTGAAAGTCGAAAGTACACATCTAAATTTTTGCAAACGGCTATTAGGAGTTAAACTCTCAACCCAAAACAATTTTATATATGGTGAAACAGGACGTACTAGTTATATAGTCCAAGGATATTTTAATATAATCAAATTTTGGTTAAAAATTATTGCTTCAAACAATACCAAATATATCAAATTAGTATACAACATGATGAAAATGGAAAACGACGTATATGTTAATAGAATAAACTGGGTCTCAAAAGTGAAAAGTATATTACCCGCATTTGGATTTTATGAAATCTGGTATGATCAAAGCCTACGTGACACAAATAAAATCCTTAGCCTTTTTAAACAGAGATTAAAAGATTTTTTTGATACAGACTGGAATGCAGAACTTAATGACTCAACTAGAGCACTATTTTACCGTTCAGTAGCATCTTTTGAATTTAAACCTTATCTTGACATTGTTAACATTTCAAAATATAGTGTTGGATTATCAAGTCTCCGTCTTTCCTTCAACAGATTGGAAGCTTAAATAAACAATATATATATATAAACAAAGCGGCTGTGATATTACACAAGACGAATATCAAAAGTGGATATATCACGTGTTCATAACATTTAAGTATCTTAAATTATATAGTTTAAGTATTTGTAAACTGCCGAACTGCGTGTTTTATAAGCAAATAACACTGTATTACGGTCCATTTTCAATGTTGAAAAATACATAAAAGCATTTTAACATACTCTTGTGTTAGCTTATCCAGTAATATAGTCCGCTGTATTTTTGGTTGTGGATTGGTTTCTTTGGATGAATCGCTAAACGAACCCATGGCAACTGCTTGCGAATGGAGCTCAGGCTGTAATCCAGTTTCGGTCAATAATTCCAATTCCTAGAGTAATGAGTAATTACCAACCGTTACCAATATAAAGTTGAGCAGAACAAAACATAAACCGTATTTTTGCCTTAAGCATCTACAACTCCATCGTCGGATACCCAAGGGTGTCAATTTCGTTACTCTCCATACATCTCCCGTGGGAAATTACGCTAGCTCTGCGTTGTTTTATTTGAACAGAACAGAACAAAATACAGCTAACGTTAACGTCTCATCAAAACGGCGTTTGCGTGAAACTAGTGTTGCAATTGGATAACATGAAATCGTGAAGGAACCAATCATATGGCTGCATTGTTGCTTGGTAAAAACGACTCACACCTAGTGAATTATCCCACGGTTGATAAATGGAGAGTTTCGGGATGGATAACGTGTGGGTATCATCTTAAACAGATAACATGATACACACAATTTCGAAAGTATGAAAATATAAAGAGAAAACATGTTTTGTTATACTACACCAATAGCATGTTTATTTTAAATTATTATTGTCTTTGTTGTATTATTTCCCATTGCGCACGTGTACACTAAAGATATTTTGTTTACCATATCAGTGGATGTATTTCACTTCTATCTTTTAGATCATCCGAACTTGTATGTTTCTTATTACACACTAATTAAATACAGTATAATTCCAACTGAGCAGAAGCATCTGCCTATACATGATGACAAATGTTGTGTCCATCTAAACGAGCACTTGGGAGTTGTATTTACCAACCATCTTGTGAATATTCTTAAATTTAGCTTGAAAACCTATATTTTGACCTTAGATATCTAGTTTACCACGATAGATAGAATAAATATGAGAGTTTATTCTACTTTATATAAGGTGCACATACATGCATGCAATTTTTTTTTCTCAAAATACATTCTTGAGTTCAAGTCTAAGAATATTATTAAGAACGGTTGGTGAATACCATTCACGTTTCCACAATGACGTGAAACTGTATGTATACTACATCAGTGAGGTATCTGAAATTGCGCTAAAGTGTCTCAATTGTTAAACGATTTTTATAAAAAAAAAAAAAAGTCATTTTTTCTTATGAATAGATTTTGATGAAACTTCCCATTAATTCAGGTGATGGTTAATCGCCAGTTACAATACCATTGTTTTATATTATTTTATAAATATAGTTCTTAAAGTTAAATGTAAATCTGCCCAAAGTGCCCCCCCCCACAACCAGGCCCCCTCCCCCAAATTACGTCACTAGCTCCGATTGACATGTCTACTCAAGACACATTACTAACCAAGTCTGGTTATATATTATAGCGCGGGTGGTTAGAAGGCATGGAATATTTTCATAGAAATGTGGTCATAAACGGTCCCTTATTTCACATCCCTTGAAAAAAAACATCATAAACTTCACAAAAATATTTTGAATAAAGATATGTTTTTCCTAAATATAATATAGATTATGAATTTTAACAAATAAACTTCGCCCTGAACCATTTTCGCATCGAAAATAGTCCTGACCGTGGCAGGTAGTGTACAAGAGGCAGTAGCTTATCTTTGATTGATCAAACCGCTTAAATAAGAACAAACTGCACGTTTTGGTGTTGTCTCGGAGGAGAACAATTTTGTTGCAGTAGTACTCCCGACTTGTTATGGGAATAATTCTAATGAAAACAAATCACAAAGTTCATTCGTTGGGACACAGGTCAGTGCGAAAGCCCCACCCACTGGCAACACAATTTCAATCTACCCAGACTTGTATAGTCTAAGAGACAAAAACAATACAAACCTCAGCACCTTCCGCAGGCTTCTCGTCCTGTACGTATAAAGGTGTTTTGGTCACTGATATCCCCTTTTCGCTGTGAAATGCCGGTGTTTGGGAAAGGGTTTGTTTGAATTGTTTATCCACGGTTGCCAGGCACATGCTCATTACCCTTGTAATCTTTCCAGCAATAGCTTTGCATTTATCTTCTTCCTAAAACGTATACATGTATTTGAACAATATCTCATGTTTGAAGTTTTATGTTGTAGTCCATCCCAGAACCGGATATCTCTCCCGAATAAGGTCTTTTTACCCCGAATGAAACGGCTGGGAATTCTATGCCTGTCCCACAATTCATAGCAATTGAATGCTTACTAAACTGTGACGTTATTCCACATTTCAATTGAAGCAATTGATCAATCAACGTGCTCAAATGTGGCTTTCCCAACATTGCTATTTAACGGACCCAATCGGGAGAGCTACAGACTAATTATGTTGATAAAACACATCTACAGGGATATTTAATAGAGCGAAAGAAACTAAATTAATGGGAATGGCATTATGTAGATATCAATAAATAGCTTTATCGGTGAGCATATATATATATTGGCAAACTATATAATATATTGCAGAAAAATGTGGTTCGCCAATTTAAATGACTTAAAAAAAACCTAATATCCTACCAGCTTCATGTCACGAGACTGATTGTAGGTTTTTAAAAATAACTTTTAATTATTTTTTTGAACGGTTTTAACGACATTTTCAACACATTTCCGGATTCATTTTCTTTGGAAAAGGAAAACTTTAGAATACATCTAAGTAGATCCACCGCCCATCCGCAGTGATGGGTGAGAGGTAAATATTCTTGAGACGACACCTTAGACCACTCGGCCACGGAGGATCCATATAACCTTTAATTACTATACAATAACACTTCTTACACGCCTTACCTCCGCCCTCCCGCTCTTTCGCCCTTTCTCTTTCTGCTTCAGTACCTCATTTCCTTCCGTTATTATAGAAGAAGAAGAAAAAGAATGTTTTAATAACTTAAACATCGTTATTGTTTATATAATAAGGCAATAAAATCTTACTTCTCCAAGCTTTGAGCTCAGCTGACCGATGTATTCCTTCACAGACGATATATTTTGCTCAACCTTGTTCGCACGAAACAAATGTTTTGTCAACTTCCTGAATATGAAATAACGGAATAGCATTAGTGTGATCGTGTGATCATGATACTGTCATTCAACACAAACAAATACAGTAATGAACAACAATTATAGTTTTTTAAGCAAATACTTCATGAATAAAGAGATGCATAATTATAAACCAGTCCAAAAATTAATGTCAATAATTATGTTTATATTTTATCCACGAAAAAATCGAAAACTACGTGTTTATATTGTTAAATTTCTATATGAAGGATTTAAGGTTCGTAACTATTTGATTCATACCGTATTGCACATTTCATTCTTTGCTTAAACAACGATAACAAGAGGGCCAAGATGGCCCTATATCGCTCACCTGGCTGACCTTGAGTTACCCAACTTAGAAGATTATATAATACATGTACACTTAAAATTCCAGAAAAACAAGAAGATTTTTTAAGTTTTTACTATAGTTTATATAGTAAACTAACCCCACCCCCTGGCTGCCATGTTTTTATGACGAATCAAGACGGCTTGAACAAACTTGGTAGAGGGTAACCCAAGGACCATTTCTGTGAAATTATTTTAAAATCGAGCCAGTAGTTTTTGACAAGAAGATTTTTTTAAAGTTTTTACTTTAGCTTACCAACGGTCAGCTCCTACTGAAGTTTTGAACGTCGAATTTCAGTTTCAGCAACAGTCTATATGAACAATGACACCAAAGTGCAGAATTGAATTACACTCTTGTCAATCAACTATGCATCTCGCAAACACAAAGGATGATTACGTCATACGTGGAAAGTTACTTTGTTCATGGAAAACTCTGATTGACATTGAAAAAAAATGATCGGTTTCAATTAGACGCTTGATGTTTTAACTCTATGCAAGGGAAACCTTGATCTTGGTCAGCCGAGCAATTGCGTTGCCTAGCAACCTATACGATGTTGGCACAGGGTGTAAACATATATGCCGAAAATTGCCTTGGGATATTTGGGTCAGAAGTAACCGATTATTGCAATTTGCATTCCCACATATGTGGTGACACTTATCCACGGATTACAGAATATACCAAATATTCAACAGAAGACTGCATTTGTTTGTCGGCATCATATTTGCCGTTGATTCGATAACGGTACATGAACGTATACTGGCATAAGGTCAGTTGTGAGTGCAGGCAATCGCTACTGTAGGAATTTTAATATTTAGGTGACCCAAATCTCACCCACTTCCTTTTCGAAAATTCTGGGTCTACTTAAGGAAGGGTCAATGCAAAAAACTGAGATCTGAAGGTCAAAAAGTCCCCTCGACTTATGGCCCGACTCACCTTATGGCCGACGATATACGGTATATAGTACCCATATATAGTAACCCCATCCCCTGGCAGCCATGTTTTTTTATGAATCAAGATGGGTTGAACAAATTTGGTAGTGGGTCACACAAGATACATTTCTGTGAAATTATTTTTAAATCAAGCCAGTACTTTCTGACAAGAAGATTTATTAAGTTTTTACTATAGCTTATATAGTGAACTAACCCACCACCCCCTGGCTATCATGTTTTTGACGAATCAAGATGGCTTGAACAAACTTGGGAGAGTGTCACCCAAGGAACACTGAGGAAAATCGAGCCAGTAGTTTTTGACAAGAAGATTTTTTTAAAGTTTTTACTATAGCTTATATAGTAAACTAACCCCAACCCCTGGCCGCCATGTTTTTTGACGAATCAAGATGGGTTGAACAAACTTGGTAGTGGGTCACACAAGGAACATTTCTGTGAAATTATTTTAAAATCAAGCAAGTAGTTTCTGACAAGAAGATTTATTAAGTTTTTACTATAGCTTATATAGTAAACTAACCCCACCCCCTGGCCGCCATGTTTTTGATGAATCAAGATGATTTGAACAAACTTGGTAGAGGGTCACCCAAGGACCGTTTCTGTGAAATTATTTTAAAATAAAGCAAGTAGTTTCTGACAAGAAGTGTTTTAATTTTTTACTATAGCTTATATAGTTAACTAACCCCACCCCCTGGCCACCATGTTTTTTGACGAATCAATATGGCTTGAACAAACTTGGTAGAGGGACATTTAAGGAACATGTCTGTGAATTTATTTTAAAATTGAGCCAGTACTTTCTGACAAGAAGATTTATTAAGTTTTTACTATAGTTTATATAGTAAACTAACCCCACCCCCTGGCTGCCATGTTTTTTGACGAATCAAGATGACTTGAACAAACTTGGTAGAGGGTCACCCAAGGATCGTTTCAGTGAAATTATTTTAAAATCGAGCCAGTAGTTTCTGACAAGAAGAGTTTTAATTTTTTTGCTATAGCCTATATAGTAAACTAACCCCACCCACTGGCCACCATGTTTTTTTTGACAAATCAAGATAGGTTGAACAAACTTGGTAGAGGGTCACCCATTGAACATTTCCGTGAAATTATTTTAAAATTGAGCCGGTCCTTTCTGACAAGAAGATTTATTAAGTTTTTACTATAGCTTATATAGTAAACTAACCCCACCCCCTGGCCGCCATGTTTTTTGACGAATCAAGATGACTTGAACAAACTTGGTAGAGGGTCACCCAAAAACCATTACTGTGAAATTATTTTATAATCGAGCCAGTAGTTTTTGACGAGAAGATTTTTTAAGTTTTTACTATTAAATTAGCTTACATAATAAACTAACCCCACTCCTTGGCTGTCATGTTTTTTGACGAACCAAGATGACTTGAACAAACTTGGTAGAGGGCCATCCAAGGAACATTTCTGTGATTTTATTTTAAAATCCAGCCAGTAGTTTCTGACAAGAAGATTTTTTTAGTTTTTACTATAGCTTATATAGTAAACTAACCCCAACCCCTGGCCGCCATGTTTTTTGACGAATCAATATGGCGTGAACAAACTTGGGAGAGGGTCACCCAAGGAACATTTCTGTGAAATTATTTTAAAATCAAGCCAGTAGTTTCTGACAAGAAGATTTTTTAAGTTTTTACTAATTAAACATGCCCTGCCCCCTGGCGGCCATGTATTTTGAAGAATCAAGATGGCTTGAACAAACTTGGTAGAGGGTCACCCAAGGAACATATCTGTGAAGTTATATCAAAATTGGCTCAGTGGTTTAAGAGGAGAAGTTGTTAGAAGCTTAAAGTTAACGACTGACGACAGACGACGGACGACAGACGACGGACACTAAGTGATCACAAAAGCTCACCTGTGAGATTTCGGCTCAGGTGAGCTAAAAAAACGTGTGTCCATGCATGCGTGCGTCTGTGTATGTATATATTTTTACTGTATCTCATCTATTTTTTATATACTTGTACACTTCGTTACTTACACTATTCAAAATATAAAGATTGCACTATGTTATTGTTACGCCTTTGCCATATGACCTACAACAGTGGCGTAGCTGCCTTTACGCTATAACGCCCGGTTTGCACATATTTTTGCGTTCACATCATTATATCTCCTAAAAATACCCCTCAGAACGCAGGAAATGCAATCTGAAAGTCTTTTTTCTGCTGGGACATGCCCCGAGATCTCGCTAGAACCTGTTGGGCTTGCACATCATTTTAAGGTCAGCTACGCCACTGTACAATTATTGTAAATAATCAAAGGCATATGAAGGCAAATTGAATTGAATTGAAAATCAATAACTTTATTCAGAAATATATACTATACAGAAGACGTTTTAATATCAGTCTACTTAAATTTCGCACTAGCGTCCAATTTTTTTTATCGTCTGATTACATTGCCTCGGTTTTCAATTTGTTTATAAATGTATAGGTAATGATGACATTCTATTTAATCAAGTACACTTAGAGTTGGGAGCGTGGTACACATCACACGATACATAATTTGAAAAATTAAATGTCACGTGTTCGAATGTTTCATTTGCACATGTATTTTAATTGATGAAATCTACTGAACTCGAGTGCTCGTTTCCTTTATACGCTAAGTTTCTTGCATTTTTGTTGTTGTTGTTGTTTATGGGGTTTAACGCCATTTTCAGCACATTTCAGGTTATATATGGCATATCCATTTTTATTGCTGGAATAATAAAGTTTTTTGGGCGAGCTGGTCTCGAACCTACGGTCTTAGCGGCGAGAGGTAAAAATGATCTTAAGACTTAAGTGGTGAGTTCTTCCGACAGAGCAGTGTAAAAAATCATTACAAAAATTTAAATAAAAAATAAGTAAGTTCATATCATTATTGTTAATTCTCGTGTTAAAAAGAAATTGACAGTAGCACCTTTACATTGTCTTAACAATATACACTTACCCCATCTCCTTCAATGTGTACTTGAAGCAACTCTGTAGATTCTTGGTACAGTGGTCCATTGCCAGAGACATCATTGCTAAACTGTGCTCTTGCAGTTTTTGTCTGGAAATAAACATAGTTTACATTAAGCAAATGAAAATAATTACAAGTTTTCAAGTTTTTGATTAGCAAATCGGCAACATAATGCCTTTGACAATTTACAAAATATTATTACATGAGATATGGCAAAGACAACAATACATACAGAACTACAAATTAAGTATATATTTAATAAAAACAACAAAATAACATAAAAAACGGATAATGTATTTTTTCTACTTGACAACAATTTACAAATAAATAGTATAGGTAAATCAAGACATAACAGCTCATGTTAAAGATCGTAAAAGCGGCATGCACATATCAGAATTGATAACGTATTTAGAATGAATGAAGACAGATTGCTTGACAAAAATGTAAACTGATAATCTAATTAGAACACGTATACTTTAACATCTAAATGAGTTCATATAACATTTTTCTCGGACAAAATACATATAAATCAAAGGCCTTAAAGGCCTGAGGGAAGGCTCGCTGCTTGTGTTAATTCGAAAATGTAGGTTCGGGAAATTGGAAAACTTAGTTAGATTTCTGATATGTTAAGTAAGAAAGCGATTCATTGGGATTTAGAAAAGAATGTGGTGTGTTTGATATTTCTTTTGTGGATCTGTATATATGATCTCCTCCATACAATACAGAGTCCATATCAATACTTTTCCAACAGTAGCTATCAAACGGGTTAAATAATGCATTTGCAAAAAAATTAGGCCCTCCCAGGGAGGGTGGGGTGGGGGTGGGGGGTCCCTGTCCTCTGAATCTCTTAAAGTAATGCCTACTGTCCCACAGATCTCCAAAAGTATTTGCCGAAGTTCCCCAAAAGTATTTTGTCCATGTTCCCCAGATCTCTTAAAGTATTTCCACTGTTCCTTAGATCTCAAAAAGTTTTAAACATAGTTTTCTGAAAGTACCAAATAGTGTTTCCTTAAGTAAAACGTCTACTATATTATTCTCTATGTTTTTTTTACATCATCATAATAAGCAAAATCCATGTACTGTCTTCTTTTCCTTGTTTAAAATATCTATGGTCTATAGCTTGAACTTTCAGAAAAAAGGTGTTTTTAAAGTTTCCTTAAAAATGTGCTTGTAAGCCCTGTGGCAGGGAGCATTTGTGGTTCAATCACGCTGGTTCAAGAACTTCAAGAGTTTGTGGTTATACAAATGCTGTGCAAATTTGGATAAATTTCTTTGAAAATGTGGGGGATGCTATAGTTTCTACCAGAAAAAGGTTAACGGATGGACGACGGACAATTTACCACGACATAGGCCCCGCCGGCCTTTGGCAAGTAGAGCCAAAGAAGATATCGATGGAAGGACAGAAGAGACAAAAAATGAACAGCTGAACGGTTAATTTACAAAAGGCAATAAATACACATAAATAATTGACTTTATTGTGTAAACACGATCTAATAAAAAAAATTAGATGCCGGGTAGGACTGAACACCAGTCCATTGAACACCAGTCCTTACGATCCGAAATCGACGATATTAACCACTGCACTTTTCTGCCTTTAAGCATCAGTACTGTAAATATATCTTTGCTCGGAATTACCATCCAAAATTTATTTCTAACACATAAGAAACCTCCAAAGCTGTCAACAGCTGTTTCAAGCAGTCGACATCTCATCTTAAAAGTAAATTATGGTCATATGAACAAGTATAAAAATTATACATAAAATCGGTGACTTAATTACAGAGACTGGCAGGCTATTAGCAATATAATGACCACGGCACTTTTAGTATTTCTATAATTATTCTTCGAATCTGTGTCGGAATTTAACAATTTTGGTGCCAAAGTAAAGTTGATAAAAATGATGTCCAATTCCAATTATCAATTATTTAATATTTTTCTTCTGAATTTAAATTATTACAGATTGAAATCGAAATATGTTGAAATTTCACGAAAAAAAACGAAACAAAAAACGGTAGTCTTGATTTAACAAATACCATGTACGTTTAAACAAAACACAATAATAATAAAAATATTAGGTAGAACGATAAAGCAGTAAGTTTTCCATCGGTGGCGAAAGTTTCATATTGATATTTATTGAAGTCGTTTTTCTTATTTCTTATTTCAAAAATGGGTTAAAAAAGAGAAAATGATCACACAAGAAAACTTTAAGCTATAATTCTTCATTTCTTTAAATATAAAAAAGAAAAAAATAATCGCCCAAATCAAGCCCTTTCTTTTGATACCATAATCACAAACATATGTTGTTTGGTTTTGGAGGATGTGTGTTTCCATGATTTAGAAAACGCCATGTGGTCTAGTGGTAAAGCACCGGACCCGTGATCGGAGGGTCGTGGGTATTTCAATCCTTCGCCACGACTATGTGTGGTGTCCTTGAGCAAGACATTTTTTTCCATATATTCTTAGTATTGGTTATACCCAGGAAGACTTCAAGCGTGATTTGTCTAAGTCGTAAGAACTTGTTTCACAATCGAAGTAAAATAAATAAGTTTAAACTTAACTAGAAAAAGCCAAAATGTGCCACCTGAAATTTAGACAAGTGCCTCTCTGTTTATATGTCTGATAATATAGCCTATATCATTACAATGGACACGTACTAGCTGACACTACTAAATTAGGCCACAACAACCTAACTATTTTGTTACAACCAAATGTTTGTCCTGACATTTATACAGTCATGTGTTGTATAGTTGTATATGCCAAAAAGTTAATATAACACTCTATATTATATACTATTTAAGACACAGTTCAAGTGTTCAATATACAGTGAATACGGGTTATCACTATACTAAATTCACAATTCAGTGCAAGACATGCATGTCAGATTACTATCGCACGAGGGGCGAAGTGACACGTGATTAGCTGATCCAAAGACTTAAATAGAGAAGGAAAAGAAACTGCTTGAGATTTTATGAACGTTCACATATTCACTCAATATCTTGTGAAATCTCGTTTACAATTAACGTAACTTCAATTCATCTCATGAACATCAATCAATATTCTCTCTGTGCACAATGAAATTTGCAACAAAACGAGGTAATTCCTATCAAATTGTGTTGAAATTTGTTGAAGTACTTGTGATAACAAAAACTATAGAATATAAGGAAAGTACTTGATAGTTTACTTCAAACTGAAATATTGTTAGTACAAGACCATTTTGCATATTTAAACATAATAAAACATGTAAGGTTACAGTCATACAGCTTACATTTTATGTATAAGAAATCAGTTTCCTGCGGAATCTGAACGATTAATTCTTCGCGTGCTCTTTTAGCAATATGCAAGTTTCCTATCCTTCTACTTAAGTCCTTGGCTGATCTGACATTTTCATAAGAGGTCATGCAGGTATCAAGTTAGTTTAGCAATAAACCTTTTATTGTATACCTTTTTTTTAAGTTTTAATTCTAATTTAGATTTAAACCTTCAGCAGTTTGTATATTTTGTAATTAAAAATATAAGGTTTTTATGTCCAGTAAATAATAAAATATCTTTTATGCATAAAGCATGTCGATTGAGGAAAATAGCCGTTAGAAAGCAACAAAGCGTAGCGTCATGAACATTATATGGAAGCAATAAATGTCAATATGCGATGCAAAATGTGTAATACACTGCGACATCCTGAAAACAAGAGTTGTCAGAAGACAACAAAGCTCGCCTATGGGATAAAACTCGCCACCCATGCAAAGATTGAGATTGGAAGCAAACACAAAAACTTAAACTCAACTAAACCCAAAAGTTTAACCTGGGTGTCTACAGCGACACCGACACCGACGACGATGCCGGAGTCATGGTAATAGATCTCCTGGACATTGTCCCGGCGAGCTAAAAAAGGTTTGTATTTATTTTAGGTAGATCTACACAATGAACTTTGAATATCTTACTTTTCACACATGTGGACAAACTGCTCATGCTGGTTAAGGTCACGGTATTTTTTGTGTCTCGCCATGGTAACAGCTATGCCAATAATTTTCTGCTTTAAATTCTCCGCCTTTGAAAGACTAAAATAAAAAAAAAAAGAAAACTTAACAGGATGTCCACGTTCATGACAACAACGCTTTCTTTGAGAGTTGTCTTTTGGGGCAACTAGATCAGTACATGATATGAAAAATAAAAATAGCTGTTTAAAATAAAGCGGGTCAGAAGTGTAGTTGATAGAGTTCACAACAAATGGTCGATCCCCAGCCTCTAAAAACAACACTGAGTACTGGGCTGCGTTCAGTTCGGTTAAACATTTGATAATGTAAGCTAACATAATTTCCTGGACACTGGCTCAGCCTCATATTAGCATGCACAATGCAATGATTTTAGGGAACCAGGCATTAAACATGTTTGCTGTTTAACGGTGCTGAACTCAGCAATAGTTTTACCCAGGAAGCAGACTCGAGAGAGGACCGTATGAGCCTTGAACATTATTCGCAATCGAGCTTTATTAAATTAGTATAAACTAAAATAATCATACCAGTTATCGTCGTCGGCACATCCAAGTGGCTTTTTTAATCTCTCCAGCTCCTGTTTCAGTATCGTCTGACTAAGCACTTCAACATATCCCTCTGTTTCATTAAGGCGATTTATAATCTGGATTAAGTTGTAAGCATTTAAACATCAATGAATATTTTTATGGTAAAAATGACAAGAGAGCAGGAGATATAGAAAGAGAGAGGGCGAGCAGCTCTCAACAACCATATATATACAAACGGTCTGTGTTGTGTCTTTAGAACCTTTTCAAATCTTACATTTTTATAAACTAAATGTACATTTATGACGAAAAAATCATTATGTATTTAGCTAGAATCATGTTAATGCCACTGAGGGCTAACATACGATCAGTTAACCTAACCACTCTTTTCCTGAGATCCTGAAAGTTAACTAGCAGTCAGGCACACCTATCTCTGCAAGTATCGGATAACTGTTCCACTTGAAGCAGCAGTGAGAAATGAATGAAAATTAGACAAAATGCTGTATGTTAATAATCATGGAGACTGTAACTGGGTGGCGATTCCAACTCGCGACCCTGGATTGATAGTCAGACGTGCTATCAGGCTTGGCATTATATATGTACTTTGTTCCAATGAATACACAACGTATTTGAATAATACATTCAGTATACCTGTTTATAAAATTGGTCCAACGTTTCATCTTTCAAAAAGTCCTCTAGTTGGCCGATGCTATGCCTCAGTAGTTCTAAGGTGTCCCTGTCAGCAGCCGAGTCAACCAATGTCATAACGGTAGTAAACAAGCTGATCATTATTTTTAAGGAGCTGAATAATGAGTTGTGCTGTATCCGCTTCTCCCAGAGTGCCTTCCTCACTTCCGGTATAAAGTTTTCTGAACGCAGAACAATTATCTTAATGTATTGTCTGAAAAGAAAAACAAAATAGTGCATGGATACGAGTTAAGAATGCAGTTTTAACGCCATGTTCAACACATTTCAGGTTATATATGGCAAATCCAGTTTTACTGGTGGAGAAAGACCTGACTGAGTAGAACCAAGGTCCTTCCGCTGGAAACTGGAAACTTTCTCACATAAAGATTTTGGAACAAGCGGGACTCAAACCTACGAGAGGTAAGTGATCTTGAAACGATGCCTAAGACCACATGGCCACAGAGGACCCACTCGAGTTAACAAGAATAATGGTGTAAATTTGTCAGGTGATATGAGAAATACTTTTAAATCGATGGTTGAAATGCTGTCACCCTCATAACCATATAAGAGTATGAAGATGCCATGAAACGCCAAATATCAATGCATGAAAAATATAATCAACAACACATTTGCCTACAATAATTTAAAATTCTTTGCTTATTGCTTATGAAATTGATTTAACCATTAAAGGGATGCAACGTGTGAAACATCATGAACTCTATGTTGCATCGGCATAACTTCTATTTGTCATTAACAAGTTATGGCAGTTTGATGGTTATCCCTCCGACACGCCATCTGGCCATTACAAATTAATTGCTAAATCATCATCCAATTTTTTTCTTAAAAACGGGGAGGGCAGAATGATTTTATTTATTTATTTTTTTTTTTTATGAAAATTAAAAGGATCGGAGAGGCATGAAAATTAAAAGGGCGGGCAATTAATTTAGTACGGCCTCTTCCGAGTTAAGACATTAAATGCATTACATGAACAAAGTTGAGATGTTTTAGATAATTCATGCGCACATCCACACATATAGCGAGTACGAACAAAACCTATATAGTATTGTCCAAAACGATCAAATGCGAATGTTGCTTTAAAAGTAGGAACATGAATGCTGTGGACAATGTAAATATCTTCATGATTTGTATCTGATTTGATGGGATTGTGTCCGCTAAATAAATGTGATTACCTTCAGTAAGCATACAGTACTGACAGACACAAATTAGGTTAATTCTTGGCATTCCTTTTAACCGCCTTACGCAATTTATTTGAAATTCCTTCTATTCGAGAGTACAATTAGAGACAGGCATACTAATTAATCAATGAACAAAAGGACGGACGAACATGAAAAGGAACAAACAGTTTAATTTATATGTACAAAATGTATGCGGAAGAAAATGACATTGAATGCTTCTCTTTATTAAAAAAAAAATCAAAACATATATTTAGGCGGAGAGTAAAGAAGAAACAGATAGCAAACAGTTTAAATCATACACAATGTCACAAATTATGTAGAAGAGTTTAAAGGGATTATATTGGCATAGTACCTGTCCTAAATACACACACCCAGCATGAAGATACACTTATAACATAGAGATAAACGCGTCCAATTGCATAACCTCTTTATTAGAAACATCGGTTTCTGAAGTCACGTTTTTGTTTTTGTTTACATTTGCCATTTTCAACGAACTGTTTTCAGGTTTTCGATCAATCATCGGATAACATCGTGAAGACGCGTTCCCAATCTCGTTTTCGAGGCTTTGTTCGCGAAGTTTACAGAGTCCGATGTAAACATTGCGCAATACCTTATTGCGCAACGTATTAAAGTTTTGCCAATATTCAATTACTGTTAATTTGATAACTTTCAAGTAAAAAAAGGTTATACGTCAATACATAAGCATTATTTTGTGCACACTGCATACAGGAAAAGTCTGGATTAACATGTTTTTGTGTTACTTGTCATTATAATCCCTTTAAGAAAAAACATTGCTTCTCGTTATCTAACAAAAATCAAAACTTAAATTTTGGCAGATAGTATAGTGAACAGAAAGTTAACAGTTTAATTAATAGAAGTCACAAATTATGCGACATGATTTCAGTAAATTTCAATAATTCCCTTTATTCAACTTAAAAACTAAATTTAGGTAGTAAATAAACAAGAGTATTTTAACGTTGCAACATTACACAAAAATGAAAAATATGTTCTGAATAAGGACTTTGCAATTGCTTCACTTGTTTTAATGCTGTTAATTAAATCGTATTAATGTGATAACGTGTTATTCCTGATCATCATCTTATTGACATGATTCGAGCTGCCAATCAAACAAGTCGATAATCCAATCAGCGATCAATAATATATCTCACTACCATTTTCCTTAGACAAGCTAAATCTCTAAATAAACAATACACTAAATTGCATTGTATTTACTTGGACAATGTCACTGTACCTGTAAAACATCTCTCCCTTCAAAGCATGGTGCTGTTGCTCGAGAATATCCTCTATTCTGGTACAAATAAAAACGGCGATATCTGAACATTTTTTCGCAGTCTTGGCATCCTTTTCTAGATTTTGAAGTCCATCTAGTTCAGGGAATTTAGCTAAAATATAAGAGTTATAATCGATTTTGAAAAAAATAATGGATTCATTCATTGTTCCGTACGGCAAGATATACAGTTTATTTTTTCAGGTGTTCCTGCTATGCATTTTATATTAAATATTTATTTAATGAGTATATATTAAGGAATTTAAGGTATATATAATTTCTTGCCAATGTGTTAAACTGATTTTTTTGCAGAAACTGCTTTTTATATTCTACCCATTTGAATAATACTTGCCATTATTACATAAATGATAATGCTATTTTTTATTTGTCTTGAACCTTTATTATATTTATAGCTTGACATGTATTTATCAACAAAATTCAATAATTTTCACATATCATCCATGGTACCATTAGGGGTGTTGATTCACACATTCCCGCATTTTCATATTAACACACTATAGCGGAAAAAAAACAATCAGTTTTCCATCAAATCTAATTAGAAAACGCATGGGTTAGTAAGTGAATTTGGAAATATACATTTTTATAATTACACCCTGTGAGTGAAGGTCTTGTGATAGTCATCCTAAAATAACTACTTAAAACTTAAAAGCAATGATGTTCGTTTAGGCATCGAAGTGGTTGGTACCCATGCAATACAATTTACGTGATAGCAAAAAGTTTAAAAAATCCGTTTGCTTCAAGAAATAAAAGGAACAGCAAACATTGCATATTATCAGGTAACTGAACTGCATGGTGCAAGAATGAAATTGTTGTTTATGAGCAATTTATTAACTTTATGCATGTGTAAATAAAATAATTTTGAATTCTTTATCAGATTCAGGGAATGAATAAAATGTTTCAAGGATGGTTAATTCAACCCACCCTTTAACACAAACAAACCGCAAGTCTCAGAAACAAATCCACAATCAGCTGACACATTTAAATGACTCCCAAAATAATAAACACTGGTTACATGAGTGCAATCTTTCAACACACCTACACCCAAATCCTGAGTTCTTCGTGACCGATCGGTCAACTGTGATGTCTTGTATTGAACATTTAACTATTACCGTTGAGGTCGTAGGTTTGAGCCAGCTCATTTCAAAAACTGCATGCAAGAAAGTAAACCAGTTAATGGCAGAAGGATAATGGTTCTACTGAGATTCATTCTGACGTCTTTTACCAACCAATAAACTACATATGGCATATAAAACCTGCCATATGTTGAAAACTGGTTGAGCCCAAATTTAAAAATAAAAGGAAAGTAAAGAAAAAACAAATCCAGAAAAATAGGTCTACTGTTTAACTGCCACAAAATATACATATGCTATTTGTTGATGCCAACCCCTTTTCACATGACCTGCATCCTGGTCTTAAATAAGACAATAGAAATTATCAAAATTGTGATGTATCCAACGGTGATGGTTTCTAGTGTCTAGATAAAAGGTAAGATACCGAAATTAAATATATAAGTACGGACGTACCGACAGCAAGTGCATTTCATAGTGTGTATGCTGGTATCGTATAACGCAGTGTCATGAATTGACTGAAAATATGTATGTATAAATAGTGTAAACTTTGTACAAAATGACATGTATAAGGTAACCACTATTAGAAACTGGAATTTCAAAATAACTCGCCTAATACAAGATATTGTCACTGATATCAACTTACGCAATTCCGTTATTTTCAATGCACTATTTTCCATTGAGCGTCTGTTTACAAGATAAAGTCTTTTTTTAAAAACAGATTTCGGATAATCCTCTACTTTAGCCAATGGATCCACGACATCCGACACATCTCTATCCAACCATAGAAGAAGCTGGTCACCAGCAGGCACTTCAGTTTCTGCTGCAAGCTTTTCTTGAATGTATGCAAAACTACAGAAAAAAAAACACGGTAATGGGTGATAGTAAAACAGACATTTCCATTTCAAAACAAATTCAGTGATAATTATTTATTAACCACATTTTCTGGTTAAACATATTAGGAGGTGAAGAAATGACTATATTATATGGCCCAATCGTGTAAGCCTAACATAAAGGAAATAATGATTAGATAAAAATCTGGGGCATGAAAAATTTACAAGAAAATTTGTCGTAAATGTAAACCAACAATTATTCATAATAGTCGTCCAAATGAAGCCAAAGTTGGTTAAATCATGCAGAATGTCATATATTTATTTGGAAATACAATCATTTTAAGGTTGATCAATACAAATGTTACAATACAGCAACATCGTCAAATTGACTTACAGCAATTCTTATCGCTAGTTAGTTTGTGAAACGTAATCCAGGAATACAGTCTGGTGCAACTGAACACATTAGCATTATGAAGCAGGACAGCGGTCACATTCAGAGTGGAAAAAACATCTCCACGCTCCACTGAACAGTATGTTATTAACAAATTAGACCGACATCAAATCAATGAATTTGCAAGCGTCTCCATTCTATCAAAAAAAAAATGCTAAGGTAAAAAAATATTTTTTTTATTTCTCAATGATGTTATCACGTGACAGTGTTTATTCATTCAGGTATAATCCCTTGGCCAATCGCCAATGCTTTTGTAACACGGTCCCTTTCACTACAAACTTTGGACCATTGAAGTGTACTTAAATAAAACGATCAAAAGGGCTCATTGACTGATTCTAATGTTTAAAATATTTTAAAATTCAAATGTACCAAATGTATGACATTATATGCCATGTATATTTTAAAGTCTCTCTATGCCGCTGCAATCTCTATTCCTGTTGACATGCCCACACATAAGACTGTGTTAAACAAATAACAAAAAAAACTACAACACAGAATGAAGTATTCAAAACACCGATCATAAATAAATAATTATCTTTTATTAATATCAAATCAAAAGAATTAAATGATTATTAAAAATAAACAATTAATCGTCAAAAACAATTGAAATGTTGAATTATTCTATATAAACTAAGAATAGTCTATGCCTCGCATGTCAAGATGGTTTTCCAGTATTCTTAATGCTGCGTAAAAAAGGTAGTATATAAAGGGGAATAAAACGGTATAGATGTCTTAAAAAATGAAATTATTGAAATGGATACAAAGCATCTCATAATCATAAAAATACCACAGTGCATATTACATATAAATAGATTAAAATAAAAAGTATTCAATTTATCTAAATTGACAAAACATGTAAGAGAAATCAACTACAGTCGTCAGTCACGCGCAAGATGTCCGCATTCAAAGTCATGTTATTTAATTATAGCGTAAAGTTGAAATTCACTGACAAGGCATAGTGGAAACTTTTATCTTTCTGCTTACGTGTCTGTCTTGTTCACGTAAAGCCGGATTTCCGTGGCCGCACAGCAAACGAAGATATTTAACACTATCATGTTATGAATATCATTGACAGCCCGGAAATATTGGTCAAATGACCACATCTTTGCTGGGTCTATATCCATCAAGCCAGCCAATAGGTTCACCAGCATGGTCTGTAATTGTCTGGAAAAGAGTGCAATTGCTGTTCAGTTTCCCCTATTTCCTTAACTTGCCTAAAGCATACTCTTCCATCAATGTTATAGAGGTGGTGATTAACAGGTGGCTAAGTCAAAGAAATTAGACACCGATATGACTTTGTGTCACTTCCAGAGACTGATTTGTATGTTTATTCTTCACAAATGTAATCACTAAAGGTGAACAAAAATAATACAGTCACACCTGTGCAAGTGGTCACCTCTATTAAGCAGCCACTTGTCTTAAGCAGCCATTTGCTACTTCCCATTTCCATGCTTTCAAAACAAGTTTACCTGTATTTAGCAACAACCTGTCTTAAAATGCCATTTTTCTCCTTCCCTTGACTGGCTGTTTTAGACAGGTTTGACTGTATATGGTAACGGGGATTGAGGCGTTTGAAAACTAAAAATAAAGTTTCATTTCTATCACTACTATGTATAAGTTATAAAATAGTTTGAAAGTTACAAAGGGGCCAAATATTGACATAATAACAATTAAATAAACAAAAAGTTATTGCATTTTTCTAAAATTCATTAAAGTCTAAATAAGTTGTATTTGCATTCAAATGGAATACCTTATTTGTATCTTGCCAGCTCACATTACCATGCACAATTCCAGTACGTTTTTGCGGTTTAGATTATAATTTATAAAAAATGAATTTATTTGTTTTGAGGGTGTTTCAATTGTAATGAATGACATTATTTCAGTTCAATCACCACATTTTATTGATAACAGTGGTTTAAGCATATTTTACTGACATATAAACACATATCGCATTATATATTGTGCATGTTAATGATAAAGGATTGTAGACAAAATAGGTCTGCCACATGTTCTCTCAATATTAGATACCTCCATTTCCTTTATTAAATGGATAATACTGACAAATCTAGGATGACGTGATTAAATTATCTTAATATGTTGACACCATCTGTTATATACTCCACACCTGCCACGGTCGGACCCTGACAAGAAGCAGCTGCGACCATCACATTTATGTCATTATCTGAGACAACTGGTTTATTGGACAGCGTATTTATAAAGAATTTCAAAATTGAAAAAAACGTATTGGTGTTTGGTGTGTTTAAACTTTATAAAAAAAAATATATAATTTAACAAACTATTTATGGCCACTACTTGACAATATTGTCTGATGCCAAGACAATGGCGTTGTAAACAAATATAATATTTTCATTGGTCCAACTTGTAAGCGTGAAGTAATCTATTATTAAAGATATAAGATTAAACATATGGAAGCAACGTCGTTAAGATATTTTATTGTTGCATGAAATTCTACAAAAACTTCTCCCATGCTTTAATGCAATAACATATATATCAACTAATATACGGTATACAAAGGTAAGTGACATAAAAGGAATGATATCAATGTAAATACGGTGTCAAACATCGCTGTAACACCAAGTCTACATGAATTCCAATCATATCATGACGGTTTCTGCTTCAGTAGTAGAATAAACAGTATGATAGATAGAATAAAATGCTCAACAGCAGACAAAGCATTCACAAAACCGGGCCTGGATAGCTCAGTTCAGTCAATCAACCCAATCCCCGACCGGCCTGTCTCCGTGATGATTGATATACAACACTGCGTCAAATTGTCATTCGTCTTTCACCACTGATTCAAGTGGGAAATTTATCAGTTACTTGTGTAGATGATTTGTGCTCGAGTACTTGTAAACCTTCCACATTCCTTGGAATAGTTGTTAGGTTAACTGATCGTCTGTTAGACGTTGATGGCATAAAAATGACGCTAAACATTCAAATTAAACTGTCTTTTTCAATCGCTGGACACCTAAATAACAGACCTGCATTTGATTCTTTCAGATGTATTTTGATAACATATTTAGGATTCAAGTTATCTTAAATAAATGTGTATTCATTTAATCCAAAGGGTTGGTTTTTGAATGATGACCATTCAACAATGCAATTATTTCCTTTCTCTGTAAGGGGTTTATTGTAAAGCGTTCTATTCATGATTCCTCTCTGCTGCATCTTCTAAACTGACATGACAATTAACTATAACAGCTCTGGTTAAACACATATTATCATGTTCATTTCCAATTGCAACAATACTTCTTTTTCTTTTGTTTTCGTAGATCTTTTAACCTATAAACACACCATGGTTAAGACAGGTTTTCCAGATTTCAGTGGTAAATTGATATCGGTGACTTCAAATGATGCTAAACCATTATTCAGTTTGAATTCATTATTTCTTTTTCTCATTCAACAAAGAGCAGATATAGCAACTCTTGTTATTTGACTGGTCACATCTTCAATGCATTTTTTACTAACTCTAAAGGCTGTAGGTCTTTAATGAATGGTTTGAATTGTGCTTCAAGAACACACACCTTGGATATTCTTTCAAGAACAAGGAAAATTTGAGGAATATAAATCATAAAGCTGCATCACATAAAACTACAATGTATTTCACATCAGTCATTGTTCTCTTTTTTTCAATGTCATTCTTAATTGCTTTGGCTCTTTTGTTAATGATGTTTTGCAGATGTCCATAATCACCATCATTTCCGCATTATCTCCAGGATCAGAAAAAAAGACTGCATTCATCTACTTAAGATCAAAATGAGTTAGACAGAAAAAGGATAACCTACGTTGGATAGTATTGCAATGGTAACAGATAATGAGAAGAAAACAACCAAAAATGCAAAAACAAGTGCAGCCTCTTTTTAACAACGGTCCTTTTCAAAGAAATTCTCTCAATTCCATAACCCTATCTCTCAAATTTCACATTTCATTTCAGGTTTAAATTCCCCAATTCTGACCAAAAGCTACATTGTATGTTCAAGTCGAAAATCGAAAAATTATACTAAATTTTTAAAAGAACAAGTTAATTTTTGTTCGCCATCAACTCTATGTATGTTAATTGACATGGAAAAAAACCTTACCAGAGTCCCCGCATAACTACCACCACTACTGTACTGCATGTATAAAAGAGCTGGTAATTTGTATTAATGGGAACTCTGTCCAGTCCAAAGCAGGGACAAACTGTCAGGTTTCTGATTCCAGTGGCTGGACAGATATCAGAGAAATAAAAAGTTGATAAACTGATTCCTTCTAAGGTAATACATACTCAGATAGTTGACACGTGTCCGGTAATGATGAGCTCCAAACAATTTCACCATCTGGCACGTGCTGGGTACCAGATATTACTCCAGTCGGTTTCGTGGAAGTTATTAAATGCCTACATCAGAAAAAAGATTCAGTATATAAACACACTTCAACTTGTACCTAGTGTATATATACGCACTTCAACTTGTACCTAGTGTATATATACGCACTTCAACTTGTACCTAGTGTATATATACGCACTTCAACTTGTACCTAGTGTATATATACGCACTTCAACTTGTACCTAGTGTATATATACGCACTTCAACTTGTACCTAGTGTATATATACGCACTTCAACTTGTACCTAGTGTATATATACGCACTTCAGCTTGTACCTAGTGTATATATACGCACTTCAGCTTGTACCTAGTGTATATATACGCACGTCAGCTTGTACCTAGTGTATATATACGCACGTCAGCTTGTACCTAGTGTATATATACGCACTTCAGCTTGTACCTAGTGTATATACACGCACTTCAACTTGTACCTAGTGTATATACACGCACTTCAACTTGTACCTAGTGTATATACACGCACTTCAACTTGTACCTAGTGTATATACACGCACTTCAACTTGTACCTAGTGTATATACACGCACTTCAACTTGTACCTAGTGTATATACACGCACTTCAACTTGTACCTAGTGTATATACACGCACTTCAACTTGTACCTAGTGTATATACACGCACTTCAACTTGTACCTAGTGTATATACACGCACTTCAACTTGTACCTAGTGTATATACACGCACTTCAACTTGTACCTAGTGTATATACACGCACTTCAACTTGTACCTAGTGTATATACACGCACTTCAACTTGTACCTAGTGTATATACACGCACTTCAACTTGTACCTAGTGTATATACACGCACTTCAACTTGTACCTAGTGTATATACACGCACTTCAACTTGTACCTAGTGTATATAAACGCACTTCAACTTGTACCTAGTGTATATACACGCACTTCAACTTGTACCTAGTGTATATACACGCACGTCAACTTGTACCTAGTGTATATACACGCACGTCAACTTGTACCTAGTGTATATACACGCACTTCAACTTGTACCTAGTGTATATACACGCACTTCAACTTGTACCTAGTGTATATACACGCACTTCAACTTGTACCTAGTGTATATACACGCACTTCAACTTGTACCTAGTGTATATAAACGCACTTCAACTTGTACCTAGTGTATATAAACGCACTTCAACTTGTACCTAGTGTATATAAACGCACTTCAACTTGTACCTAGTGTATATATACGCACTTCAACTTGTACCTAGTGTATATACACGCACTTCAACTTGTACCTAGTGTATATACACGCACTTCAACTTGTACCTAGTGTATATACACGCACTTCAACTTGTACCTAGTGTATATAAACACACTTCAACTTGTACCTAGTGTATATACACACACTTCAACTTGTACCTAGTGTATATACACACACTTCAACTTGTACCAAGTGTATATACACACACTTCAACTTGTACCTAGTGTATATGAACACACTTCAACTTGTACCTAGTGTATATGAACACACTTCAACTTGTACCTAGTGTATATGAACACACTTCAACTTGTACCTAGTGTATATGAACACACTTCAACTTGTACCTAGTGTATATGAACACACTTCAACTTGTACCTAGTGTATATGAACACACTTCAACTTGTACCTAGTGTATATATACACACTTCAACTTGTACCAAGTGTATATATACACACTTCAACTTGTACCTAGTGTATATGAACACACTTCAACTTGTACCTAGTGTATATGAACACACTTCAACTTGTACCTAGTGTATATACACACACTTCAACTTGTACCTAGTGTATATGAACACACTTCAACTTGTACCTAGTGTATATGAACACACTTCAACTTGTACCTAGTGTATATGAACACA
This sequence comes from Panopea generosa, assembly GCA_029582155.1. Taxonomy (NCBI): domain Eukaryota; kingdom Metazoa; phylum Mollusca; class Bivalvia; order Adapedonta; family Hiatellidae; genus Panopea; species Panopea generosa. The sequence goes on from CM055901.1 coordinate 7,233,244, forward strand.
CTTCAACTTGTACCTAGTGTATATGAACACACTTCAACTTGTACCTAGTGTATATGAACACACTTCAACTTGTACCTAGTGTATATGAACACACTTCAACTTGTACCTAGTGTATATGAACACACTTCAACTTGTACCTAGTGTATATATACACACTTCAACTTGTACCTAGTGTATATAAACACACTTCAACTTGTAACTAGTGTATATACACACACTTCAACTTGTACCTAGTGTATATATACACACACTTCAACTTGTACCTAGTGTATATATACACACACTTCAACTTGTACCTAGTGTATATAAACACACTTCAACTTGTACCTAGTGTATATATACACACTTCAACTTGTACCTAGTGTATATACACACACTTCAACTTGTACCTAGTGTATATATACACACACTTCAACTTGTACCTAGTGTATATATACACACACTTCAACTTGTACCTAGTGTATATATACACACACTTCAACTTGTACCTAGTGTATATATACACACACTTCAACTTGTACCTAGTGTATATATACACACTTCAACTTGTACCTAGTGTATATATACACACTTCAACTTGTACCTAGTGTATATATACACACTTCAACTTGTACCTAGTGTAAATATACACACTTCAACTTGTACCTAGTGTATATATACACACTTCAACTTGTACCTAGTGTACATATACACACTTCAACTTGTACCTAGTGTACATATACACACTTCAACTTGTACCTAGTGTACATATACACACTTCAACTTGTACCTAGTGTACATATAAACACTTCAACTTGTACCTAGTGTACAAATACACACTTCAACTTGTACCTAGTGTACATATACACACTTCAACTTGTACCTAGTGTATAAATACACACTTCAACTTGTACCTAGTGTATATATACACACTTCAACTTGTACCTAGTTTATATATACACACTTCAACTTGTACCTAGTGTACATATACACACTTCAACTTGTACCTAGTGTACAAATACACACTTCAACTTGTACCTAGTGTATATATACACACTTCAACTTGTACCTAGTGTATATATACACACTTCAACTTGTACCTAGTGTATATATACACACTTCAACTTGTACCTAGTGTATATATACACACTTCAACTTGTACCTAGTGTATATATACACACACTTCAACTTGTACCTAGTGTATATATACACACTTCAACTTGTACCTAGTGTATATATACACACTTCAACTTGTACCTAGTGTATATATACACACTTCAACTTGCACCTAGTGTATATATACACACTTCAACTTGCACCTAGTGTATATATACACACTTCAACTTGCACCTAGTGTATATATACACACTTCAACTTGCACCTAGTGTATATATACACACTTCAACTTGTACCTAGTGTATATATACACACTTCAACTTGTACCTAGTGTATATATACACGTGTTCTACAAGAGACAGTTAACGTGAAGACATAAATTGGCAGTCCAAATCATCACATTAACAATTCAGTTTTGTGCCGATTCATTCATGCATAGTATCACGTGACATAGACAGACAACGTGACAATACTGGACATCACACTAAACCTGAAATCACCATGGTTCTAACATGCGAGGACATCCATATTAAGCGATGTGCCAAAGAGGTGATAGCGATAAAACAACGACGGCTATCACTCAACCAGAACGAGAGATTGGAGTTGCATCCAGTGTACAATGCTCTCCTTGTAGCACGTGATCTTCCTATGTCACGTGATACTATGCAGAATTCAAAGGTTATTATTCTTAAACAAAAACACCATTGAGCTAAGATTTAGTTAATTATGATTAAATCAATAATATGGTATAATTATTACTTTGATGAAAGGAAAATATCACATTTATATACCAATACTATATATATTATAATCATTATGTTGAGCAATACAGATTTTCCATGGCTTACCATTTCATCCAACTAAAAGATAAAGATTTTAAATTTGTATAAAATTTGGGATTTTAACATATAATGAGCAGGAAATAATTTAATCATAATTAATAATGCTTCGTCCTTCAGTATACTCCTTATTTACACAGATCAAAGCAAATACCGGTTGGACCGACTATTTAAATGGTGCGGCCAGAAAGAACTGGCTAGAACCAGCAATGCTGTTGAATTAGACTGTATCTAGGGTTTTCAGAATCCACTCAGTGTACTTTCTGTGTATACTGTGGCATAACAGACACTCAAACTTCAAGCAGTGTTTTCTCCAGAGCGCATTTCTTGCGTCTTTGACGTAATAAAATCTCATTTGATGCAACCAAGTTTGTTCAGTGCATCCACTATGACGCAACCTTAAAACTATAGAAATTCAAATTACGCATATTTGCTTCGGCAAGCTGGTTTCAGAGTTATTTTTACAATGCTAGCTGTTTTGGCAGATCACGTAGTCTGATTCAGGAAAACCCCGGTCACGCAGTACTACTCAGTTATATAAATGCTTTAATTGGTTACTAACGCTATATTAATGCAATAGCATAGACGATTATGGTCACATACATAATTTTCTGCAAAGCAATATTGTAGTTTGAAGACAACATCTGTGAAAACAAACTTACGCTGCAACAATAGCACTGATATATACCCAGTTTTCTGTTGTTTATATACAAATGAAATGTGGAAATCGTGAAACTTTTCAAAAAAGTTGTTTACAATGTACAGATGATACTCGATCTGAAAAACGTTCTATTTTGTTTTCTATAAGGTAACGAGAGGCGCATGCGCCACATTTTAATACCAGTTTGAACATTGGTCACTCCAAGTTTTACGGCGGTATTCCCGGCGCGGTTTATGTTTCTTTAACGAATGTTTAAAAGGTTATAGAAAAAAGAAAGATAACTTTTAGAAAATTATATTTGTTTTGAAAAATGATTATATAATTTCAGAAATTTAATTAATGTTTGTTAATTTACAATTAAAATGTTTTTATATTAAGGTAATGTTACTCTAAAATGAGTCTAGCTATGAACCAGAAGAGAAATGCTTTTAGGAAAAAAAATACAACAAAAAAAAATGTTTTCCAAAGAGTATAATGCTTAGAAACGCTAAACATGAAGCTCAGCTGAAATACAAAATACTGAAATAATTTAAGTGTTTTTCATTAAAAATAATTACGGTCATGGTGATCGAGCTGGGGCCATGACATTTGAAAAGTTCATGGCCCAGCTGTGGCCATGATCATAAAAGCAACTACATGTACTTTCTATAGTTTTGTAACTTGTTGCCAGAAGTAAACATTCTTTTGAAGTTAAATTGTTTTGAAGTTGTTAACTTAAGTTTCAGCTTTGATTGAGAAATTTGTGTGAAACAGGAAGTAAAACTGTTTTTGTAAAATATGTACTATTTTACCTCCATTTATTCAAGTTGATTAAGTTTAAAACTAGTCAACTGATGACCCCCAGATTTTGAAAATGACCCCCAGATTTTTAGTCAGTGGGTCATCAATGACCCCCAAAAAACTGGAGCTGGAACACTGACATGGTGGTATTAAAATATAGTCATTTTATTCACAAAGTTATATATTTCTCATATAAGTTTGAAGTCTCAAGCTAACACTTTCAACTCACTAAAGCTCGTCTAAAGTCAAACCTATTCAAAAACTGGACATGTTACCTTATTGGTGTCTACCATTCAACTGCCCGTCTTATCCTAACAAAGATTTCTCTCCGGCTGAATAGACAACTATCCCATGATTGGTCAATTGAATGCTACCTCACTATTGGTCAGTTTCTTAATTATAAATTCCCTTAAACCCGCCTTAAACTTATCACACAACTACCTGTCAATTATACAACATGATAAACCTAAGGCTATATTTTACCATCTTATCTCCATTACCCTGTCATCTGTAAGCGACATGACTGACCTTTAAAAATATTAACACAATTTAGAAGTTTATACATTATAAGAATTCTTAACTACCATAATATAACAATATACATATACACATTTAAACTCCACCACTCATTATCGAATTAGACTGGTATCCTATACATCCGTGGCATCGACATAACCACAATCCTGTCACAACAAACATTTCCCACTTCTTGAGAAAGTAACAGACAACACACATTTGGACATACGTACATATGGACAGAAGAAGATGATAAAATTTTATTCTTCAACGAAGTGAGTGTATAAAATATATTTAAAGAAAATACCATTTGTGTTCACACTTTACGAAAATCTATTATATACTGATGTGAACTATGGACCATATGTTAGCATGAACCTACAAGCTATATTGGTAAACATTATACAATATTGTATTCGAATAATGTATACTTTTATATTTACTTACATGGTAGCTGCATTACTGCGACCACCGTATGGCTGGAACGGTAACTGACCCGTACAAACATGGTAAATGGTTACACCGAGACTCCAGATATCAACAGATGCATCGAAACCTTGGTTACCGGGTTGTGAATGCCGCAAGATAACACGCTCATACATTTTCGGGAACTAGAAACAAGAAGGCCAAGATGGCCATATATCACTCACCTGACTGACCTTGAGTCACCCAACTTAAGTAGATTATATAATACATGTACACTCAAAATTCCAGAAAAAACGAGATGGGCCAGTAGTTAGAATTTTGATTTGTTTTGAAGATGTAACAGATGCCTAGAAGAGTTGTGCGATAACAATAGTATCCTTGTGCAGATATCTGGATATATCAGATATCAAAAGAAGTTTTCACTATATATCCATATAAAGAAAACCAGCCTCCACTCCTGGCGACTATATTTTTGGATGAACTGCAATGGCTGGAACAGACTTAATAGAGGTTCACCCATGGTAAATGTCAGTGAAATTACATTGAAATCAGGTCAGTAGATTCTGACAAGAAGGCTTTTGAAGTTTTTACTATAGCTGCCTATATAGTAAACTAGCACCTCACTGTGGCAGTCATGTTTTGTATCAAATCACAATGACTTGAACAAAATTGGTAAAAGGGTCACCCAAGGAACATTTTTGCGAAATTGTTTTAAAATCCATCTAATGGTTTCTGACAAGAAGATTTTTTAAGTTTTTACTATAGCTTATATTGTAAACTAACCACACCCCCTGGCCGCCATGTTTTTTGACAAATCACTACAGTTTGAACAAACTTGGTGAAGGGTCCTCCAAGGAACATGTCTGTGAAATTATTTCAAAATTGAGCCGGTAGTTTCTGACAAGAAGATTTTTTAAGTTTTTACTAATTAAACTTGCCCCGCCCTCTGGCAGCCATGTTTTTTGACGAATTAAGATAGCTTGAACAAACTTGGTAGAGGGTCACCCAAGGAACATTTCTGTGAAGTTTTATCAAAATTGGCCAAGTGGTTTAAGAGGAGAAGTTGTAAGAAGCTTAAAGTTAACGATGGCCAACGGCCAAAAGACGACTGACACCAGTGATCACAAAAGCTCACCTGTGAGCCTTTGGCTCAGGTGAGCTAAAAAGGGCATACACACAACAATTTAAAATTGTCTGAATCCTCAATATGCCTGCTTCATCAAAAGATTGTTTTAGCAGCAATCAATACTATTTTCGCCATTGAACATGTTCTACATGTGGTATTCTGTTTAGCTATTCCTTGCATAACAAGAGAATTGCCGCAATACTATATACTAAACAAAGCTGTTGTCACAAGTAAATGGTTCATGGTACACGGAACTTACGACATTAGAACTGTTTATTTTTACCTATTTTCACTAGCGATTGGCCGATTCATATTAATAGAAATAATTTAACTGCACGTTTAATCATATATGCCATGACTATAAATATACATATACTGAATGGAACAGCTAACCGCCACCTCACATGTCATGTACCTGGCATTTTATGTATTTTGTCAAAAAGTCTCAAAGCCATTTTCATGAAATATGGAGTTGAAGAAGAACAACATTTAAACTATGTAAACATACTTATTGTCTGTTAATGTCATATACAAACTTTAACAGCAATATTCCATATTTTAACGAAGATATTTGACATACTAAAGTGGCGAGTTGGCTGTTCTGTTTAGTATATCGATACTGAGTAGTTTGTTAAATTTTTAATGTATCCCTACCTTTTTTTTTCAATTTAGTTTTTTGTAATCTTATGTCAAATGAAAAGATCATTTTATAAGAACAAAATATTCTAGCAACTAATTATCGCTGAATATTGGTACTCTTTTTTCTGATTTTATTTGGTACCGGTACTTTAACATTTATACTAAATATGTGATGCGTATCAAAGCGCTTGATAAAAAACTATAATGTGAATATTATTGTTAAATGAAATTATGAAATAAGCAATTTGGATAGCTCCATTTCATTTTCTTATTGCCTTTGTGGCTCATCATTTCTAATGGGGAATATATAAAAAAAAAAAAGTATTTGACCGACTTATTTTAATATACTTTTATGACCATTAAATGCAACTTATTTGTCCATCCGCTTTCTTGTCAGCATATTAAAGTGTATCCTGGTTGAATACAGCCAGACTGATCACCTCATATAACTATATATTCAAGGCAGTTCCTATTATCTCCAATAGTATGAGGGGCATTTCAAAAGTAATGCAACTGAGGTAATATAAAGGGCGCGTTTGATAGATATTAAATTATTTACGCGTCATACCCTCAAAGTAATCCCCTTTGTTACGTACACAAAGTTTCAAACGTTTAATCCAGTTCTTAAAGGCATCTTCATACTCATTTTCAGTTATACCCAGCATACACTGATAAACAGTGGACCCCAGTGCCTGTCGGGACCTATACCATCTATCAGCTAAATGTTTTTTCAGTTAAGGGAACAAGAAATTGTCACATGGGGCTAGGTCTGGGGAATATGGTGCATGTGGAAGAACTCGAACCCTTTCCTTGTTCAAAAACGAGGTCACAAAAGCATACTTATGAGCAGGGGTGTTGTCATGCAACAGGGTTAGGTGCTTTAAGCCAGTGTGTGGGCGACATTTGAAACATTGTTTTTTAAGTTTCTTCAACACTTTTTCTTTATAAAATATACCAGTCACAGATTTTCTATTTGATACAACCAGTTGCATAATAGGACCAAGTATATCAAAGAAAATTACAAACATTGCTTTCTTAGCACTGATCAATCTTTTGGCAATTGTGGGGCTGCGACAGTTTTTGGTAGCCCATATTTTGTTGTTAATTTTTCTGGTAGGCTTGAAAAAGTGTACCCATGTCTCATCTCCAGTAATAATGTCAGAAAACTGCTTTCTTTGATATTTTGGAAACATTTTAAGCAGTTTTCTGGCGGTTTCAAGTTGGACACGCTTTTGCTTGTCTGACAACAAATGAGGGATCCATCTAGCTGTTATAATACGTCTCATTTTTAAATTACCTTTTAGAATGCGGCATATGCTTGTGGCTGAAATACCAACTATACTAGCTATCTGATGAACAGTTAGTCTGGCATCAGACTTAACCACATCACATACTTTGTTAACCATAATGTTAGAAGTAGCACTACAAGGACGTCTCGATTTTGGTGCATCATTAATGGAGTCACAACTGCTTTTAAACTTCTTAATCCACTCGTGACGGTGGCATACGACACTTCATTCTGTCCATGAACAACACACAATTCGTCAAAAATCTCCTTCGCTGATAGGCGAAGCTGGCATCGAGTCTTTACATAACCTCGAATTTCAGCTGCCTTTACACTTCTCTTGCCAACCATTTTACTATAGTGTCAATGACTATATGTTGCTTTTATCACTGTATTAGCGATAAAACTGCCTTTTCACCTGTAAACTTGGTATGTATGTGTAGAGAATCGATGTCTCGCTAAATTGGTACAACTTTCACGAAAATCCCGTGCAAGGCGAGGCCGCACGATAATTAGTTGCATTACTTTTGAAATGCCCCTCATATAGTGCAGAACTGCAGATGCAGACACATTGTGTAGACACCGAATCAAAAATGTTAAAGTACTCAATAATTAGTTACTAGTATATTAAGTACTTTAACAAGCTCTCATAAAGTACCCTTTTCAGTTGCTCAAAGACCGTAAAATACCAAATTAGAAAAAAATAGGGAGTAAATTCTGTATTGATCAAACAATTCAGATCAGTATCGATATCTCTAAAATAGTCATCAAAATCTAACCAAATATTCCTCCGTGCCGTAGATGGACATGAATGTATCGCCATCGTCCAATGTCCTGGCTGCCCCAAAGTCGGTCAGCTTGTATAGCGACCTGAATAGGAATATTCTGAACATTAACAAGTCTGGGACAGTTTCACTTAACATCTAAGCTGATATTCTCTCAAACAGTTCAATTATTTGAACCAATGATTTATATAAAGACCTTCTATATAAGTCCTTGTTTGATCTGTAAAATGACCATGCAGAATTAGTTTAATCAATATTTACATAAGTACATATATTTAGCATACATTTAACAAAAAAGCATACAGTCATACGTTTAATAAATTATGTGGAAAGGATACAGAAAAAAGCTTTAGAAGCTTGTGTAAGAATTGAAATCAGAACAAATATTTACTCATGAGTAAAGGATAACACGCAAAACAATCAGTGTAAATGAAGTTAATCAGTGTAAATGAAGTTAATTTCGGTTTAGTGAAACTGGGGTCAGCTGTATGGAAGAGCTAGGCTTAACTGTTTTTGCATATACTATAACCTACATACCGATGACTCGGCGCAATACTAGGCTTACTCCATATTTTTCCAAAATTGGTTTTATTATATATTCTGAAAACTTATCAAACTCCCCGTAGTCCCTCAAAATATCTTGAATATATTCTATGATTTAACAAAAATATTTAAATCTTAAGAAAATAGGCTATGACAAATTATTCATTTTTTTAGTGCAAAACTGTCTAAGTAGAGTTAGCCATAGTTTTGCACTATCAGTTTCATACATTTTTTTAAAAAATATTAGTGCAAAACCAACTTGACTTAGACATAGTTTTGCACTGAGAAATAATATGAAACATATACTATTTTTTTGTTATTTAATGACATATAAAATAAAAAAAGTGTTGTTTTTTAAAATAGCTAGTTATTGAAATATGAAAAAAAAGTCAGTACATTTATGTTTTACAGATGAAAATAAAAGACTTTAAAATACAAGAGTCAAATCATGTAAGGAAAGTCGAAAAACATCTATGTTATTTTGGAAATAATCAGTGGGTGGGGTAATTCAAAAAAGATAATAATAACCTCACACAGTATGATTGAGCTGCAATATTTTTTAATTTAACACAAAACGACTCATTATTTTAAAAAAAACAACAGCTTAAAACCATGACTTACTGGGGAACCCCTGCCAAAATCTTTAACACAAAATGAAAATTATTTCCCAATAACTTTAAAGCTGTGACTTAGACTATTGACCCTCTGCCCAAATTTTCTATTTTACGAAGAAATGACTGTTTTTATTTTCACCTCATCCTCTGAAGCCATGACTTCAGAGAGAACCCCTGCCATCCAAAGATGACGAAATAGTTTCTTAAAAAGGTACTGTCATAAGGTATTTAAAAATGTTGGTTTCAGGTGACATGGCCGAAAAAACAGGTAGTGATTGTTCAGAATTGTTTGCTTTTCTTTTTTTTATCTTTTAGCAATCAATATTCTGAAGGTGGAATATAACATGATTTATGCCATATTTAGACATATTTAGGCTTACTTATTATATAATTGATCACTTTTCCTTTTAAAATTGATTGATAGAACTTTATTATAAACAAGAGGCCCAAGAGGGCCTGAGGACACTCTACTGACTCAGAGTGGCCATAGCACTTTTTGAAATTCTACTATGCAGTAGAAACATCGGGGCGGGGTCATTTTTAACTCTAAGGACACCATTTGAACAAATCTAACAAAACTATAGTTGGTCATCATTACTACATAAACATTTTGAAAATCTGTTGGACCGTTCATGAGAAGAAGATTTTTTAAGTTTTGGAATATTTTTAGTAACGGTGGCCATTTTGAATTTTAGATAGAAAAAATAAATCTTTTGTATACCGTATATCGTCGGCCATAAGGCGAGTCGGGCCATAAGTCGAGGGGACTTTTTTGACCTTCAGATCTCAGTTTTTTGCATTGACCCTTCCTTAAGTCGACCCAGAATTTTCGAAAAGGAAGTGGGTGAGATTTGGGTCACCTAAATATTAAAATTCCTACAGTAGCGATTGCCTGCACTCACAACTGACCTTACGCCAGTATACGTTCATGTACCGTTATCGAATCAAATATGATGCCGACAAACAAATGCAGTCTTCTGTTGAATATTTGGTATATTCTGTAATCCCCCCGTGGATAAGTGTCACCACATATGTGGGAATGCAAATTGCAATAATCGGTTACTTCTGACCCAAATATCCCAAGGCAATTTTCGGCATATATGTTTACACCCCGTGCCAACATCGTATAGGTTGCTAGGCAACGCAATCGTTTGGCTGACCAAGATCAAGGTTTCCCTTGCATAGAGTTAAAACATCAAGCGTCTTATTGAAACCGATCATTTTTTTCAACTGTCAATCAGAGTTTTCCATGAACAAAGTAACTTTCCACGTATGACGTAATCATCCTTTGTGTTTGCGAGATGCATAGTTGATTGACAAGAGTGTAATTCAATTCTGCACTTTGGTGTCATTGTTCATATAGACTGTTGCTGAAACTGAAATTCGACGTTCAAAACTTCAGAAGGAGCTGACCGTTGGTAAAAAAAATCATCACTCAGGACTAGGACGGGGCCATAAGTCGAGTAGTGATTCAGAGAGTGATTTTGGAGTCTGAAAAATTCGACTTATGGCCGACGATATACGGTAGTCTCCTATGCAATAGAAACATCCATGTGAAGTTTCTATTTAATTGGCCTAGTGGTTTCAGAATAAATGGAAAAAAAAGAGAATTTTCTGTTTTCCCACAGTATCCCTATGTAAATTTTAAGTCCCCTTACAGGGCCCCTATAAATTTTAGCCCCTAAATTTTTCTCTGCAATCAAACCCCTACACTAAGGGATAATTTATATCAAATATGTACAAATCTGACATACCAGTTCTTAAGAAAACAATTTTATTAATTCCCAATTTGTACCAATTTGTACCCTTTTGGGGCCCCTCCTGACCCCTTAAGACATAGGAGCCCAGTCATTTTTACAAATCTTAACCTCCTTTACCTTACAATGCTTTAGTGAAGATATAGGCAAAATTATTTCCATTTTAAAAAAAATAATAAAAATATTATATTGACATGTGTCCCCTAATTGAACTCTCAGGACAGGGTCATTTTTAACCCTAGGGACACCATTTGAACAAATCTAACAAAACTATAGTTGGTCATCATTACTACATAAACATTTTGAAAATCTGTTGGGCCGTTCATGAGAAGAAGATTTTTTAAGTTTTGGACTATTTTTAGTAACGGCGGCGATCTTGAATTTCAGATCGAAAAAAAAAAAATCTTTTGTATAGTCTCCTATGCAATAGAAATACCTATGTGAAGTTTCAGTTTAATTGTGATTAATTAAGTTTAAAACAAATTTGTTACCCCAAGTATTTCTCACAGTTTTCACATAAGAAATTCTGTATAATTGTCTGTTTGTGCACCCAGCCATCAAGTGCCATCAAAAGTACTTTGGCAGTATGTAGCAAATAGCTATTTAACCGTTAATAAAGCGTCAAAGTTGACACAAAAGACTTGGCCAAGATATTACTCAGGACAATGTTTAATACAATGTAATAATGAGCAGACAAAAAGAGGAATATTTACTAGACACTGAACCTCCAATTCAGTGGAACAATTAACATTTGATACTTTCAGCACATCTCTTCTGGTAGTGAGCACAAATTTTCATACTTTGAGAAGGAAATGTTAAATGAAAGTTTCTCAAAAACATGGATTCTGTTAAAAAGGAATAGAAAAGAAAAAGAAACACAAATTTCAAAAGAGTGGAAAGGTGTTAAAGGGAGCATCTATCAAGATAAAACTTTATACATGTCTTGAAAATAGAATAATTATCAAAATGGATAAAAAGCATCTCATTATCATTAATAAGTAAGAATAAACTGAATAGTTTAGTATATCAAATCCACCAAAACGTGACAAAATCGATATGTAAATTTGAATAGTAAACTTGAAACGAAATCCCCATTCTAAAAATAGGCAGCACTTAAATACTGTTTTATGACCTTTGCATCGTCATTCTGACTCTCTGAGATGAAACAATTTTTACTACATGTAAACCTGTATAACAGATCAAACTGAAATCAAAATAATCACATGACTCATTTAAAAGGTCACAAAATATATTGCAATTTTAAACGGGAAATCTATTGTAGTCTAGATAATCACAAAACAGCTGAAGAAATGACCATATAAGGGGTATTTGAAGAGTTTGGTCAGGATTTGGACATTGCTTGGGGAAATTACTATAGAAGGGGTCTTTGAATAAGATCAAAGTGAATTACAATGAAATGAGTTTGAAAGTGGATTATGATGAAGAGGTAGGTCAGAATTTGGACATAGTTGTAGAAACATACTGTAGAATGAGTCTTTAAACAAGAAATAGATGATCTGAGTGAACCACAATCACCGGAGTTGAAAGTTGAGTTGAGGAAGACAGGGATGGACTGAAATGGACTTGCCAAATTCTGAATCAAAAATGCTAAAAAGATTTAACCAGGATTTGAAATTGAACAAAGTTCATTGGACAGATGCAAGATCATTCAAAATAGAAAAACAGTAGCTATTTCATATAGTTACAATGGTCAAGTGCACTACCCAGATTTAGCTCAGTGGTTAAGAAAGTCACACACTGTGATGTATGTGAAAGATACTGTGCTATTTAGATTGCACTAGCTGTAGTACCCCATGATTATATTTGAGAAGAGATGGCATTTCCTTTTGCAGGTCGGGTGTGATCCCCCATTCCCATCACATGTTCTATGCAGTCCTTTCTCATGAGATTCCTAACAATTGAATTGAAAAGTTGAATATTTAGCTTCATTTTTATGCCATCGAGGGCTAACAGACAATCATTTAACCTAACCACTGTTTCCTGGGATCCTGAAAGGTTAACCTGTACTCGAGCACACCTCAATGAATGCTTAGTTTGTGTCATTAATAAGTTAAAAAATAACTATTAACAGTTTTAGGGCTATTTTATCAAACATTTTATGATAAATGTTAGTCAAGATAGTTTTAAGATGTCGAGTATTTCGTTTGAATCAGCAAATTTGAATGAAATTTATTCAACTTTTTAAAGTTTGAACTATCATTTTATTTTAATTGTATTACTTTAACCTCAAAATAGTTTTGAAATTTATTTGGTGACATATATCTAACTTGACTTAGTACTGGTTTTACATCATTTCTTACAACATTTCATTAATTTTAAGTGCGAAACTATGACTAACTTGACTAAGTTATGGTTTTGCGCTGAGTTATTTTCAACAAATCATTGATTTTCAGTGCAAAATTATTGCTATCTCAAATAAATGATTTTAAACTGTTAAGAAAGAGTTTCACATGAAAATAAATACCATCATTGAATTTCAAACATTTACCTGCATACAAAGCAAAACAATACTAACAAAATATCAAAAGTGAAAAAAAGTATCCAATTTTTTCACTTGAAGTTAGATTCCATTCAGTTGTATTAATTGGTAAATTTAAAAGATATTCTGCACTTTCTGCAAAATGCTGAAACAAGTCGCCCAATTATCGCAAAAAAGGTGACATGGCCTTCTTATTTTTACATACATGTAGAGATACTTGGTTTCATTTTGCACAAGATGGCGAAATATTAGAATTCAAATGGGTTGGACTCCTGCGTAAGCAACAATATACTGCCAGGGAAGTTAAGGCTTGTTTACGGTATTCAAATACATACTCTTTAAGACTTTTATCGTTTAGATATCATAGACTTCATTTGCATATTCAACTTTTATCCGAAACTTACATTCCGTCCTCGGCAATGAACCGCATAATGTTACCCGGCTTTATGTCGCGATGTATATAACCACGTGACCTCAAATAATGCATCCCATTGGCTGAAATGAAAATGCCTTTAAAACATGCACCATTAAAATAAAATATATTTACTTGCTGTCATAAAAAAGTACCCACTCTGAAAATCCTTACCGTTTGTGCATAGCAATAGAGCATGAAGTTTAAATATTTTACATCTATTTTATGGTCAATACTGTATACGTGCAAGGTTAGATACCGAATGTTACGTTCTGCTGACTTGCTCAGAGTGCACGTGCAAAATGGGCCTAATGTGGAATACCTCAAGTAATAGAGTAAATTGTAATGTTTCTTGTGTGTTATACAACAGTAGAAGGATATTATTGAAAAACGCCATTGAATGTGTTCATTATCTCACTACAATGGGACGTTTGACTGACGTTCAACGTAACCAAGCCGTGGGTATGATTGAAGGAGGTATGTCATATCGACAGATTGCACGTCGAATGAATTGCACACATCAAACAATACGAAGGCTTATCGAAGGGCACAATACAACTTGTTCTGTGAGTAACAGACAACGTCCTGGACATCCTAGAATCATGTCATGTCAACAAGACCAAAATATAGTGCTATCAGAACTGCGGAATAGATTTCTCACTTCAGTGCAACTTGCCGGAGAAACTGTAAGTGTCCATGGACAATGTGTCAGTGAGTCAACTATACGTTGCAGCTTCCGGGAATCTGGACTACGTAGCCATATTGTATATCGAGGAAACATGTTGACCCTGAACGTCGTAGAACATCACTCATAGTAGATGAGATACTGCAACCAGAAGTGCTGCCTTTTCTTGATACTCATCCCGAGGTCAATCTGTATTAACTGGATAATGCCAGGCCACACTCTGTTACCGCAGAATTCATGGTAGTTAACGTGCTACAATGGCCTTTGTTTTCACCGGACCTTAGTCCGACAGAACATCTGTGAGACCAGCTCAGATGCAGGGTTTACAATAGTGGTCATCAGATCCAGAACCGTCAGGACCTGGTCCAGTTCCTCACTGACAAACGGGATGCCATCCCACAGTACTGTATACAACGCCCAATACGTAGTGTGCACCGCAGATGCCAGGCAACTCTTTATGCCAGAGGTGGACACACAAGGTATTAGGTCTGTGACTTTTGTGTTTCTTCTTCTACTCGTTACAATACAGCAAGAACTTGACTCTTAAATTAATTCACATTTTCGATACTAAAATCTGTTTTAAAATGTTGTATCTATTAAATTAATGAATTTACAGTTGATTCATTGATCTTAAGAGTATTTTACACCAATATTCCTAAGTGGGTACTTTTTTATGACGGTAAGTATATATGAATACGTACTGATCCTTAAACTTAATAAGATAAGGTTAAATGAGAATTCAACACAAAATACACTAAATGAAAATGATATGACGCTTAACTATTGATGTATTTCTTTATGGTATATGTATGTTGACCAAGAACATTGTTGTTTTAAAACGGCACAGTTTTTTTTGTAGTAACGCGAATTCGAAGATCCAACTTGTGAATGGAGACTTCTCTTGTATAAAAATTTAATACCTCTCTATCGTACACTCTTCTCTGCACACCTAAATAAGGATAATGCATATACCATATTTTCAAGATGATTTTATAGATCTTAGATCCCATCAACAACATGGATTCATACTGAACAAATCACACAAATATGTGAAATAATGTCAAGATTTGACAGGTGTTAATTTTTTTTTGAATGGGGTTTGACTCTGTTTTCAACACATTTCAGATTATATATGGCATATCCAATTTTACTGGTGGAGGAAGACATCACACGGAGTAGAATCACCGTCCTTCCGCAAGTAACTGGAAACATTCTTACATAAAGTTTTTGGAGCAAGCGGGACTCGAACCTATGACCTTATCAGTGAAAGGTAAGTGATTTTGAGACGACGCCGCAGACCACCCGACCAAGGAGGACCCTGACTGGTGTTTAAAACCAAATTTGTTCATTACATACATACAGTAGAACTGACAACATTTGTGACTGCGACAGTTGTGGAACAAGCAGTTGCAAAACTATCTTTCGGGAGCTTAAACACGGTTGAATGCTGCACCTAAACTATCTCTTCTCCAAACCTCACATCATTCAACGTAACGAGACATTGTAGATATCAATATCCCCGCTAGACAGTTCTTATACAACCGCATCAGTAAGCACATCCACGTGTGTATGGTGTAGTTTGCACCGGAATGTAACACTTATGATACATATAATTACCAAAATATATTTGTAACGATAACTTGGCAGAAACCAGAAAAGCAAGAAAACAATCACTAAGGGCACAACAAAATGAAGACAAGGAAGGACACGTTCCCAGACGTCTGTCAGTTTAGGACTTTAACAGGACCTTGGCATTTTAGAGTCAAAATTTATTCTGGCAGTTGGCAACTCACGAAGTGTAAGCTAACTGCAAAATTTGTAGGGCACCAATAATACAGTACTCTGTGGAATAAGAGTTACATAGCCCTTTATTAGAATTTAGAAATTATCGTATGTAGTTTCTAATAAGCATGTCCCTGTTGTTAGAGAGGATTGTTTGATGATGAAGATGTTACGTTTATCAAAATAGTGGCATACTCTAGTAAAACTCATTAGTTGAGAAAAGAAGAATGCCATTTAATAAAATTCAGATTATATCCCCTTCCAAACATTGTTTAATTGTTATGCAAAAACACACTACAATAAATATTTACAACCATCAAATTGTCATATCACAACTGTCTAATGAAGACTGCACAGCAGAAGTACACTATTACTGAAATCTGTGTCATGACACCTAATCCATTCACATAATAATGACATCGTGCAAAAAAAGTTGGTTAACTATCCCCAAGATCAGGACTGCCCAACAAGGAAATTATTACTTCTATATTTAGACTGTAGAAACAGTCCTGGCTCTACCGCTAGGGACCGTTACATAACAGAGACATACAAGCACGCTGATTGGTCAGTTACTTCAGTGGAAGTTTGAATGACGTCAGTTTGTTAAATATAGCATTATAGTGCTATGAACTGTGGGACAGGAGGGAATCCATTTACATTATGGTATGTATAACAGACCTGATTCGAGATATGTCAGGTACTGGGGAAAGACTATTACCTTTCTCATTGTTTCCTATAACCATTGGGTTAGTGATAAACCATCCACACACGGATGGCGTGCTATACCACTGACACGGTTGATGTATATCATAACATATGTTTAAAACTAAACTTACCAATGTGAATTAAAAACAGAAGGAATTCAGTCTCAGGAAAACCATACGCATATTCTGGCTGCTGTAACATTGCGAATAAGCATCCCCCTGAACAATATTCCATCACCAGGACCTCATTGCCTGATATCCTCTGAAAAGCAACAGTTTATGGAGTAATATGAAATTGAATGTTATTATAATAGTATGTTTTATTTTTTTGCTGTTTTAAAACTGTTGACACTAGTAATTGTATCAAAACCTAAATGGTTTCAAATTTAAATGTTTGTGTTAATAAAGAATAAACATTTCTAAAATAAAACAAAGCCAACTAAATACATTTTATTTTCTTAAACATTTTTTGACTAGAACACAATATCTAGACAATGTTTTAACTACTAATGCCATCGTGGAAATTGTAATAATCTCCAACTTTATTTGCTAACTAGACCATTCCGCATTCTTTTTTAATATTGTATGAACATTGCATATGAACATTGCATGTACATGAGTAGGCCGGTTATTTTTGTTTTTGAAAAAATGAGCGGGTTATTATTTCTGAAACATTATATTATATCTTAGTTAGTCGTATGAAAAACACTTAATGTGCATACTGTGATTAACCTTTAAAATAATAAATGAAATCGGATCGCGGGATAAAGGGATAGTTTAACGTATATTTTATGTCATATAATAAAAAAAATAAACACTATCACAGACGATAGTTAATTGTGTAAGAGAGTTAACTCCGACAAGTCAAATATATTTACTAAACACAGTTACTGTTCTTTATTACAAATGAATATATTAAAATATACCATTCCAACACACCTTGTGCCTTCCAAAATATACTACTTAATGAACCAAAGTACTAAAAATGGAATTACGTTCTGAACTTACCAATGCATATACATGTATAGTACTTCGCTTCTGGGTACTTTGATTTTTAATATTACAGCAATTGGGTATAATGTATAAGAATGAATCAAGTATGTGCACTATAAAAACATCAGTATAATTATTTTATTTTTTTTTTGTGAATGGGGTTTAACGTTATTTTCAACACATTTCAGGCTATATATGGCATATCCAGTTTTACTGGCGGAGGAAGACCTCAAACAGAACTAGACCTATCACTGTAGTGATGAACACCCCCGAACGCCGCCATGACAGAAAATGGTTAACCATTGTATGAAGTTTTATTAAATTATATCCAATAGTTTTAAAGTTATGCTCCAGACAAAAAAAATTCTTAATAAAAGAGAATGTTATGGATTGAGTTGTTTGTATTTTTAATTTTTTTATGGTTTTGTTAAAATTAAAAACGGTCTTTTTAATTATTGTGCAGTGTACAAGCTTTCATGGCAATCAATAAATGTTATACTTTTTCGAGTTATGTTGAGGGACAACAATTTTATGGATAAGAAACAAACAAGAGCACTAGGAATACAATATCGAACCTGCTTTGCTCGAACTCCATGTATTCATCAACTTGGTTCTTTCATGAACTTTATTAAACTTTATCACTGATGGCTTTAAAAGTACTTTAAAAGTACTGCATCAGACAAGGGAAATATATCAAAGGGCAATAACTCTGTAATTAGCAAGAATAGAGTTATGTTTCTTGTACACTGCACTTCCTGTCATTATATTCTACCATTGTATGAAGTTTGATGAATTCCATCCAGTACTTTAAAAGTAATGCTCCGGACAAGGGAAATATATCAAAGGGCAATAACTCTGTAATTAGCAAGAATAGAGTTATGTTTCCTGTACACTGCACTTCCTCTCATTATATTCTACCACTGTATGAAGTTTGATGAAATTCCATCCAGTACTTTAAAAGTAATACTCCGGACAAGGGAAATATATCAAAGGGCAATAACTCTGTAATTAGCATGAATAGAGTTATGTTTCTTGTACACTGCACTTCCTCTCATTATATTCTACCATTGTATGAAGCTTGATGAAATTCCATCAGGTACTTTTCAAGTTATGCTCCGGACAAGAAAAAATATCAAAGGGCAATAACTCTGTAATTAGCAAGAATAGAGTTATGTTTCTTGTACACTGCACTTCCTCTCATTATATTCTACCATTGTATGAAGTTTGATGAAATTCCATCCAGTACTTTAAAAGTAATGCTCCAGACAAGGGAAATATATCAAAGGGCAATAACTCTGTAATTAGCAAGAATAGAGTTATGTTTCTTGTACACTGCACTTCCTGTCATTATATTCTACCATTGTATGAAGTTTGATGAAATTCCATCCAGTACTTTAAAAGTAATGCTCCGGACAAGAGAAATATATCAAAGGGCAATAACTCTGTAATTAGCAAGAATAGAGTTATGTTTCCTGTACACTGCACTTCCTCTCATTATATTCTACCATTGTATGAAGCTTGATGAAATTCCATCTGGTAATTTTCAAGTTATGCTCCGGACAAGAAAAAATATCAAAGGGAAATATATCAAAGGGCAATAACTTTGTAATTAGCAAGAATAGAGTTATGTTTCCTGTACACTGCACTTCCTCTCATTATATTCTACCATTGTATGAAGCTTGATGAAATTCCATCCGGTACTTTTCAAGTTATGCTCCGGACAAGAAAAAATATCAAAGGGCAATAACTCTGTAATTAGCAAGAATAGAGTTATGTTTCTTGTACACTGCACTTCCGCTCATTATATTCTACCATTGTATGACGTTTGATGAAATTCCATACAGTACTTTTCAAGTGATGCTTCGGACAAGGAAAATTGCAACGGACAGACCGACTGACAGACCGACGACCAACCTCAGGGTGACTCCAATATACCCCCTCAAAACTTCGTTTGTCGGGGTATAATAAGACTGAGTAGACCCACCGTCCTTCTGCAAGAAACTGGAAACTGTCTCACATGAAGTTTTTGGAGCGAGCCAGACTCGAACCCAAGACCTCAGCGGTGAGATGTAAGTAATCTTGAGATGGTGACTTAGACCACCCGGTTCCGGAGGACCCTACATCAGTATAAATTATACGTGACATGCTATTTAAGATTAGAAAAAAATGTAAAGAAAGTATGAAATCGTTGCATAAATAACATATTATTCTCAAACATGTTATTTTGTACTAATTAATTTTGTGTGTGTTTTTCTTTCAGTTACATTCAGTATAATGCTAGTATTCTCTTATATTAGATAACCATGGAAAAAAATGAACACATGTGACGACGAAAGAAATTTAGGTAACACACATTATAAAAGGTGCAACCATAATTAAACCTAACATCAAAGTTTGAAGAATGGTTGTTTTGAGTCTTTTTTACTATATATCTGCTTAAAATTGCTGTCCATCTGTGTCACTGAGGACATGAACTACAGACATGCCGTTTCAATTGCAAAAGAATTAAATGATCCAAGTGGTATTTGTGTTTACATTATTGAAAATAAACTGAAAATGTGTACAGCCCTGTGGCATATTAGCCTAGACGTAACTTTTCTCTTAGGTAAACAATATAGTTATGTTTCAAGATGGAGAGGTGGGTGAGAAAAGACCTTTGTGAGTGAGTGATAAGCACGTTGACGTAATGTATGTGAGAATAATTTTGCTCTCGTTTGTTGGTCATCATAACACTTAGATATGAAATAATATAAATATGACTGCCATTGTGATGTTACCTTATATATAATCAGGGGTGTAGCTTCCTATAGGCACTCAGTGTAGGCACGTGTCTACCCTTTTTTTCTAAGAAATCATAAAAATAAAAATGCCAAAATCTGAATAAAAATCAGACCCTTAGGGAGATATGGGGGTTAATTATCAATTCGAAACAAAATATCATCCATGATCCAGATATTTAACATAATTTTATCAATATATTTGGTTATAAAACATTGAATTCAATGTTAATATTAGGGATAACCAGGCTTCTGTTTCACCAACATTTAACTTAAATACTTAAAAACTTAACTAAGTTTTGACTGGTTATTTATCTATTATATAATCAATATCAATGACACCATATGCAGTTTTACTGGAACCAGTCTAAAATCATGATCACATGGCTGCTTTTCTTATGTTTAAGTTTTTAATTATTTAAGTATATGTTGGTGAAACAGGAGCCAGGTCCCTAAAACATTAGTAATATACGTCAAAACGTACCTACAACAGTCTAGCAGAAAACAGTAATTTCGGGGGAGCATGCACTGGGACCCCCTACAAATGTACCCACATATCGTTTACACTGTGCCGAGCTACACCCCTGATGGTTTTCTTAATCAATGACAAGCATGGGATGTTCAAAGAAAAATACTCAATTTCACAATGTTTCCTGACTGCACAAAATTGACCAGTTTAATCAGTAAGTGGTACAAAATAAGTTCTCCGCTTGTCATTAGCTTAAAAATTGTTTGAACTATAAGTTCACTCATCGACCTAAGGTATACATTTACAAACCTCTTTCTCGACAGCCAGCAGACGAACAATATTGTCGTGCTTCAGAGCCCTGATTGTTTCAATCTCCCGTTGACGTGCCGCAAACGGATGTCTCGTAGCACTGAAGACCTTGACTGCAACAACATCGCCCACATGCTGTCAAAAATACAGACGTGTATTTATTTAATAACTTAGAAAAATAATTTCAAATAACATTACCATTTTAAAAGAAGAAAGGTAACCCAATCTGTATGCTGATTCAATCTATAGTTCACATTGTGGTGATGAGTATCACTATACATTCAAACCTGCATTAGTGGTAACCTCTATTAAGCAGTCACTTGTCTTAAGCAGCCACATTCCCTATTTCCTATTTCTACGTTTTCAGAGCAAATTTACCGGTATTAAACAACAACCTATCTTAAATTTTAAGGCCACTTTTGCTCCTTACCTCGACTGGCTGCTTAAGACTTTATATCAATTGCACGTCGTCAAAAGTACAGGACAGGTGACCCTCACAAGTTTCATGATAAACAGCACATACTTGTATGTTTTTGTGTTTTTTTATTGGGTTCACGCCATTTTCAACACATTTCACGATATATATATATATATGGCATATCTAGTTTTATTGGTGGAGGAAGACCAAAGAATGGATCTGAGTAGAACCACCGTCATTCCGAAAGTTACTGGCAAACTTTCTCACATAAAATTTTTTGCAGCGAGAGGGATTCGAACCTATGACCTTAGTGGTGAGAGGATATATACATGTACATGTATGTACTAGCTATATAGGGACTTAACTCGTGGAAAATAATTTGAATTATAATTTCTTTGATAATTATTATAAATGTATACTCATGTTCATTTCGTGTTGACGATTAAACCCAATTACAAATTTAATTGTTTCAAAAATGATTGGGAAAAACCGACAATGTACTGATTGACCCTACATAACATGTATAATAAACACTGAATGTGTGCATTACTCTAGGAGAAATTGTTCGATCATGTTGTCATTAGCATGCCCATTTCATGTTTGTTATCATCTCCAAGTTTTAACTGAATCAATGAAAAGTCAAAATAGTTTAACTATAGGTAACTCCGACAAGTTAAATATATTTACTAAACGCAGTTACTGTTCTTTATTACATATGTTGATTAAAATGAATACATTAAAATATACCATTCCAACACACCTTGTGCCTTCCAAAATATACTACAGCTGTTGCACCTTTCCCCAATGCGTCTGCTGTGTTCCAAACGTAGTTGTCCGTTCGCTTGATCTTTGCTTGGGTATCTTGGATAAACTGAGCTCCAGAATGTTGCATCTGTAATTAGTTCAAATACACTGTTATGAAAAGACCAAAAATACAAATAACCGTATGTGTGTACACACATACATACACATATTAATACAAGCACACAAATACCTTCCATACTTTAGGGTATTGAATACTGCACCACTACCAAGATATTGCTCACCTGACTGACCTTGAGTCACCCAACTTAAGTAGATTATATAATACATGTACACTCAAAGTTCCAGAAAAACAAGACTGGCGAGTAGTTAAAACTTTGATTCGTTTTGAAGATGTAACAGATGCCTAGAAGAGTTGTGCGATAACAATAGTATCCTTGTGCAGATATCTGGATATATCAGATATCAAAAGAAGTTTTCACTATATATCCATATAAAGAAAACCAGCCTCCACTCCTGGCAACTATATTTTTGGACCAATTGCAATGGCCGGAACAGACTTCGTAGAGATTCACCCATGGTAAATGTCAGTGAAATTACATCGAAAATCCGGTCAGTAGATTCTGACAAAAAGGCTTTTGAAGTTTTCACTATAGCTGCCTATATAGTAAACAAGCACCTCACTGTGGCGGTCATTTTTTTTAACAAATCACAACGGATTGAACAAACTTGGTAAAGGGTCACCCAAGGAACTTTCTGAGAAATTGTTTTAAAATCGATACGGTGGTTTCTGAAAAGAAGATTTTTTAAGGTTTTACTAAAGCTTATATAGTAAACTAACCCCCCCCCCCCCCCCCCATGGCAGCCATGTTTTTTGACGAATCACTACGGTTTGAACAAATTTGATGAAGGGTCTGAGAAATTATTTTAAAATTGAGCCAGTAGTTTCTGACAAGAAGTTTTACTAATTAAACTTGGCCCACCCCCTGGGGGCCATGTTTTTTTATGAATCAAGATGGCTTGAACGAACTTGGTAGAGGGTCACCCAAGGAACATTACTGTGAAGTTATATCAAAATTGGCCCAGTGGTTTCAGAGGAGAAGTTGTTAAAAGCTAAAAATTAATGACAGATGATGGACACCAGGCGATCACAAAAGCTCACCTGTGAGCCTTTGGCTCAGGTGAGTTAAAAATAACTAGGCTGATGATTACAGAATAAACAACGAA
Organism: Panopea generosa; assembly: GCA_029582155.1. Taxonomy (NCBI): domain Eukaryota; kingdom Metazoa; phylum Mollusca; class Bivalvia; order Adapedonta; family Hiatellidae; genus Panopea; species Panopea generosa. The sequence continues at coordinate 7,257,348 of CM055901.1, forward strand.
GTTGCTAAGTATACCAGCTAAAGCATGCAAAACGTATTCCAGGAAAAGAAACTGAAACAAAAAAATGCACCTTAATAAATATTTAAAATTGAATACAACTGAGTTTTCGTTAGTCGCAAACATTCATGCATTTATGATTGAATATATATATACATGAAAAGAAAATTAGAAATGTATCAGCAACTTCTTAAAATTAATAAACAAGAAATGTCACTGGTAAGTGTCGCATACTCTCCAAATGGTCATTGAAAAATAACAATATATGTTATAATAGGTAGCAATGTATCCATGAATATCAAGAGTAATGGACTGATGTTTCAGACTAGACATGCAATTTCAATGGATTTTTTTTACATTAAAGAGTGACCATGACGAGTGAATATACCACATTTTGGGTTCACTAGTCTAAATTATTAAATAGCTCGATCTTTCACTGAAGCAAAGCATATTATTTTTATTTTCTATTCGTATCTACTTTTTAAATGTTTTATCTTTTAAAGTATGAACACAGCTGATCTATTCAAGTATTCCCATAGTTTTCAAGTATTTCAAAGTAGTTCTAAATCCAAACTTCTTCATAGGCGTAGAATCTGGGTGGGGCAAGGGTACTCCCCGCTTCCAATTATCATGTTCAGCATATACTTTAGGAAGTACATCTTCATACATTCTCTCCTCACCCCCACCCCACTTACCCCCACCACCCCACCAATTACGCCCATGTTCTTAACATCAAGTGCATTCAACATTAATGTATTAATGCATGTACATAAACATTACTTGAATTCCAATATCCACTGTACCAGTGGGACAATCTAGTATATACTGGAGTTAATACCATACAATACATGCATTATAATACTGACTGCGAGATATAGAGACTAAACTAGAGAAAAATAAACAAAGGGCAGGTAGGTAAAATGTATATATGTAACCTTAAATGACAATACAAATACATACTATAGTTAAGTACTATAATCTATGAATAAAATTAAACAATCATATGTGTATCAGACATATATAGCTTTACTTCCCAGGGTAGTTCCGACATGAAAAGCTTATAATATAAGATACAAAGTGTTGTTATTGTTGTGTTGTTTTTTTAAAATTCACCAAATCTAATAAACAAGGCATGTTGGTTTTCGTTCAATATTTATTTTTAATCAATATATATACATTTTTCAGATAAGCTCACTTTAATAACAAAATTAAAACGATAGTCATCTTTTATCACATCAATTATCTACACCCATGTTTGTCAAATAATGTGACATCTGCCAGATTTACATACAGTATTTCATAAAACAATATTTAAGATGCATATTTCTGTATTAATGTTTTGTTTATTAGACGATTTTATGTGACAAATATCTTGGACAAGGGATGACCCTATGGGACCTTCTTGCAAATATTTCGGAGTGAATTAATGGATCAGTTGGTGGCTGAAATTAAGAAAAAAATAAAATACGCCCACTAAAGCTAGTGTATCCAATGAAAAATTAGGAGAAGCGCGTGAAGCCTGGTGCCCAGGACTGAGAAAGTAGACCAACATCTAGGCTGGTGAGAATTTACATGGAATTTTCTACTGGCGTATAAAGTTCCAACTTCTAACATATACACAAAACACATATTCGCTCAAATGTGTGTGTGCCGTAAAATAAAAATTTCGGTTTCATCATTCATTCACGAGTCTGATATCCTGTCTGGCTTATAACCTACACAGTACCTATTACTCAGTTTCTAAAAGGAGTATTTGCATATTTATAGATATAAACCATAAAAGAAACTTTTGCTAAGTTTGAATGTGAATATTTGTTAACATTTAACTAAATTTGACTGAAATCTTCTGTTTGTTGTATAATTATGTCTTATCAATCTACTGAAATAGCTAAATTGGACAGAAATTCTCAATTTTATTGTTTGATTTGAATTTAAAACAGGTAGGGATGGATTTCAAAATCGGGTTATCTGCAGCTTGTGAATGATGACTGCTTGGCAGCGATGTCGCATTGTGAGCACAAGCTTGTTTATGTCAGCCAGTGCTTGAAGAGTGGGATAATATCCCACAGGCAGACATAAGCTAAACTATAGTTGGTTATCATTACTACATAAACATTTTGAAAATCTGTTGGGCCATCCATGAGAATAAGTTTTTTTAAGTTTTGGGCCATCTTGAATTTCAGATTGAAAAAAAAAAAAAAAAATCTTCTGTATAGTTTCCTATGCAATAGAAACATTTATGTGAAGTTTCAGTGTAATTGGCCATGTGGCTCCAGAATAGATGAAAAAAATGAGAATTTTCTGTTTTCCCATAGTATTCCTATGTAAAATTCTAAGTCCCCTTACAGGGCCCCTATAAATTTTAGCCCCTAAATTCTTATCTGTAATCAAACCCCTACACATAGGGATAATTTATGCCAAATATGAACAAATCCGACATACCGGTTCTTAAGAAAACGATTTTTGTAATTCCCAATTTTTATCATTTTGGGGCCCCTCCTGACCTCTTAAGACAGTGGAACCTAGTCATTATTACAAATCTGAGCCTCCTTCACCAAACAATTCTTCTGTGAAGATACAGGTAAAATCATTTCCATTTTAAAAAAAATATATTTTTTTATTATAATGACATGTGTCCCCTAACTGAACCCTCGGGGCAGGGTCATTTTTAACCCTAAGTACACCATTTGAACAAATCTAACAAAACTATAGTTGGTTATCATTACTACACAAACATTTCGAAATGTTGGGCCATTCATGAAAAGATTTTTTAAGTTTTAGACTATTTTCAGTAATGGTGGCCATCTTGAATTTCAAATAATAAAAAAAAAATCTTCTGTATAGTCTCCTATGTAATAGAAACATCCATGTGAAGTTTCAGTTTAATTGGCCTAGTGGTTTCAGAGAAAGTGCTGCTAACAGACGACGAATGACAGACAACGCGCCATCGCATAAGCCCTTCTGCCCTTTGGCCAGTAGAGCTAAAAACTGAAAACTGCAGTATTTCACCTCTCAAAGCTGACAGATAAACACATACCAACCCAGTACAGAAAGCCAATATTCTAAATAAACAAGCTGAATCTGTTTTCTCCAAACCCAAACCACTAAAACTTAAATACATGACTGAAATTAATCTAATCACAAATGGTACAAGTTCTAAAAATATAAATCAAATGTCTGAAATATGTATTTCACAAGACAGTGTCCAAACTCTTCTTAAAAATCAAAACCCAAATAAAGCATCAGGCCCAGATGAATAATCACCAAGGCGACTCAAAGAACTACACCAAGAAATCGCACCTATCCTAACTACCATCTATAAATTATCCCTAGAAACAGGAATTGTCCAACAAGACAGTTGCTCCAATATACAAAAAAGGCCCTAAATGTAAACCCTGTAATTATAGACCAATTTAGCATTCACATGCATTGTGTCTTAACTAATAGAACATAATATACTAGTATCAAATATCATGACCCATTTCGACAATAACAATTTTCTCAGTCCTTTTCAACATGGTTTTTTATCAAAACATTTAAATCCCAATTAATAGGCTTTACCCAAGAAATCTTTGATAATTTAGAGTCTGGCAAACAAACTTATCTTACAGTAATGGAAAGCATTTGATAAAGTTGATCATAATCTCCTAACCTACAAACTTTTTAATCTAGAAATAAACACTAAGTCAGTCTTATGGATAGGTTCATTTTTACAGAATAGAACTCAAACAGTAGTTGTAGAGGGTCACATGTAAGAGTCTGCCCCAGTAAAGTCTGGTGTACCCCAAGGTTCGGTCCTTGGCCCCTGTCTCTTTTTGGCCCACATAAATGACTTGCCAAACTCTCTCAAAAGTTGAGTATGCCTCTTTGCAGACAACACCATAGTGTACCTAACAATAAATACAATGTCTGATCCCCAAATTCTCCAAAATGATCTTAACACCCAAGAAAATTGGGAAGAAAACTGGTCTATGGAATTTAATGCAGATAAATGTGAAGTCATAAGAATACCAAAAAAGAAAAATACCATCATATTCCCCTATAAAATGCGAAATACCTAGGTGTCACACTCAGCCACGATTTTAATTTCTCAACCCAAATAGACAACATAACATCAAAAGCAAACAACACACTTAAATTCATTAAACGTAATATACAAACAAATAATAAAAAGATAAAGGAAACAGCATTCAACACCAATGTTAGACCACAAATAGAATACTGTTTGTCCATTTGGCATCCCTGGCAAAAGACACAAACATATAAAGTAGAAATAATACAGAAGGCAGCAGCTAGATATGTACTTAATAATTACGACTTCACAAGCAGTGTCACTCAAATCTTTAACTGGCAAAGCCTCCATCAAAGAAGAATAAATTCATCACTAATCCTACTTTTTAAAATAAAAAAACAACTTAGTTGCTGTAGATCACCACCATCAAATCCCAACAAAAAATCTAAATTTTCATGTACCTTTTTATCGGACCCTATATCATCAGAACTCATTCTTCCCTAGAACTTTTAGAAGTTGGAATAGCCTACCAAGTCGTGTTTAAAAGCCAGTACCAACCTAAATCTGTTTATGGTTGGTATGGCCACAGTAAAATTCTAAACAAGACTTGTTTTTAACATTAGAAATGTAGTTATTTTTAAATGAAAGTATTTGTATAACTTTGTTGTTTTTAAATTTCATATATCATATTTCATTTTTTACTTTTTTTTTGCTGTTCCCAGTAATAATCAGAAATTGATTGTTGAGAGTAATTTGTAGATGTAGACATAGGTAGGAGTGGGGGTGGGGCAAACAGATTAATTCATATTTCCAACCATCAATATGAATGTGTTGCCGGTTTTCAATCACTTAAGAATCGCCGCTAAAACATTTCAATGCAAAACGGATTTTGACACTAAATGCTTGTATACAATGTTTAAATAACTATCAAATAATTATTTTCTACTAAAACGATAACAAATACATGCCCATTGACTTCACCATTCACGTTAGATCATGGTGACCCAGTATACCTGTATACATCCAACAAAATGGCAAAATGACATGCACAAGCGAAATATTTTATAACTTTTGACCTTGACCTGTATTGCATCAGTTTTCAGCAGACGTGTTTGAAATCGATATTCGTAAACAAACCTAGCATTTGTCGAGGTTTTACATAAACTGAAAACTGGGCATAGTGAGAAATACATTTTTTCAGGTCTGTACCATAAAATGACTTTCTCACTTGTATCGGAAGCATTATTTTTTATATTTTTCTTTGCATTCTATGACCACGTGGATACTGTTTGTAATTATTGTCAATTGTGCAGAAAGTTGAAATACGCGTGCAGGAAGTTAAAATTTGGCAAGCATAGGTTTTTCTTCTACACATTTACTCTGAACTCAAGTAACCATCTAAACGATTTGTGTTAAAACAAATTAAGCCTGTATCTGATGTACCTAAAATATGTACAAACTTACTACTTCTAGCATGATACTTGAGTATATTCTACTGTTGCCCAGTGTTTGGTCGGGTTTTTTTTGGGTTTTTTTCCTTGTAGTTAAATCTTTATCGTTTCGGGTAATTTTACGCAAAAAGGTTTGTTATGGAGGCACCATCAACGTGAGCAAAAATTAAAAAAAAGCTGAATAGCAAATAATCAATACACACTGAAATCTATGTTTCATCTATTTTCATTCAATGTTACATTAAAAAAAAAATTTAGGCAGAAAAACAATAAGCCATCGACCTGCTCCTAACCAGATAGTGATGTGCTATGATTGTGTCTAAGACTTATTCTAAGTGGTGCTGTAGCGTAACAGGTAAGGTGTGCACCTGTCAGTCTAGTGGTTTGAGCCTGCCTTGCGATATTTTTTTTTTTGTAAAAAAAAATATTTTTAAAAAATTCAAGGTATATGTGTTATTAGTTTATCTTTATTTAAAAGAATTAAGTGATAAATGTATATACATTCACTTAAGTATATTTGCCGCCACCCCACCCCCTCCCCCCGACCCAACATCAATTCCTGGATCCGCACCTGCACTCCCCCTCTTAACTGAAATCCTGGATCCGCCCCTGGAATTAGAGATAAATTCCCCTGGAATTAGAGATAAATTTATTTTACAGCAATTATATAAAGATATTATCATATTTTCATAACCATGTGCAGTGCTCCAGATAAACTTTTCTTCAAATGAGAATTATACCTCTTAAATAGTATGCAATGCTTATTTTCAAAAAGTTCAGGGTAAAAATGAACCAATGCTTATTTTTCACTTAATTTAAATTTCAATACATTATTCAGAAATGTCAATGCTTCAATACCCAAAATAGTGCTTATCTGGATCACTGATGTGTATTTATTTTTCGCTATGATACGTGCTGTTTTGCCTTCGAAAAGGTGTTGACCTAAATTCTATTCGATTACCTCTCGTCGTTTTTTTACAGCGTTATATTCTATTTACTTTATTTTATGTGTCTCTGCCTGTCGCCGATCGTTCTATATCTCTCACCTTTTAGTGTTATCTCCTGTGCAAATTTTATGTCAAATATTCTTCATTTTAATGGTTCCCGCGAAACCAAACGGTGCTAATATAAACATTTGAAGTTGTGGAATCTGGGACGCCGATTGCAAACAATGAATACGGGCTGAATTTCCGGTCTAAATATTGACATTCTATTTTATACAAAAAAAAAAAATATATATATAGATATATATATTTATATTTAAAAAATAAGACAAACATAACAACTTTTTAAAAACGTGTTGAAATATTAATACATGCATGTAATCTTATTTATATGCCCAACTTGAATGGACGTCAATTGCCAGATATAGATCATATATGTAGATTAGTTTTACAAGAAACTTTCCTTCGAACCTCAAAATACAGATCATTTTGCATGATCGAAACATGTTTTAACATTTAAGATTGCATACAAATTACAGTTTATGTTAAGAAATCAGTTGCCTGTGAGTTATAAATAATTAATTTGCAAAACAAAGATTCCTTCGTGTGCTATTTTATCAACATTTAGTCAGGAGATGCAAGTTTCCTATCCTTCTATACAAGTCCTTGAACATTTTTTTGAAAATTTTAATGTACATATGTTTAACTTCATTCATTTTATTATATTATAATAGAAATTGCTAGCGAGTGTTTGCCAAATAATGAATAAACTTCAAATTATATATCTAACTGACGGATGAACCTACATAATTACTAATCAGACAGACAGTCAGACAATATCGTACCGCACCACACCAGACTACACAACACCAGAAGGCAAGCTCAAAATATCAAAATAATATATCTTCTCAACTTTATTTTAGATGATACGACTATAACAAGCGATGCAATTTTACTATATTTTTGCACTAATAAAACAGTGCGACATTTAGCGTTGGAGTTGTGACCTATACCGGTGGTACGACATAAACGTTGGTTGCGACATTTGGCGTTAGTGCGACATTTATAACCTGCATACAGTAGCCAGTTTACGTTCCTTGACTATGACTCCTGCTGAAATTGGCATGTATGGCACAAAAACACAAAAGTTTCCACATGGTATATATTTTGTTACTTAGGGTACACTGGTTACATTGGCTACAGGAACTTTGTAGTTTGTACCCAGGGTACACTGGTTACACCCCTACTCATAGCTGTGTTTATTATATTGGTTTAATTATGTACTCCTACTCTGGGGGTATGCTTTATTGTCCTCAAAGGCCCTTACTTATAGGAGGACCCCTGTTGTGAACGGAATACCTTGATCAAATTACAAACCAGAGTCAGGTGGGTAGACTAGATAGAATAATTCATTACCCTGTACCCTAGGTTACAAAGTACATACCTTGTGAAAACATTTGTGATTTTAGGACATAATTTACCTCCGATAGCTCTTTGTTATGAAGTTACGTAAGTGTTGTCATTATGAGTAAAATATTTAAAAATGTAACTTGTTTTTTACTTGGACTCTTTTTTTGTCATAATGATTAAAACTGATGAAATTAATGTACCAAAAAATTGATGCTAAAAAAATATTTGTCATACAAGGACAAAGTATATTGAAAGCATGCAATCCTTCAGATTAAAGCAGTCGGCCTGTTTGCAGGGAGAGTCATACATAGTGCATGTAAAGATCTCACTGAACTGATATGTTAATCAGTGATGCAAATGTCTGTAAATCTCACTCAGTAACAAGGATTCCTATAATAATAATAATAAAAATAATAATAATAATAATAATAATAATCATAAATTGATTGCTGGGAGTAACAGAAATTTATTTTATAAAGTTTTCAAAAATAAAATTGTTCAACAAAAAATGTATCAAAATCACTCTCATTAAAAAATCCATTTAACATGATATGCAGCTTTTAGTAATGTTTCTTTTTTTTTTTAAAAAAAAGATAGCAATAAATATAAAATGTATATAGTAATGGGATTCACTAAACAGAAAGCAAAGTACACACGAAGGGCCTCTCCCGCTATCTATTACGTCACGGAATAAAATGAAATTAGACCATGCCGTGCCAATCGTACATACTCGGAAAATTCCGTCATCCTTCGGTATTAGACGTAGTTATAGCCAAGGTGTTCCGAGTGCATGCCGTGCTAGATGTAAACTTCCGGTTTCTACCAACGTGGAGCGGAAAGCACACGGAAAAGTACGATAATCTTTTCAAACTATTTTGAATATCATTTTAACTAACTGAATCATCAATATATATATTGTTATATCATTACTCAACTGCACTTGCCTTTAAATTTACAAGGACTGTCATTTGGTTTTTGATCAATTATTTTGATGTAATACAAGTTATGTAATGTGATTTCGCTGATGCCATGAATCAGAATGTTGCTATTTTTAGCTCAAAAATATTTGTTTTCATCATTCTGTAAAATAAATATTGATAGAAAAATCTGCTTGTTTTTTTATTATTAAGCATAACTGATTAAAACAATAAAAAGTTTTGATACCCACAAGTTCCTGGGATAATACTGAATTTTTTTAAATTTTTTTATTGAAAAGTATGGCTAATACATGTATCATAGTTTTGCAGAAACTCTTTCAATAATATCTCGGAAATCAGTAGATACTCGCATTCCTTTTAGAACAAAACTGATCCAGGAAGTTTAAAGCCTCATAAAACTTCTGAAATGCAAACTTTTTGATAATAACAAAGATGATTGTAATTAAATGTTTTTATAGTATTGCTAAAACCATTCCTGTAGACCCCTTAGTGACTGTTTTTAAAAATGGGAGAAAATAAATAACTGGTTTGGATTTCACATGAAGTGGGGGATATTAATATGTTTATTTTAGCATTTAAACAACGACTATCAGATTGCATGACCCAGTACTGGCATGGTAGTATTGCAGAATCCACACGTTGTGACACTTATAAGTACTTCAAAACTTTACTAAATCCAGAAAAGTATCTTTGTATTGAAATTCCCTTTTTACATAAAAAATCTCTTGCCCGTTTTCGATGTTCTAGTCACAAGCTCAAAATAGAAACTGGTCGTCACGAAAATATTGAAAGGCAAGACCGAAAGTGTACATATTGTTATATTCATGCGAATATAAACGTTATAGAAGACGAATATCATGTATTTTTTCTGTGTCCGAGATATGCGGATCTGAGACTACAATGTTTACAGTCTTGGTATTCCGGGGAAAATAACTTAGAAGATTTTTATCAGCTACTACAACTAAATGACACCTTCAAACTTAGGAAACTAGCTGCATATATCCATTTTATTTTGGTACGAAATGAATCACAATTATAATAGAAAAGAAATATTTCCACATAAATTGTATGCCATATTTCATTTCATATTTTGACACTACTAAATGTTTGTAAATAATGATATGTATTTTGGGCCGGAGGCCTCTATTTACGAAATAAAGGATTTGTATTGTATTGTATTGTATTGTATTGAAATGTGTCTTTTCTTAGACGAGTGGACCAAACTTTTAACTTTTGTTTACATTTTTGTAATTCTGTAATGGCTTGGTTGCTTTCTGACTGTACCTCTGCCGGTGTTCAGAAGAACACAAATGAATACTGCAGTGGTAGTATGCGGATTAAAACCGTTAGATAAGGGGTACATTAACAAGATTAGAAAAATTATGGCTTCACTAATATTATATATTGTTATTGGGTTGCTTTCTTTTTTTAAATATATTGACGTCTGCATAAAAACTGTATCGAACGTAGTACACATTATATTATTTATACATACTGAAAATCAATGAGTACGGAATACTTGTTTGGTCTAGTAACTCTTGCTCAGGATCCTCCCTTGCAACTAGCGTGATTCTATCGCACACGCTATTACATCCCAAATTACTTTATCGAAGGCAATATTGAGAGGCTACCAAGGGTGTTTGTTTAGTACAGTTATTAAAAAAGAAACTTTATTTTTAATTTGATATGAATGATTCGTCACTTGCGTGCAATAAATTAGATGTGGGTTTCAATTCATCAATACACTGAGGGAAATAAAGGGAATGTTCTAAAAAACTATCTAACCGCAAGCGTTATTTAATGTTTAACCACATCCCCCATAGTTCCCCATACTTAGTGTCTCTCTAGAGTGAATCGATCATATATTTCTGAACAAAGCGTTTCCGAACAAGCTTCGTAACTCCCCGTTTTCTGCTGAAGGTGTTTATCGGAAAGACACGAACACTAATTTGTGAACAAAACCCGTTCTAAATTAAGTACTAATTATGTGCTTTATATTTATTTTTTCATTTGCAAAGTCTCTCAGTGATCAAATAAACATGTATTCTATCATCTGTAAGTGTAAAATTGACTTAAATTAAAACTGAAAACAGCCATTTCGGAAGTTTAATGAGCCTTTAATATCTGTATTTATCTTTTTAGACTGCACACACTCACTACTGAGCATCATGGCAGGTAGTGCCACATATTGTATAACTCTAAGGAGCCCTTTAAAGATTTTTTATTTTGCGTCTCCCGTGTTATGTGACGGAGCATCAATAAGGTATAAATTTGTGGATGGCAGAAAGGTGTATACACCAGTGAATCATTTAAATTTTCTACAAGATGACTTAGATTATCTTTCTGAATGGTCAGCGATGTGAACATTGACATTATATATATCAGTTCAATGTTATTTTTGCTAAAAATTTCATAAACTCTTGACTTCTCTCACTTTCTCGATAGACTATTGTAAAATAAGAGATTACTGTAATGTATACATATATATGGGTTTATTTTTCAGGAAAGCATTGCCAAGATGACAGCAATTAAGGTAACTTGTTTTTACACAATAATGAATTGAATTGACTCTAATTACAGTCAATATAATGTTAAACATGAATATTAAAGGAACACGCAGTGATGTTACCAATAAATTTCACTCATGTTCATGCATCAAATCGATTTTTACATTGATGTCTAAATATGTCTAAATATCTAAAACTCACCATATGAAGATATTGGTCTCAAAATGTAACTATAAACATGTTGAGATATTGATCTCCAAATGTAACTCTCTAAAACTGACCATATGGAGATATTGATCTCCAAATGTAACTCTCTAAAACTGACCATATGGAGATATTGATCTCCAAATGTAATTCTAAAACTCATCATATGGAGATATTGGTCTCCAAATGTAACTCTCTAAAACTCATCATATGGAGATATTGGTCTCCAAATGTAACTCTCTAAAACTCATCATATGGAGATATTGATCTCCAAATGTTACTCTCTAAAACTCACCATATAGAGATATTGATCTCCAAATGTTACTCTCTAAAACTCACCATATGGAGATATTGATCTCCAAATGTAACTCTAAAACTCACCATATGGAGATATTGATCTCCAAATGTAACTCTAAAACTCACCATGTGGAGATATTGATCTCCAAATGTAACTCTAAAACTCACCATATGGAGATATTGATCTCCAGTTGTAACTATAACCATGCCGACATATTGATCTCCAAATGTAACTCTAAAACTCACCATATGGAGATATTGGTCTCCAAATGTAACTCTAAAACTCACCATATGGAGATATTGATCTCCAAATGTAACTCTAAAACTCACCATATGGAAATATTGATCTCCAAATGTAACTCTCTAAAACTCACCATATGGAGAAGTTGATTTCCAAATGTAACTCTCTAAATTCACCATATGGAGATATTGATCTCCAAATGTAACCCTCTAAAACTCACCATCCAAATGTAACTCTCTAAAACTCACCATATGGAGATGTTGATTTTCAAATGTAACTATCTAAAACACATATAAAAGAACAGTTTTCACAAAACAAGTGAATGTTAGTTTCAAAAATGAGTAAGTAAGATTCTTAAAAAGTATAAGTACTCCTGTTTTTGTGCAATGTGAATGACATGATAATAAGTATAAATAAATAATGTATAAATAATGTAATAGCTCTAGTTTGTTTTCACATAAAAAGTTACTTCAAACATGTAAGGTGAAGTTCTCAAATCTCGCTCAACATGGCTAGAAGATAACAAAGTTTCTTTGAATTAAGGCAAAACTGAACCTCCAAGGAAGATAGAATTCTATCAGAAGGTTTAATGTCGCTTGTAATGATCATGCTTTATCTCAGCCAATTCCTCAGTTAAATATCTGGAGCTATACATTGATTACTGACTTTCGGAGGAGGTTATTGATGGAAACATTATATCAAAAGTAAATTCAAAGTTGAGTTAAAACTTTATCGTCACTGTATGTGTCTTAATATGTACACTAGACAGTTGCTATGTTCGACCTTAATTCAGTCCCATTTTGATAGCTCTTGTCTCGGTATCAGGGCTTGAAATTTCTTATAAAAGCAACTCATCCTCAAAAATAATTTATTAAATGCTTACAATCAAAGAAGGATAATGGTCAGTTTCTTAAATCTTACTTGTCCTGACCAAATGTTCGCTGACCATGGAGAGCAGATGGCCAGCCCTGGGTGTGAAGGTTTGAATCTCTCTCAAACAGAAACTCCAGGTTATGCATAAAAAAGAATATCATATTTATCTGAGACCTGTACTGCAAGCAAAGATTATAGTTTACTTGGTATGATCAGTATGGGGTAGAGGAATTAAAGTTGAGCCGCATGTAGAAGGTTTTTGATAAAAAAATCCACTCAAGATTTATTTGTTTAAAATACCAAGTCAAGTTCTTATAATTTTGTATTACCAAGGTATAAAAGTAATATCTGTATCTTAACTACAGTGGTGCAAAAGACTGGCACTCATTACCTGACAATTTAATGGCATTACAAATCTAAACTGGTACAATCTGCTGTTAAAAGATCTTTATTGCAAGACTTAACAAGTAACAAAAAATTGCATGCTATTTACTAACTAAATGATAATTGTAATTTATGAATGCTGTAGCCAGCCATTCAAAATCGAGACTGCTAGTTCTCATCTGAGCTAGGGGGTCTGAAGACATGCCTCCCACCCCCTAGGTATCCCTGAAAGTGGTTAGTTCCTATTAGACATTCCATGCATTTTCCAGATATTTCAGATCAATTTAAAGCATTTAAAGAAGACCACATTTTCTTTGTGTGTTTTTGTACACCAAATCGGGCTTCTCCACAGGCCATTTAACCACAGGGGCACCCCAACACTGACTACCAGTATTTTTTTTATCACAAAACAAATGACAATGAAACTTTTACATAAATCTTGCACAAGCAACTTGGTGAAAAGTTCTTCTTTTTTAATGCCATAAATTGAAATGATTTCAAATAGCAATTTATTTGAAACATGCACTTGTTTATAGAGTCATTCTCACATGATTTTTGTCTTTTTTTGGCTTGTCTCTATGAAGGCCAGCCGAAGTATTAAGGTAGGTTTTGATTTCCTGTTAGATACTTTGTTCAAAACGAAACAAGTCAATACAACGCAATATGGGGCAGGGTGCCATCAAAATCGGATACATTATGTATTCTATGTTTTATTTTACGATATAGTATAGGTCTCACTACACAGTTGAATTTTGTTCTTTGTTATATATAAAATAAGGTCTAGAATTTCACTGGTAAAAGAAGAATTCCACTTAGAATTTTGTTCAAAGTAATTTTTTTTCATAGCAGGAATGCATACACACATAAAAATGCACAATAACTGGTAGGTTGTCCACGTTGGTTTTTTTAAAAGAGGGTGCAGTGACACCCTGAGCTTTTTTGAAAAAAGAAGTCCTCAGATGCTCATAAATACATGCATATGTTGAAATCCTATAAAAGTCACATTTTTAACACCAGTGATGTCTTATTGCAGTATATACTATGCCAACTTTTGCTCTACTCATCTGCAGCAAGAAATCACAGCCACTATGAACCATTTTGAAAATATTTCATAACCAAAGTACATAGGCCTATTTTTTAAGAGTAAGAATCTTGCTACCATGGGAAAAAACGGGGCGTAACTGTGGTGTGAGACATAAAGTCTTGACCATCTTTTACGATTTCTTTACTTAAAGGTTTGCTTGTCTGAGTTTATCCAGTCATTAAACTTGTTTTTATAAATAGACCATTATACATATTGTCTCTAAACATTACAGCTATATCAGCTGGCGCTGGTGTCTGAGATGATCAAGACTACGAAAGATATGTGGACTAGTCTATTTTAATACACAGGTGTTAATGTTCTTCGAGTGTATGCATCTTCCATGTAAATAGATAATTATAGGCAACACTGGTATAACCTGGTTTTTTTTCTCATTTTGTTTGATTTGTAGGTGCCGGTGCTACTTTTGTTATTTATTTCAAAACACAATTTAATATGGCATGACTGGTGGAAATTTATCTAATACATATTAATGAGGTCAGTCCATTTTTATATAGGTTGGAAACTGTTATTCCAATTTTATTTACATGGTAACAGATTCATCTGAGGATATTATTTAATAATTTTGGGTGAAACGTTTAAAAAGTACTCTGATATATAGTATATAGGTCATCGTTGAAATGATATAAGAACGAATCATTACAATGATGATCTACCTGCGATGAAAGTGGTTCACACTGTTAATAAATACATGAGAGCAAAAAGCCTAGCAGTTTGGTCGGGATGACCCCTCCATCCTACCAAAGGTGAGTTGGGTCAACATATACAATGTCCTAACATGTATTTGGATAAAAAAAACCTTAACAGTGTAGCTGCAAGTTACATAAAACACTGTACATGGCACACTTATTATTCCTGGCGTCAGCACATCCAGTGCTTGTTTTATGACAGTGACACACCGACGTAGCTACATGAAGGCAATGCAGGCTAGGTTCTGCACTTTTCCCAGAAAAATAAAAGTCCCTAAGTAATTTATAAATGTTTTACATGGAAAAAATATCCACACAACCACTGATAATACACCATTGGTCATTTACAGTTTAAAACAATATATGGCGGAGTACCACATAGCCCCAAACAAAATTTCTAGGCCTGCAGGTTTACTTTGGCCAAGCTAGGCCTCTGCCATACACACACCATCTACTGACAATTGCAGGAGGGGTGGGGTGCTAAATCTCTGCTACATCTTGGCTCGTAATATTGGGAGTGAAACTCGATTGAGATTCATTTTTAGCTCTACTGGCTAAAGTTCTTGAACCAGCGTCAATCGACCACAAATGCCGAAGCCATAGGGCTAATAAGCCCATTTGAAACAAAAATTAAAAAAAAACAGTTTCTGAAGTTAAAAGCGTAGACCTAAGATATTTTACATTAAACATTACATGGAGGCCTTGTAAAAGATCGTTGAATCCAGGACCCTGGGGTCAAATTTGGGGCAACCACAGAGGTCACTGTTTTAGAAAGAACTATATAGGGAAAATGTAGACGCGATAGTGCCTTCATTTTTCAGCGAATCTTAACCAAACTTGCACAGCAGTTATATAACCACATGATCTTGGATGCGATTTTGAACCAACGTCATTCAACCACAAATACCCCCACCACAGGGCTTATAAGCTTTTTAGCAAAATTAAAAAAAAAATGTTTCTCTAAAAGTTCAAGGCCTAGACCTTAGATATTTTACATGTAGCATTGCATACAGGTCCTGTAAAGCATTTGTTGCCAGTAGAGCGTTCAGGTCCTCTTGGGTCTCTTGTCAATACATCTTATGGTTTAGTCATAAGTGTGGGTGGGTGTAAGTTTGTGTCTGTGCGCGTTTGAAAAATAGCGCATGAATGTAAATAAAAACATTGGCATTAATAACAACCATATTTTCTAAGAAATTAGTAGAATTAAGCAGTAAGTGTTTAAGATTAAGGAGTTAAGTATAATAACGGTCACCAGGGGGAAAGGAACATCCTTCCCACATATACTACCTCCAGCTTGCCTTCTCCAATAATTGAAGTGCTCTTGCGCTCATTCAAGTATCGTTTACCTACAAAATACTTATTATTACGCTAAGTTACTCAAAAAGGCAAGCTGTTCCTTTTAAAAGGAAATTTTATTTTCAAACTGGAATTGAAAAATGCATTTTTCCTTATCCGTATTTGAAAATGTACAATGTAAACAACTCAATCAATAGATTCCCCTCCATTTCCTGGACTAGATATTTACGGCCTGGTTAACATTAAGTTAAGTTCAGTGAGATCTGTGATGTGTATTGCTCTCCTCATACACGGGACAGACATTTTTTTTTTACAGTATTTTGTCCAAATCAAGAACTTGAGAATACATTTAAAAATCATAAATAAAACTCCGTTTGGTATTGAACAGGGGGCAACTTATAATGTGTAATGACTAAAACAAAATATTTTATAAAAATTTGAGTGAATATAATTATGACTTTTCAATATGGTTGTAGGTGGGAATTATCGGAGGCTCAGGTTTGAGTAACCCAAATATCTTGGAGAACAAGCAAGACAAGGTTGTGGACACCCCATATGGAAAGGTAACTCCTTGTCACTATTGTATAACTGATACATGTACATACTGGTACAAGGTTGTGGACATTTAATATGAGAAGGTAACTTCTTGTCACTATTGTATATACCCAGTATATGAACAGTAAGGTCAGTTTTTAGCTGGACACTTTAAAGGCTAAGAGAGGATATATAATCATTCATTCTCCTGCATTGTTTTAGGAATGGTCAAGTCCTATGTTTCTGTAACAAAAGACATGTGATCTCAGGGAGGACAAGAAACTAAACCTCCTGTGTGCTAAGCAAACACTCTGCTAATGTCACAACAAAAGTTAGGTTTATGTTAGATTTTATTTTAAAACTTTATGGGTTATCCTGTGAAATATACAAATGTATATGTCTCAAAATTATTAATTAATATTTTAGCTAAATTGAATATTTGTGTAACAAGATAAAATATAAATCTGTGATAGCTGATATATATTATATTAAATAGTTAACTGGTTTAATATATTATTTATAAAACATGTTAATGCTTCTGTAATATTGTATGTTAATGTGCTTTATGTATCTTTGTATTTATGACATATATATTATCACAAATAAATGAAATCAAATCAAATAGATCTATGGGGAGACAGTAGAAATTAATGGGAATGTATTCCTATCTATTGACATTAGTCCGTCATGTTGCCGCTCTACATTTCATTGGCTGCCACTAAACCCACAATATACTTTTTCTGAAAATGCATGATAAAACCAAATAAATGTATAAGCATTTCCGTTACAATTTGTGTTTCTTGCACATATCTGTGATAACTCAATCTAATACACAAAGTATTTTTAAATGTTTGTCTTAAAAACCTTCAAGGGCTCTAGGGGCTAAAACTTGGTCTGAATATTAGGATCCTGAGAGAATTTGGGCTTGGGCTCATGATTTTTAGCTCTACTGGCCAAAGTCCAGCAGGGCTTATGTCTTGGTAAATTGTCCGTCGTCCGTTTGTTGTCCTTCTTTAACCTTTTTCTGGTACACACAATACCACCTTCGTTTTTTGTTGGATCTTAACCAAACTTGCACTTCAGTTATATAACCACAAGATCTCGGATGGTCAGTGTGATTCGACAACAAATGCCACAGGGCTAATAAGTACATTCTAAGGGAAACTTAAATAAAAACATTTTCTCTGATGGTTGAAGGCCTGGACCTTAGATAATTTACATGTAGCATTGAATGGAGGTTCCGTAAAAGATTTGTTGAAGTCGTGTCCCTAGAGTCAAATTTGGGGCCGCCACAAGGGTCACTGTGTTTCTTGAACCAGTATGATTCAAACACAAATGCCCACGCAACAGGGCTTAAAGCACATTTTAAGCAAAAATTTAAAAAAACATTTTCTACAAAAGCTGAAGGCCTTGACCTTAAATATTTTACATGTAATATTGCATAGAGGTCCTCAAAAAGACTGAAATTTGGGGTCACCACAGGAGTCACTGTTTTACATAGAGTTATATAGGGAAAATGATGTAGATGTGATGGCACCCCCATTTTTCTTTGAATATTAACCAAACTTGCACAGCAGTTATAGAACCACACAAGATCTTGGACAAGTTCTTGAACCAGCGTGATTCAAGCACAAATACCCATGCCACAGGGCTTATTTATAAGTACATCTTAAGCAAAACTTTAAAAACATTTTCTCTGAAAGTTCAAGGCCTAGATATTAGATATTTTGCATGTAGCATTGCATTGAGGTCCCCTTGAAGGTTTGTTTAGGTCGGGTCCTTGAAGTCAAATTTGGGGCTGCCACAGGGGTCACTGTTTTACATGGAATTATATAAGAAAACTGTTGTAGATGCAATTACACCCCCATTTTCATTGAATCTTAACCAAACTTGCACAGCAGTTATGTAACCATAAGATCCAAGACATGTTCTTGAACCAGCATTAATTGACCACAAATGCCCTGCCACAGGGCTTATAAGTACATTTTAAGAGACACTTTGAAATACATTTTCTCTGAAAGTTCAAGATTATTGTACGTGTAGCATTGCATGGTTATCTCCTAAAAGATTTCTTGAAGAAAAACTTACAAAAACATTTCTGAAATGTTCATCTGTCCATTTGTTGCCAGTAGAGCTATTCAGGCCCTCTTGTTTTTATTTATCTTAAATAATTACTACTTGTATTCAAGTTGTGACCCATGAATTTTCTTCATTAGATGAAGGGAAAAGAATAGATTCTTTGGACAAAATAATTGTTTGTTTGACTTTCTTTACATATTAACATGCTAAACTAAATGTATGCTGATTAAATAGCTGTGTGCTAGACTATATGTGTGCTGATTAAATAGCTGTGTGCTAGACTATATGTGTGCTGATTATATAGCTGTGTGCTAGACTATATGTGTGCTGATTAAATAGATGTGTGCTAGACTATATGTGTGCTGATTGAATAGCTGTGTGCTAGACTTTATGTGTGCTAATTAAATAGCTGTGTCTAGACTATAATGTGTGCTGATTGAATAGCTGTGTGTTAGACTTTATGTGCTGATTGAAAAGCTGTGTGCTAGACTTAATGTGTGCTGATTAAATAGCTGTGTGCTAAACTATATGTGTGCTGATTTAATAGCTGTGTGCTAGACTATATGTGTGCTGATTGAATAGCTGTGTGCTAAACTATATGTATGATGATTAAATAGCTGTGTTCTAAACTATGTGTGTGCTGATTGAATAGCCTTGTGCTAAACTATATGTGTGCTGATTAAAAAGCTGTGAAGGGAAAAGTATAGATTCTGTGGACAAAATAATTGTTTGTTTGACTTTCTTTACATATTAAGCATAACTTTTTCTCTCAACATTTAGCATCATTTTTATGCCATTGAGAACTAACAGACAAATGGAACTGTTCTGGGACAATATTGAGGTATATTTTGTGCAGACTGATATTCATTTAATAGATGTGTGCTAATTTACATGCTGTGTGTGGACTGATATTAATTTAATAGCTGTGTTCTTATTCAAACACTGTGTGCAAACTGAGATTTAGTTAATAACAGTGTGCTAAACATAATAATCTGCATGCTAAGATTCAGAATCTGTGTGCTGATTGAATAGCTGTGTGCTGATTAAATAGCTGTGTGCAAGACTATATGTGTGCTGATTAAAAAGCTGTGTGCTAGACTATATGTGTGCTGATTAAATAGATGTGTGCTAGACGATCGGTGTGCTGATTAAATAGCTGTGTGCTAGACTATGTGTGCGGTGATTAAATAACTGTGTGCTAGACTTTATGTATGCTTATTAAATAGCTGTGTGCTAGACTATATGTGTGCTGATTAAATAGATGTCTGCTAGACTTTATGTGTGCTGATTAAATAAATGTTTGCTAGACTTTATGTATGCTGATTAAATAACTGTGAGCTAGACTTTATAGTGGCTGTGTGTTTGGGTGCAATTACTATGTACATCGAATGAGAAACAAAACTGGGTTTTATGTTTATGGGTTCCAAAGCATGTCTAGGTTGGAAGGATGTACTAAGTCTTGTACCTTATTATGTAAAAAAAACAACTTTGAACTCCGGGAACGTAAACAAAATCAATATGAGATTATAGAACTTGAAGACATTAATTTGTGTACCAACTTCAGTCATTATTAATATCTTAATGGGATAATATTAACAAAAAGCGTATCATTAAATATATTTAGTTTGTATTGTATGAAATAGTTTAGTTTTGAAAACATCTGTGTTGTTTTTTCTGCTGAGTTAAGTTCTCAAAATTATTTAATGATACCACAATCACAAGAAATCGTGACAAATTGCACATTTATATTTTTCAGCCATCTGATGCCCTGGTGATTGGAACTATTCAGGGAGTAGACTGTGTTTTGTTGTCAAGGTAAACGATTTGGATTTTAATAGTTGGCAGCAGATTTAATGTGTTAGTCAGTAAGATTCTGTCCACAGAGTAATAGATACACGTATCAGGATCTCTAAACGCTTGTTTATAAACAGATATTTTAATACCAACAATACAATCATGACCAATGATTGAATAGAACTGCAAAGCAGATAAAAAAGTTCTTTCACAGTCAATAAGTTCTAATACTTTCTAATCAATATATTTCTTTCTTTATATTTTCGTGTGGTTTAAAAAATTACTTTCACAATTATGTAAATAGATTTAAAAGTAAAATACCGATTTTATAATTTTCAGTTTCAAACAATTAAATAAACTTATTTACTTTACATTGATTGTGAATAATTTTTATAACTTGACCGTACCATGCTCGAGGTCTTCCTCAGTAACACACGTGCTAAGCATAGTTAAATGGATAAAGTGTCTTGTTCACTGACACTACACATAGGCGAGGCAGAGATTATACAACCCCGCAATCATGTATCCAATGCTCTACCATTGGACCATGCACTCCACACATAGAAAGAATAACAGGATTTCAATCCACAAATACATCTGTATCTGATATTTAATGTGTTGATTTCAGACATGGGCGTGGTCACTCTGTGATGCCTGGCAATGTGAACTACAGAGCAAATGTGTGGGCCCTGAAGGAGGAGGGTTGTACACACATATTGGTTACCACAGCTTGTGGATCTCTACAAGAGGGCATTCATCCTGGGGACATTGTGGTTTTAGATCAGTTTATTGACAGGTGCGTATCATTTATTCCTTGAGATACATTATGGTTTATATTAGTTATTACAGGTGTGTAAAAAAGTGCTATTAATCAAGTTATTTCATATTGGTCAGTTAGTGGTCTAAGGGCAGCGTTATTGGTCCAGTTACTGGTCCAAGGGCAGTCAAATTGACCAAGGTATTGGTCCAAGGGCAGTCATATTGGCCCCATTATTGGTTCAAGGGCAGTCATATTCGCCCAGTTATTGGTCCAAGGGCAGTAATATTGACCCAGTTATTGATCAAAGGGCAGCCATATTGCCTAGTAATTGGTCTAAAAGCAGTCATATTGGCCTAGTTATTGGTCTGCTGGGCCCAGTGAGCTCAGTCGGTCAGCATCTAACTATAGATCCAGGAGTCATGAGTTCGAATCCCCACCAGGCCACAGTCCCCATGATGATTGAAATATGACATTGTGTTCTATAATTATTTTTCTCTCACCACTGATTCAAGTGGGAAAGTTATCAGTTACTTGCGGAGGTGGGGTGTGCTCAAGTTCTGGTTAACCTTTCAGGATCCCAGGAAACAAAGGTTGGGTTAAATGATCATCTGTTAGGCCTACATGGCATAATAATGAAACTAAATATTCAATCAATCAATAGTTACTGGTTCAAAGGTTGTCATATCAACCCAGTTATTGGTCCAAGGGCAGTCATATTGTGTAAAATAGTGCTATTAATCAATTTATTTCATATTGGCCAGTTAGTTGTTCAAGGGCAGCCATATTGGTCCACGGGCAGTCATATTGGCCCAGATATTGGTCCAAGGGCAGTCAAATTGACCCAGTAATTGGTCCAAGGGCAGTCATATTGTGTAAAATAGTGGTATTAAATTAAATTTATTTCATATTGGCCAGTTAGTTGTT
The DNA here is from genome assembly GCA_029582155.1 of Panopea generosa. Taxonomy (NCBI): domain Eukaryota; kingdom Metazoa; phylum Mollusca; class Bivalvia; order Adapedonta; family Hiatellidae; genus Panopea; species Panopea generosa. Next base: position 7,279,784 of record CM055901.1, read on the forward strand.
CAAGGGCAGCCATATTGGTCCATGGGCAGTCATATTGGCCCAGATATTGGTCCAAGGGCAGTCAAATTGACCCAGTAATTGGTTCAAGGGCTGTCATATTGGCCCAGTTATTGGTTCAAGGGCAGTAATATTTGCCCAGTTAATAGTCCAAGGGCAGTCATATTGGCCCAGTTATTGGTTCAAGGGCAGTCATATTGGCCCAGTTATTGGTCCAAGGGCAGTCAAATTGACCCAGTAATTGGTTCAAGGGCAGTCATATTGGCCCATTTATTGGTTCAAGGGCTGTCATATTGGCCCAGTTATTGGTCCAAAGGCAGTCATATTTGCCCAGTTATTGGTTCAAGGGCAGTCATATTGGCCCAGTTATTGGTCCAAGGGCAGTCAAATTGACCCAGTAATTGGTTCAAGGGCAGTCATATTGGCCCATTTATTGGTTCAAGGGCTGTCATATTGGCCCAGTTATTGGTCCAAAGGCAGTCATATTTGCCCAGTTATTGGTCCAAGGGCAGTCAAATTGGCCCAGTAATTGGTTCAATGGCTGTCATATTGGTCCAAGGTCAGTCAGATTGGTCCAGTTATTGTTCCAAGGGCAGTCATATTGGTCCAGTTTTTGGTCCAAGGGCAGTCAAATTAGCCCAGGTATTTGTCCAAGGGCTGTCAAATTGGCCCAGTAATTGGTTCAAGGTCTGTCATATTGGTCCAAGGGCAGTCATATTTGCCCAGTTATTGGTCCAAGGGCAGTCAAATTGGCCCAGTAATTGGTTCAAGGGCTGTCATATTTGCCCAGTTATTAGTCCAAGGGCAGTCATATTTGCCCAGTTATTGGTCCAAGGGCTGTCATATTGGCCCAGTTATTGGTCCAAGGGCAGTCATATTGGTCCAGTTTTTTATCCAAGGGCAGACAAATTGGCCCAGGTAAATGTTCAAGGGCAGTCATATTGGCCCAGGTATTGGTCAAAGGGCATTCACATTGGCCCAGGTATTGGTTCAAGGGCAGTCATATTGTCCCAGTTATTGGTCCAAGGGCAGTCAAATTAGCCCAGGTATTGGTCCAAGGGCTGTCATATTGGCCCAGTTATTAGTCCAAGGGCAGTCATATTGGCCCAGGTATTGGTCCAAGGGCTGTCAAATTGACCCAGGTATTGGTTAAAAGGTAGTCATTGGCCCAGTTATTAGTCCAAGGGCAGTCATATTGACCCAGGTATTGGTCCAAGGACAGTATTATTGGCCCAGTTATTGGTCCAAGGACAGTCATATTGGCCCAGTTATTGGTCCAAGGGCAGTCATATTGGCCCAGTTATTGGTCCAAGGGCAGTCATATTGGCCCAAGGCTACCAATATGAAATCAACTCCCACCCCCACCCCCTTTTTTCTGCATGGTCTTTTATTTATTTTTTAGTAAACTTTTCCAATGATATTGCCCCAACTTACCTGGGATTATCAATGTAGTCTTGTTTTCATACAAGCATTGCTTTCCAGTCCCTAAGTTTTGACAGAGTTTTGGCTATTTGATAATTTTAATTGTAGATGTTTTCAGCCTTTTTTCTCCTAAACTGTCAAGCAGATTATGGTCAAAACTTGCTGGGAAGTATCAGTAAAATGTCCAATTAAGCATGACTCTGCTATAGCAGTATCAGTATGAAGTCTGGTTGTGTATATTGTCATGGCGTTTTGGTCCATTGACTTTTAGCAGAGTTACAGTTCTTTAGTTATTTTTAATGGTAAATATTTTTGGCAATACTCCTCTTAAACTTTTTAACCTATATTGGCCAAACTTGGTAGCCTTTTTTTTCTTCAAAATTCACAATTCAAATATGAGACAATGCTTTCAAATTTTTTTCAATTAGATTAGTTATGCCATTCAAATTATTTTTTTTTGAATGGGGTTTAACGCCATTTTCAACACATTTCAGGTTATATATGGCATATCCAGTTTTACTGGTGGAGGAAGACCTCAGACTGAGTCAGACTGAGTCAGACTAAGTAGAACCACCGTCCTTCCGCAAGTAACTGGAAACTTTCTCACATAAAGTTTTTGGAGCGAGTGGGACTCGAACCTACGACCATAGCGGTGACAGGTAAGTGATCTTGAGACGGCGCCTTAGACCACTCGGCCACGGAGGACCCTACTCCCATTCAAATTAATACTTGTGTGTATATAACAATAAAGCAAATGCATTTTTTTAAGAAACATGGATAAGTTAAAGATCACCGTTATGCAACTACTGGGTGTGTTGTTCTTTATTTTAAGAAGGTAACATTAAAATCATACAAAAGTATAAAACTTATGTGGAGCGTGTGGTCTAGTGGTAGAGCACCGAACCCATGATCGGAGGGTCGTGGGTTCGATCCTCCGCTACGGCTATGTGTGGTGTCTTGAGCAAGGCACTTTTTCCGCATATGCTTTGTACTGGTACTACCCAGGAAGACTTCGAGCGTGATTTGTCTAAGTTGTAAGAACTTATTCACAATCGAAGTAAAATAAATAAGTTTAAAACAAAACTTATCTACCATATGGCCTTCTAATCATCATTATAAGTTATCAAACCATAGAAGAAAGGGTGAGCACATTTGAATACTTTTCAGGACACATCATCGTGGGCAGACATTTTATGATGGCTCAGAAAATGCACCCCCTGGAATATGTCATATACCATTGGCTGAACCCTTCTGTCCAGTCACAAGTGATGTAAGTGGACAATGCTGTCAGAAATTACGCTTTAACCATAGAGAAAGTAAAACTATGAAACATTTAATTGATATTCAGTTGGAAGATCGCACCCTCCAATCTTGGATAAAAAAAAATCTGGTTTTGATTTTTAGCTCTACTGGCCAAAGGCCAGAAGTGCTTATGCGATGGTGCGTTGTCTGTCGTCCGTCGTCTGTTAGCAGCACTTTCTCTGAAACCACTAGGCCAATTAAACTGAAACTTCACATGTGTGTTTCTATTGCATAGGAGACTATACAGAAGATCTTTTTTTTTCTATCTGAAATTCAAGATGGCCGCCGTTACTAAAAACAGTCCAAAACTTAAAAAATCTTCTTCTCATGAACAGCCAACAGATTTTCAAAATGTTTATGTAGAAATGATGACCAACTAAAGTTTTGTTAGATTTGTTCAAATGGTTTCCCTAGGGTTAAGAATGACCCTGCCCAAGGGTTCAATTAGGGGACACATGTCATTATAATATTTTTATTTTTATTTTTTTTTTTTAAAATGGAAATGATTTTGCCTATATCTTCACAGAAGCATTGTTTGGTGAAGGAAGTTCAGATTTGTAAAAATGACTAGGTTCCACTGTCTTAAGGGGTCAGGAGGGGCAACAAAAGGGTAAAAATTGGGAATTACTAAATTCGTTTTTTTAAGAACCGGTATGTCAGATTTGTTCATATTTGGCATAAATTATCCCTATGTGTAGGGGTTTGATTGCAGATAAGAATTTAGAGGCTAAAATTTGTAGGGGCCCTGTCAGGGGACTTAGAATTTTACATAGGGATACTATGGGAAAACAGAAAATTCCCTTTTTCTTTCATCTGTTTTGAAACCGCTAGCCCAGTTAAACTGAAACTTCACATGGATGTTTCTATTGCAAAGGAGACTATACAAAAGATTTTTTTTTTCCGATCTGAAATTCAAGATGGCCGCCATTACTAAAAATAGTCAAAAATTTAAAAAATCTTCTTCTCATGAACGGCCCGATTTTCAAAATGTTTATGTAGTAATGATGACCAACTATGATTCTGTCAGATTTGTTCAAATGGTGCTCCTAGGGTTAAAAATGACCCTGCCCCGAGAGTTCAATTAGGGGACACATGTCAATATAATATTTTTTTTTTTTTTTAAATGGAAATTATTTTGCCTATATTTTCACTAAAGCATTGTTAGGTGAAGGAGGTTAAGATTTGTAAAAATGACTGGGTTCCTATGTCTTAAGGGGTCAGGAGTGGCCCCAAAAGGGTATATATAGGGGCCCTGTAAGGGGACTTAGAATTTTACATAGGGATACTGTGGGAAAACAGAAAATTCTCTTTTTTTTTCATTTATTCTGAAACCACTAGGCCAATTAAATTGAAACTTCACATGGATGTTTCTATTGCATAGGAGACTATACAAAAGATTTATTTTTTCTATCTAAAATTCAAGATGGCCGATGTTTCTATTGCATAGTAGAATTTCAAAAAGTGCTATGGCCACTTTGAGCCAGTAGAGCGTCCTCAGGCCCTCTTGGGCCTCTTGTTTTTAAAGGTATTTTATGCCATTGCTAATCAAACAAGCGTGTAATCTGTGGGAGGGCTGAATCTGATATTGGTAGAACTTTTGGCCCAACTCTAATCCATGTATAGTCTTGAAATAAAATGTTTAAACTAAGCTACTGTTGCTACAGCAATGGCAGTTGAAAAATCAGTTACCTAATGGAATGACATAGTTTGCACAATGACTTGAAAATATATAGAGGTAATAGATAATGTAAATAACAGGGTTGTACCATTTATAGACTTATTCTGTAATAATAAATTATTTCGCTCCCAGATACAACATATATGAGGGCTATATAGGAGCCAAGTTCTTCTGTCTGTCAGTCTGTCCATCTGTGGACAATTTTTGTGATCACTTTTTTTCTGAGCAACCATTGGCCGGAATTCAGTGAAACTTCATAAAGGCGACTGGTACATGTACCAAGCCTAATTGTGCATATTGTCGGCATGTTGCGCAAGAATAATTTTTCAATGAGTTATGGCCCTTCGAATTTTTCATACATATTTTTTTTTGTGGTTGCTATTTCTTGGCAACCATTGGCTGGAATTCATTGAAACTTCACAAAAGTGATTTGTACCAAGCTAGTTTTGTATGTCGTCGGCATGTTGCGCAAGAATAATTTTTCAATGAGTTATGGCCCTTCGATTTGTTCATACATATTTTTTTTTGTGGTCGCTATTTCTCGGCAACCATTGGTTGAAATTCATTGAAACTTCACAAGAGTGATTTGTACCAAGCTAGTTTTGTATGTCGTCGGCATGTTGCACGCGAATAATTTTGCAATGAGTAATGGCCCTTTGAATTTTTCAGACATTTTTAGCTCTACTGGCCAAAGGCAAGAAGTGCTTATGCAATGGCGCGTTGTCCGTCGTCTGTTGTCTCTGAAGTATGTTAGCAGCACTTTCTCACAATTAAACTGAAACTTCACATGGATGTTTCTATTGCAAAGAAGACAATACAGAAGATTTCTTTTTCCAATTGAAATTCAAGATGGCCGCCATTACTAAAAATAATAAAAAAAAAATTAAAATGGAAATGATTTTGCCTGTTTCTTCACAGAAGCATTGTTTGATGAAGGAGATTCAGATTTATAAAAATGACTGGGACCACTGTCTAAAGGGTTCAGGAGGGTTTTGTAAAACTAGCTAGGATATGCACATATTGTCATTTTGTTCTGGTTCAATGATTTGCAAATGAGTTCTGTCAAGTGCAGAGCAACATATTGTTCCTGCTATGCAGTTTGGTATTTTTCAACCAAATAGCCATCAGCACTTAGGGAATATGGTACAGAGTCAAACACTCAGTCCGGGAGCGTCCATCGGTTCTACCGATATTTTCTTGTTTGTTATTGTTTCTTGGCAACCATTAGCTGGAGTTCAATGACACTTCACAAAAGTGATTGGTTACTCTTGGTTCACTGTGTCAAAGTGGGCAGCCAAAGGGTGCAATAACTATGTCAGGGCACCATCTGGGGGTATTCATCACCTTCAGTGATATTTCTAGTTTTTATCAGGCTGTTTAAAAAAATGTTTGTTTGTCATGCTCTGCTCCTACCAAGGCTGCCCACTCAAATTTCCCATTTGCAAGCCTTATTATCGAGTTTCAAAGCGTTGACAATTTTGTTTCATTTTTTTCTATTACTATTTTTCTGTTCAAAAAACACTAAAAAGTCAAAATTGGGTTAAAAAAATTAGCTACCTACCCACCCACATGAAAATATTGGATTGGAGCACAGCAAACAAATAACTTTTTTACCGATGACCTGTTGACTATAAGGTAAAGCATCATATACATGTATATTGTATGGTTCACATGCTAGTGTTCATTGGATTTCTTTGATAATGCAGATTATCTACAAAACAGCTGGAGAATTAGGGTACAAGGTTCACAATGGTGGCACCATGCTCACAATAGAAGGTCCACGGTTTTCATCAAAGGCAGAGAGCAAGATGTGGAATTCATGGGGAGCACACTGTATCAATATGACAACAGTCCCAGAGGTACAGTGCTACATGTAACCAATACAAGGCGAAAATCATATATTTAAAAAAAATGTAAAGAACTTGCTTTGAGAGACCATTTGGGCATCTTGTTTAAAATAACATGAACATGTTCAGGTCATCTTTGTTCTTCTGTCCCTTTGTTGCACTATATAATTGATAATATTCATACCGTATTTCTCCTGACTAACGCTCCTGCCTTAACAGACTGAGGGGCATGGATATTATACTTTGCAGAAAATTATGTTCACGTAATGCAAATAAATAGACAAGTGCAGTCAAAGCTTACTGGAGCAAATCCTTTGTTAAAACCAATTCATATCCATTGTTTTGGCAATTACCCTGCATAACGAGCGGAAGTCAAATCCTGTCTATACACTGGTAAGTAGTGAATACTGATCCCTGTAAACTGATGTATTTATCAACATAAACGTCATTGATTTTTATGTTGTTTTGATAATTTTATACCAATTTGACACTTTTTCTTCTTAAAAAAAATAAATAAAAATGTTGGAAGTCTTTTTAGAAATTTACATATTTTGGGCTCAAATGGAGGCACCTCGTCGGTAAATGAGACAGCCCAAGCGCATTAATTAGAAAAAATACAGTAGTTTTATCACTGGTAAACTTGTTTAGATTCAGTAAGAAAAATTGAGCAACACAAGACAGGAAAGAACCAAAACAGATGAAATTTTAGATTTTTTTATACATAAAATAATGTTGATTGTCTGTTTTTACAAAGGTATTTTGATTTATATTCAAGTTATTTGTGCTCAAAATTTTAAGGTTCGAAATCACATTGCTAAAATACATTACAAATGTAAAATTTTGTATATGATTATGTTTAATTATGAAGGTTATTCTGGCACGCGAGACGGGACTGTGTTATGCCTCCATGGGCCTAGTGACAGACTACGACAGTTGGAGAGAGGATACAGCATCAGTAAGTGATTAACCTTAATTATTTTGCATTGATTGTGAAACAAGTTCTTCCAACTTGGACAAGTCACTTGGATGCATATGCAGATAAGATGTCTTTCTCAAGGACAGCACACATGGCTGCGAATGGGAATTGAACCTGTGGCACTCTGATCCTGGGTCCAGCGCTCTGTCACTCTAGGTCATATGATCCACTTTGACAGTAATTAAACACTTCCATTTTGTTCATGCTTGCATACACTTCAAAGTTAAAAAAAGGAAGAAATTCTACATTTTGATTAGGTTGGCCTTGAACAGGTCTGAAAACATTGTAGAAAGGAATTGTGTTATACATGAAAGAATGCTAGATTGCTGACATTATGTTTTGTTTGGGGAGAATAAATCTGAAAATATATTTTTCTTACCTAAATGTAAACTGCTTTCTTTTTTCAAACTTTCTGAATAGTTTTATGCACAACTAGGATGACACGTCCAAAACAACGAACATTCCATTTACCATAGTAAAGTATATGCGGCGCACGTCGTTTTACATTCCTTAAAGCGTATTAAAACGCCATGACAATTGCAATTATGGTCCAAAAGCTTTAATATTCTGCAAAATTGTAATGTAATGTCATAGTAACATAACTACTACATTTGACGTCATTGGCATTTCAAATACAAACGTAAACTGCGTTTTCAAAGACTGTGATAGTGATATTTGCATGGAAATATGGCGTCATCGGAAAAGTTGGAAATAAGGACTAACATAAAGTTTTGCGTGGATCTCGGGGAAGACGCCAACAGAAACATATAAGTTTATGTAGGAAGAACCACGCAACAGTTTTTGTAAAACGTGAACAAGTGTTTAGGTGGCATAAGAAGTTGATGGACGAGATTTATCGGAAGAGGATAAGGGGAGAGAACGAAAGTCAAATATTAGAATGACGTCATAACATCTGTTAGAGATGCATTTGATAACGGTCGATGATTGACAGTTAAGGCATTATCAATCGGGATCGGTGTTAGTGTGGGAACAATTTAATATACATTTCTAACGGAAAATTTAAAGATGTCCAAGGTGAACGTACGATTGGTGCTCAGGATTTTGAAGGATAACAAAAATTGCGACGTGTGTAAAGAAATTCTTAAGTGATAAAAAAAAGACAGTTATGAATTCCTAGCACATGCATTAAGGAAAATGCAACCAGGGATAGCACTTGAACATTACCTGTTACACCAGGACAATGCACCGCCATATATGACTGCATTGGCACAGTTTGAGATCAATTTGCTTGTTTTGGTCGAGTTGACCACCCACCGTATTCACCAGACCTGGCGCCATTTGATTTTGCCCTATTCCCAGTAATTAAGTCGCAATTAAAGGGCTGCCAGTTGTCGTCACTGTCAGAACTATGTTCTGCCACTTCAAATATTATCACACAGTACGACCAGGATTGGTATAGAGACATTTCCGATAAGTGGGTAAAACGGCATTGTAAATACGTGGTATACAATGGAGAATATTTTCAAAAAAATGACAAGCAAGTTATTGACGTTACCGATGTTATCCACTGTGTGCACCGGATCTACTGATGTGCCTGCTTTTAAACCGTACTGTTATATTGTAAAATGGTCTCACATTATCAAATGTCTTGATAACATGTAGCAGAAAGATACCGGTTTTCAATGATGTATTTTATGTTCTATTGAATGGAATAATATATTTCCTAGAAAAAAAGTCTGATTTATTTTTTAATGTCCCTCGTATGTATTCAAGTTATTCCCCAAGCCATTTGTTTTAGTTGGCTGGCCTTTGTTTCAAAAATGGAGAGGGGCTGTTCCCCATGTTGACTGATCAAGAGGTCTCCCTTTACCAATAAATCTGGAAGTCAATGTGTTGAAAATGAGGTTAAACCAACATTTCCATGGAGAGGTATTGGTAAACAATTGGTTACCTGTAAAAAATAATGGATGCAATTGATCAGGTGCACAACCTTCAGTTAATGCATGCATATATTAGATTAATTTTAAGGATTTCTTGAATTAATGCCCTGCAGACTTTATTTGAATACTGTATTTTAAAACTGTATTTTTGTTTGTAGGTAAATGTTGAAAATGTCATGAAGACATTTGCTGAGAATTCTGCCAGAGCTACAGCTGTGATACTGAAGGTTATCCCCAAGCTGAAGGAAATAGATTGGACTAAACAATTGGAGGAAAACAAGGTACCAATAATATATCCATCAAGTCTTACAAGCCGACTTAAAAACTCACGATTTTTTTTGTCATAGAAGTTTGGCAACGAACAGGGATTTTTTTATGCTTTAGATCATGAAAAAATCGGGGGGAATGATGTTTTAATATAAACCTGAATTTATGACTGGTAGTTGTCTAATTATGCAATCTGGATTTATCAAATAATCATTCAATATGATGCTCTTTTAATAGGTGGATTCATTTCACTTAATCCTCAATAAAGTTAAAATTTAAATTGAATTAAGATAAAAATGCTTTTATTTTTTTATTAATGTTATGTTTAAATACAAAATTTACGAGTTATCAAGATGGCTGAAAGGAATTCAAGTTCTTGCCTCTAGAGGCCATACACCATCTATTCCATAAACTATTTATACTATAAACGTGTTTCTTTTTCAATTCCAGAAACTGGTTAAAGGCTCAATTCTCCTACCCAACAGTTATTGAAGATCCAATAATACAGTACAATGTAGCAGTGAAGAGGCTTTAAATGCTGCCTTACATACTACATCATGGACAAGTGGAAGTTTTATTAGTTATTCAACTTGGAGTTGCATTTTCTTTAGAAACGGATCACAGAACACCAACATACAATTAACATAAACGCATAAATTTACTAACATACTATTGTCAGTTTTAAATATCTCCCCCAACACAGTTTTGTGGGCAATACTATATTGGACACTGTCTATGTGTCGACAGTGTTTCAAGGGCATAGTTACAATACCTTAACTTCATGGAAGTTTGTACACATGTTAAACTAGTGGGATATTAGTACCATTTGCTACGAGGGAGTTTCCAGTTTCAACAATTTTTATGCTGCAGCTTTATCTGTCTCAGTGTCCTTGCATGTGTTGCCAAATCCTTGTCCATGCTTTTTGTCTACTTTTGGTTTGAATTCTTTTAAAACTTGCTAGGATGCATCACTACCATGTGGAGATTGTCTTTGTGCTCCAGCCAACAGAGTTGTAACCCTTTCATTCTGTCCATTAGAAAATCCTTGTCCATGCTATTTCTCTACAACTTGCAAACTTGATGTAACTTGTTAAGATGCATCAATACCAAGTGGAGATGTGCACATTGCTTTTTGTGTTTTGGTTCTATGATTTTTCACTGTGTTATGGTCATTTGATTCTATCCATTGCCAAATCCTTGTTTTTGTTTGTATGCGCTATTTCACCGGTTGGCATTTTATGAATTTTTCTTGGAAGCATCAATACCAAGTGGAGATGCACATACTATCTTCGTGTTTCCATTTAATGATTTTTCACAGAGTTATGGCCCTTTGATTCTGTTCATTCAAAAACCTTTGTCCTCGTTATGTGGGAAATTTATGAAATTTACTTGGATGCATTACTACCAAGTGGAGAAGTGCATATTGTCATAGTGTTTCGGCTTGATGCCTCTCATTAAATTAAGTTCTAACCAGGAAGTGGACTCGAAAATCGTTCATGTAAGCTCGGAGCTTTCATCGTAATCGAGCTAAAATAAATACTTGCAAACTGAAATCCACCTTTATAGATATAGCAAAAGTATTTTAAAGTGATCTGATCCTTACTCTGGTGAATATATCTAACCATATCATGTTACTTTTAGCTTACCCATGATGTTAATTTTCATGAGGATGTAAAATTTTACCCAAACTGCATAAATAATCATGAAATCTAGTTTTGTTATAACATAATATACATGTACTCTATTATAAACATATTCATAAATATATGGAAGTAATGTGATAGTTGTTGCATATTAAAACAATGATTAAAATATTATGTGTTTTTATTTTCATTTTATACCAGTATATACTAGTATTGTGTTTTCTTGAATAGATTTCTCCTACACAAACAAGATTCTAACCTGCAGTGCTGCAACAAAGTGGCCCATTTTCATAGAAAACGTGAATACGGATTCAGAGTAGGTGTCATTTTCATATATTCTCTGAGGTGACCACTTGAGGGGGTAACACAGAATGTCCATTCACCATTCTCCAAATGGTGGGGGCATAAAAAAACTGTTCAATCATATAACAGAAGTCATTTAAAGTGAATTCTGGATGATAAAGGAAAGCTTATCCCAGAGATAGCTCAGATGAGCTTACAAAACAAGGGTGTTGGTAATACCGATGGATGCTCTCGAACAAGTGCTTCATCAAGAACTTGATAGAAATGGGGATTTAGGATTTGGTAGAATGGGGATCAAAATATTGATACAATGAGGATTATTAACTTTTTCTAGAATGTGAAGCATGAACATTATAGAAATGGGGATAAATGATATGATAGAATAGTGAACAGTCATGCTTGGTCAAGTGGCGACCATGAACTTTATAGAAATGGGGATTAAAGATGATAGAATAGTGAACAGTCATGCTAAGTAAAGTAAGGATCATGAACTTGATAGAAATGGGGATTAATGCTATGATAGAATAGTGAACAGTCATGCTTGGTCAATTGGAGACCATGAACTTTATAGAAATGGTGATTAATGATGATAGAATAGTGAACAGTCATGCTAAGTAAAGTAAGGATAATGAACTTGAACAAAATGGGGATTAATGCTATGATAGAATAGTGAACAGTCATGCTTGGTCAAGTGGAGACCATGAACTTATAGAAATGGGGATTAATGATGATAGAATAGTGAACAGTCATGCTAAGTAAAGTAAGGATAATGAACTTGAATGAAATGGGGATAAATGCTATGACAGAATAGTGAACAGTCATGCTTGGTCATGTGGAGACCATGAACTTTATAGAAATGGGGATTTATGATGATAGAATAGTGAACAGTCATGCTAAGTAAAGTAAGGATAATGAACTTGAATGAAATGGGGATAAATGCTATGATAGAATAGTGAACAGTCATGCTTGGTCAAGTGGAGACCATGAACTTTATAGAAATAGGGATTAAAGATGATAGAATAGTGAACAGTCATGCTTAGTAAAGTAAGGATCATGAACTTGATAAAAATGGGGATTAATTCTATGACAGAATAGTGAACAGCCATGCTTGGTCAAGTGGAGACCATGAACTTTATAGAAATGGGGATTAAAGATGATAGAATAGTGAACAGTCATGCTAAGTAAAGTAAGGATCATGAACTTGATAGAAATGGGGATTAATGCTATGATAGAATAGTGAACAGTCATGCTTGGTCAAGTGGAGACCATGAACTTATAGAAATTGGGATTTATGATGATAGAATAGTGAACAGACATGCTAAGTAAAGTAAGGATAATGAACTTTATAGAAATGGGGATTAATTCTTTGATAGAATAGTGAACAGTCATGCTTGGTCATGTGGAGACCATGAACTTTATAGAAATTGGGATTTATGATGATAAAATAGTGAACAGTGATGCTAAGTAAAGTAAGGATCATGAACTTTATAGAAATGGGGATTATGCTATGATAGAATAGTGAACAGTCATGCTTGGTCAAGTGGAGACCATGAACTTTATAGAAATGGGGATTATGCTATGATAGAATAGTGAACAGTCATGCTTGGTCATGTGGAGATCATGAACTTTATAGAAATGGGGATTTATGATGATAAAATAGTGAACAGTGATGCTAAGTAAAGTAAGGATCATGAACTTTATAGAAATGGGGATTATGCTATGATAGAATAGTGAACAGTCATGCTTGGTCAAGTGGAGACCATGAACTTTATAGAAATGGGGATAAATGCTATGATAGAATAGTGAACAGTCATGCTTGGTCAAGTGGAGACCATGAACTTTATAGAAATGGGGATTAATGATGATAGATTAGTGAACAGTCATGCTAAGTAAAGTAATGATCATGGACTTGATAGAAATGGGGATTAATGCTATGATAGAATAGTGAACAGTCATGCTTGGTCAAATGGAGATCATGAACTTTATAGAAATGGGGATTAATTATGATAGAATAGTGAACAGTCATACTTAGTAAAGTAAGGATCATGAACTTGATAGAAATGGGGATTAATGCTATGATAGAATAGTGAACAGTCATGCTTGGTCAAGTGGAGATCATGAACTTTATAGAAATGGGGATTAATGATGAAAGAATAGTGAACAGTCATGCTTAGTAAAGTAAGGATCATGAACTTGATAGAAATGGGGATTAATGCTATGACAGAATAGTGAACAGTCCTGCTTGGTCAAGTGGAGACCATGAACTTTATAGAAATGGGGATTAATGATGATAGAATAGTGAACAGTCATACTTAGTAAAGTAAGGATCATGAACTTGAATGAAATGGGGATTAATGCTATGACAGAATAGTGAACAGTCATGCTTGGTCATGTGGAGACCATGAACTTTATAGAAATGGGGATTTATGATAAAAGAATAGTGAACAGTCATGCTTAGTAAAGTAAGGATCATGAACTTGATAGAAATGGGGATTAATGCTATGATAGAATAGTGAACAGACATGCTTGGTCAAGTGGAGATCATGAACTTTATAGAAATGGGGATTAATGATGATAGAATAGTGAACAGTTATGCTTGGTCAAATGGAGATCATGAACTTTATAGAAATGGGGATTAATTATGATAGAATAGTGAACAGTCATACTTAGTAAAGTAAGGATCATGAACTTGATAGAAATGGGGATTAATGCTATGATAGAATAGTGAACAGTCATGCTTGGTCAAGTGGAGATCATGAACTTTATAGAAATGGGGATTAATGATGAAAGAATAGTGAACAGTCATGCTTAGTAAAGTAAGGATCATGAACTTGATAGAAATGGGGATTAATGCTATGACAGAATAGTGAACAGTCATGCTTGGTCAAGTGGAGACCATGAACTTTATAGAAATGGGGATTAATGATGATAGAATAGTGAACAGTCATGCTAGGTAAAGTAAGGATCATGAACTTGATAGAAATGGGGATTATTACTATGATAGAATAGTGAACAGTCATGCTTGGTCAAGTGGAGACCATGAACTTTATAGAAATGGGGATTTTTGATGAAAGAATAGTGAACAGTCATGCTTAGTAAAGTAAGGATCATGAACTTGATAGAAATGGGGATTAATGCTATGATAGAATAGTGAACAGTCATACTTGGTCAAATGGATATCATGAACTTTATAGAAATGGGGATTAATGATGATAGAATAGTGAAGTCATACTTAGTAAAGTAAGGATCATGAACTTGATAGAAATGGGGATTAATGCTATGATAGAATAGTGAACAGTCATGCTTGGTCAAGTGGAGACCATGAACTTTAAAGAAATGGGGATTAATGATGATAGAATAGTGAACAGTCATGCTAAGTAAAGTAAGGATAATGAACTTGATAGAAATGGGGATTAATGCTATGATAGAATAGTGAACAGTCATGCTTGGTCAAATGGAGATCATGAACTTTATAGAAATGGGGATTAATTATGATAGAATAGTGAAGTCATACTTAGTAAAGTAAGGATCATGAACTTGATAGAAATGGGGATTAATGCTATGATAGAATAGTGAACAGTCATGCTTGGTCAAGTGGAGATCATGAACTTTATAGAAATGGGGATTAATGATGAAAGAATAGTGAACAGTCATGCTTAGTAAAGTAAGGATCATGAACTTGATAAAAATGGGGATTAATGATGACAGAGTAGTGAACAGTCATGCTTGGTCAAGTGGGGATTATAAACTTGATAAAAATCG
Source organism: Panopea generosa (assembly GCA_029582155.1). Classification (NCBI taxonomy): domain Eukaryota; kingdom Metazoa; phylum Mollusca; class Bivalvia; order Adapedonta; family Hiatellidae; genus Panopea; species Panopea generosa. The sequence goes on from CM055901.1 coordinate 7,294,882, forward strand.
GGATTAATGATGACAGAGTAGTGCACAGTCATACTTGGTCAAGTGGGGATCGTGAACTTGATAGAAATTGTGATTAATGATGACAGAATAGTGAACTTTAATGCTTGGTCAAGTTGGGATCGTGAACTTGATAGAAATGGGGATAAATAATGTGATCGAAAAGTGAGCAATAACACCTGAAATAATGGGGACCAAGAACTTAAATCTGAATAGAACAACCATCCTTTAGCAACAGCAACCTGCGCCTCAGACTACTTTGCCATGGAGGACCCTGGAATAGTGATCAAGAACACCTACAAGAAAGGGAATTAAGAACAAGATAGAAAGAATATCAATAGTGCTAAAAAATAGATTGATTGATTGAATATTTAGCGTCATTTTTATGCCATCGAGGGCTAACATTCGATCAGTTAACCTAACCACTGTTTCCTGGGATTAACCAGTACTTGAGCAAACCCCCATCTCTGCAAGTAGCTGATAACTTTCCCACTTGAAACAGTGGTGAGAGACAAATGATAATGAAACACAATGTCGTATATCAATCATCACGGAGACTGTTGTTGGGCGGGGATTCGAACTCACGACCCCTGGATTGATAGTCAGACGCCAAAATAGTGACCAAGAACAATCACAAAAATTGGGATAAAAAATCCTGTTAGAAATGATAGGGATCAGTGATATGACAGATTGATAAACATTAACACTGGAAATCCAGAATATTATTGAATGAGAATCAGAACAATAGATACATGCATTTAAACATTTTAAATTTTAAACCTTGATCCTAGGAAAGAGTGGTTAGGTTAATTGATCAGCTGTAAGCCCTGGCATAAATATGACACTAAATACTCAAACACATTTTTAAACAAATTAATTTTCTTTAAGTTGCATATATAGAATTAACTGGGATTTCTATATAAGAAACAGATTAAAGGTTTATATATGTGGTTTATTGTTTTTTTGCAATCCATTATCACGATATTTTTCAAGTGAAATTGTTTAACCATCATTCCTCATGCAACTGGCAAACTTTCTACAACAGCTTGAACCAACAACTTCAGCAGTGAGAAAGGTAAGTGATCTTGAGATGACTCAGTCTAGGCGGTTGGACACTGGAGGACAAAATAAATAAATACTGAAGTATAAGAACAAATGATATCAGTTAATTAAACATTACCCCCTTCATGTGATAAAATGTTCTCATAAAAAATTATAAGCATATCAAAAACATATTTGTTGAACAATCAGCAAATCTCTGGATCACTCCTCAAAACTTTTCACACAATGTCCTGTTTAAATATATATTCTGTCTTGTACATGTTTCCAATGGAACAGCTCACACTACATGTGTAAACACACAGTGTTCCCCAGTCCAGACTGGCACCCAGCTCATCTACCTTCATATGGGATAGCAACTGGGGCAACACCTGAAAAACAGAATTATATGCAAGTTTACATTTTTTTATAACCAAGGAACATATTTATCTTTTCGGGAGTTTAATTTAAATGTTAACTTTGCTTAATCATGCATACATAAAGTATCAATAATTTTGAAAATTTAGATAAAAATATGAGTTAAATCATGATTTGATCTGAATTACTACTGGTGTTCAAAAAATGTGAACCTAGTAACATGTGATTTTATCAATTGATTGATTGAATATAAAGCATTATTTTATGTCATCGAGGGCTAACAGTTAATCAGTTAACTTAACCACTGTTTTCTGGGATCCTGAAAGGTTAACCAGAAATCGAGCACACCCCATTTCCACAAGTAACTTATAACTTTCTCACTTGAATCAGCAGTGAGAGACGAATAATAATGACACACAATGTTGTATATCAATCATCATGGAAATTGTTGAAGTGGCGGATTCGAACTCACAACCCCTTGATTTATAATCAGACATGTTATTGACTGAACTAATCAGGCCTGGCAGATTAAATCAAATCAATGTTATTTTGGGTCCCATAAACAAGTGGAACATCACACCTCTATTCTACACACACACACACACACACACACACACACACACACACACACACATATATATATATATAATATATTCTAAACATATTTTTTTTCAAAATACACAAATACATAATGTGGTAACAAAACATTGATGTACAATTACAGAAAAGGGATAAGAACAAAAGCATAATGCTTAAGGAATTTTTCTCCTAGCCATTTATAAATTACACGTTTATGGCAAATAGGTTACTCTAGTAAATAGTTTGATTGGCATAGAAGTGTGTGTTAATTCATTAATTTTGGATAAATACTATAATAAAATCTTGTAAAAATGCAAGGAATGAGGAAAAATGCTTGTATATAAGATGCTGTTTATCCAAGTATACACTTTGTGTTAATATCAAAAATGAACTACATAAATTGGTGAAGAGTGTCTTCCTCATTATGTGCACTTCACAGATTTATAATTGGTCAGTAAGTAATGAAATGTCAAACAAATTTCTGACCATTAATCAAAGTGATTTAGTAGCCAGAAAAAATATTCATTTTGTTTTTTAAAATCACTGCAGATCTCTGCAGAGGGGTAGGAATCCTCCGAATGGGTGTCATGTTCATTTTATCTTTTTTTATCATGTTCACTATTGTGGTTAAATTATCAACCCCTGTGTGGTTTCAGGGAGCCATTTGAGTGATGGCAAGAATAGGACCACTGTGGCTCATACATGTCGTAAGAAGCGACACTTTGAATAATACGATAGCATTCTGCATATTCATTTGTTGGTGTGTTTTTTCTAAATCTGTATGTTAATTTGTTGTTTTTGTACATGTAGAGTGAACCTGGAATCTTCCTTCCTATTGGCGTCGATTAACCTATAATGTGTTGGTTACGCCGTAAAACCCTATTCATTCATTCATTTTAGTTTGTATTTTGTATGTTTAATTTCTTTAAAATGATACCCTTTGAGGTGAATACAGTGCATGTTTATTGATTTTTCATCATAATACAAATTTTATAACAAAAGTCAAATAGTTTACCCATGTGTACGTACAGTACTTGTGTTTTTTTTTAACATCAATATGCAAACACTCTGTTTTACTATGTTTAAATGTATAATGTATTGGTCCTTCTGATAAATGTAATCCTAATATAAAAAGATACCTGGAACTCAAATTGTCTGTTGGCACCACAGCTGCAGCTTGGTATATCGTTCGGGACAGGATCATGTGCTATCCAGAGAGGACTTCCTCCTTTCTCATAGCGTAAAACCTGAAGAATAGTAAACATTTTGTATAAACCAGGATCCTTATAAACCATGATATCAAACCTTTTATTTGAAATTCAACAAACAATAAAATCGGTAACAGATTATTTAAAAAAATGTCAGAAAAGATTTACATTGCCATCTTTTCTATATTAATTCTATCAACGATGAGTTGATGACTGAACTATACCTAAAGATGACAGGCTTGCTAAAGATAACTTGTGGCAATATATTCCTGAGCTTTGATAATATTACTTCAAACCATAATCAATTAATTATCAATTATTATCAATGAAATGCAAAAAAGAAATGAACATTAGTCACACTATAATAATAATTTATATCAATTTTTTTTTTACAACAACAAAGTTTCAATTAATGCATTAATTAGGTATACGGTACATGTTACTTATATATTTATTCATTACTCAAAAAATATATGCAGCATAATATTATTCATAAAACATATGAAGTATACCGCTATTAGTTTTGTCCGACCTCTATTGTGACCTCGTGAAGCTATTTCCTTCTATTTTAATATGCTTAATTTCTCATAAAGTTTGTTTATTGCTCATAAGAGAAAGCTAATGATTTAAAGTCGTTTTAATATACACTGGTATACTACTTAATACGTTGTTATATAAAAATGATATTTGTTAGAATGCAGAAAGTAACTATTCGGATAGCATGCATTCCAAAAGCCTGAATCATAGTGTGACTATCAATGATTAAGTACCATTGCAGTGAAGAATTGGGAAAGTCAACAAGTTAAAATCGACATTCAATAATTCAGTCTTTGTGGTAGAGTTCCTAAATCATACAGCCCTAGCAAGTGGCAGAGGTACTAAGGACAACTTGTGTTTCAGCACAGAACCAATTTCTACATTTCAGCTAGCATTTACAGCTGACAAAGATATGTTTAAACGTTTAAATGTTTAAAAGACTCTGAAGTAGTTGTTTGTCATCTTTAGTAACCTGAACTTTCTGCATGTTTTAAACATCATATATCAACGCAAATGTTTTGGGGAGTTTTTCTTCAAAGGATCATACTCAGAAAATGTCAAAATCATCCATTTGTTTGATCAAAACTTGAACATCAGACTCATTAAGATCAGTTTCTAAAGGCAGACAATCATATCTGGTGTAGGTATGGTCTTCCTTTGCACCACTTTCTCCTTATAGTGACTTCTCTAATACATCCGACTGAGTTGTCAAAGTGACACAGAATTTGTCTCTGCTTGGTCATTTAATGTTATTCCTATTTTCCTATTGTTCATTTTACAAATGTTTTCATCCATCTTGTTGCTTGGTCAGTGTTCAGTGATTTTGCTCCTTTTGACTATAAAAAATCCTATCTTTAAAATTCCTTATACATATCTGGTGCTGTCTTTCGAGATACTTCATATCATCTATGTAAACAGGTCCTGATTGCCGCAAACAAGTTTGTTTTTTTAAGAATAGAGTGGCTGATCTGCTGTGATAATGGTGTTGCTTTGACCAATATGATTTGAAATTGCTTCAAATGTTTGCACATCATTTTGACTGTTTTGCTAAAAATCTATTTAAATATTCCGAATATGTGCTGTTTAACGTGTTTCATTATTGTTTGTGTACCATCTACTTGCATTTATGTTGTCAGGTCCATGTATTGGATATAGCCTACCATCATTGCTTTATCTAAGTGGATAGTTTTCATAGTATCAGCAGAAGCAAGTTTGCCCATTTCACAAATTCTGGTATTAGTACCCACATAATATTCTCTAGAGTTTGATTATATTTCCCAACCACCTTATTGTGCTGTTAACTATGTTTCTTTTATCTAACGTTGCTTCAACAGTACCAATATTATCACAGGAGTAGTGAGCAAATGTATCATTTTCTATATTTTCATGGGCATAAACAGATCATATCCATTTTTTATATACATCCCAAGACTGTCATTTGTAATTAAGTTGTCAATTCGACTGAAATATTTATTTTCAAGAGTGTGGTTGACAGCATGAAAAAGACTGACACTCATTTCAGAACGAGTTGTCTTGTGAAGAGCATGTCCAAGGCCAACATGTTGTGATTGTATATGCCGTTAGATAGGCCAAATACTATATCTCCTGCGCTAGTATACAAACTTTACAGTTCTCCGCATAGGTTCCAACTTCAGCATTGCCGTCTAGAATAATCGTCATACCACCAAATAGCAGGCGAGATAGAGAAAGAACCTTCCAGGATTTACCTTGTCTACATAATCAATGTATATTCCTTCCAATCTCAACTCTTACTTGTTGAGCAGCAGTCAACACTTTCCTGTATAAGTATACTTTCATATGTCTCTAGAATACTTGAATCATTATCAGATAAATCAGTATATGACCCAAAATCAGACGCATAGATGGTGGTCAATAAACTGTGCTTTTGGGCTAGTAGCTTTTTTGATGTCTTTATAGAACGATCCTCATATTTGCTTGGAACAGACGGAATTAATACCCGCGTCCTTGTAAAATAGCTACTCAAGTCGCTACCAATATTCACTGGAGCTAAACCCTTTTCCAGTTCAAATCATAATTCTGTCATAAGTGTATCATCTTCGATAGTATCCTTATACTTTACAATTTGTTTAAACTTTGACAGACATTTTAGAATGTATCTTACTTCAGACGCAATAAGGTCATTTACAGCCGCAATACATATTCTTGAAAAATATCACTCTTATACAGTGTAACTTTTTTTACATCTTCCGACTGAAATGAAATACTCCAATCAGTGGGTAATATTTTGCTCAAGTTGCTGAACGGACAGGAGCATTTTTTAACACTTCTGCAACACTACTAAAAGGAGGTCCAGGAGGTCCCATTTTTCCTTTTGGTTTATCAATTTTTTTTTTGGAATTGATTGATTGAATATTTAGCGTCATTTTTATGCCATCGAGGGCTAACAGATGATCAGTTAACCAACCACTGTTTCCTGGGATTAACCAGTACTCGAGCACACCCCATCTCCGCAAGTAACTGATAACTTTCCCACTTGAATCAGTGGTGAGAGACGAATGATAATGAGACACAATGTCGTATATCAATCATCACGGAGACTGTTGCCGGGCGGGGGATTCGAACTCACGACCCTTAAATTGGTAGTCAGACGTGTAACCGACTGAGCTAATCGGGCCCGGCTTTTGTAATTGAATGCACTATAACAAATTTTATGCCATAAAATGTTTCAATCTCGCCAAGTGTCACGATCAAAACTGTCAATTCTGTCAAGAACTTCTATACTGGAGGTAACAAGTAATATTCTACGAATCTCAGATACTTTGTATGGCATCTTTATATATGTGGTGACAACTTTTACTAGTTGTACGTACAATTAAGGTAATTTGATTACATCATAACATGAACTCTCTTTCTTTTACATTTACTTTTAATTTCAGGTATATATATTCGTAATTGTTATTTCTCCTTGAATCGCATTTCAATTTGAAAAGAATAAATGATAAAAAAATATGCACCACTGTGTATTGTCGTAATGTGTAGAACATACGGACGCTCAAGCGTACACATAACCTTAAGAGTTAATTTAAGTATTTAAGTTCAAAGATATGTATAATATTGAAGGTTAATAAAAAATTACAGATTTGCAATAAACAACAACTACTGAAATTGTCTACATTTTAAATGCACTAATTGAACTTTCGGCTCGTATAAAAACAAGCAGAAAGACAGGCGTGCTTCAATATCCTTTAAATAGATGCTTCATAGTCCTTTACACTGTTTCATTAGACTATTAACAAGATGTCATTACAGAAAAAAATATATAAAGCAACATATATAATTGTAACATTAGTGACAATAACTTATATACATTACCGTTTTATTAATATTTTTGCACCTGATTGACCTTTGACCTCAACTGTGACCTTAAAACGCAGTTTCATGAGTGGCATTCATCATCACACGATGCTAAACATATTGGGGAATGTTGTTATGGTACTTAAAAAATTCTGCTAAAAATTGCCATCAACAGTTAAAATATGGTCATTTTGCTTTTTTGCATTGTGCCTACTATAAGTCATGTCATGGTCGACACCAAATTTATTGGTTTGGCAGAGGCCTTGATATTGTATCTATGGTTTGCATTGTAGCTATGCACACTCGCCGTAGTCTGATCTGTACATTTATGTCTTGGTTATTCACAAATAACTCTCTCTCTCTCTCTCTCTCTCTCTCTCTCTCTCTCTCTCTCTCTCTCGCTCTCTCTCTACATATATATATATATTATCTGCGGAACTGTATTGTTTTCTGTATCATGCTGGTTTATGAGTGTAGTTTTGCACTAAAACGTTAAACTTTTGCAAAATCCAGAGGGATGTTAATTCGACGAGTAGCTTATCATTGATATAAATTAGATACGTTATTCACAGCTACTAAAGAGGCACTCCCAGGGGTTTTGGAAATCTGGGGAACATGGCCAATTACTTTAGAGAGCTGGACAATACATTAGCCATTACTTTCAAAGATAAGAGATCTAGGGAAAAACGTTTTAGGAACTATGGCAAATACTTTTTGGGATCTGGGGAACAGGGACCCCCTGGGAGAGCCGCACTAAAACTTCTTCACACTCTATTGTAAACGTCGTTGTTTCGTAGTAGAATTTTCTATGTTGCAGCCTTGCCGACGATGGTAATCGTTTTTAAAGAAAATATATTAGGATTTTTTCAAACTTTTAAAATTGCCGAAACTGTTTTATTCCAATATATCATGCCTATTATATACTTACTGGCCTCGAATTGTGAACAGATTATCTATTTAAACGTGCCATTTATATATATTGAAAATGGTTTCCTAACTTGGGCTATGCGCCAACGTCAGAATAGAATAGAATTCCCGTTTGAAATTGCAACACATTCAAGCAGTATATCAGTGCTGTCTAGTTATAGAATGAAGATTTCGTTCCAAGTTTACCACTCTAATTAAAATATCGATTTTGTCACGTTTTGGTGGATTTGACGTACCCAACCAATCGGATTTAAATTATCAATAGTAATGAGATCATTAATATCCATTTTAATATATTGTTTTAAAGATATTTAAAGCGTTTTTATTTATATAGATTTATTCCCTTTAAAAGAAACTGCTGAGCATGATGACCCTGTCTATGATGTAGCTTATTATGATGAAGATTATGGAGAAGAAGAAAACGAAAAAACTTATTTATTTAACTTCGATTGTGAAACAAGTTCTCACACTCGAAATCTTTATGATGGAACCAGTACTAAGTATATACGGATAAAGTGTCTTTCTCAAGGACACCACACATAGCCGTAGGGTGGGGGTGGTGTGTGTGTGTGTGTGGGGGGGGGGGGGGGGGGGGGGGGGGGGTCGATTCCACGAACACACATTGTTTGAGATGCAGAAATGAATTCCAAATATACTATTTTACTTACTTGTTTCCACATGCGTAATGTCCGTTCTATGGCCGTTAGTCACATGATAGCCTGGGCCAGTTCCATAAAGAAGACTGGTGTATGGGAGACCGTCTGATGCGCGGGCAAGACCTCCTTGGCCGTTGTCCACCTTGCCTATACACGGTGTGGGTAAAAAAGAGAATACAATATTATTGGAATTATTAACAAAAGACATCCACAGAATCAAGTGTCTCGCCTATATTAACGCTCTATCACAAGTCAGGCAATGGACAATCTAGATAACGAAGCAAGACCAAGGCTTGGTAAGTAACATCAAATAGAGATTCAATACCATTTCACGATATTTGTCCATTTACTTTTTATGAAGGATATTTTTGCTTATAAGCAAAGTGTATAATGCATTGCAGCGATTCAATCAGGTGTGATACACATATGTAAGTTATAGGGGTCAAAGCTTATTAATTACCCGTAGATAACCATGTCTAGGTCATACAAAATACTGCTGCATTATGTCTCGTAATTTGTTGTTATTTTAGCCGCAGTATACACATTTTGTAATCAGAAGCACATTAACAATTTATTCAGAAATTGCTGGGAATGGTTTTGTTTTGATGAGAATGTCATTCTGCAATGTAAAAATTTTAGTTTGTGTTCCTGAGATGAATGGAAAATGATTGAAAACGAGATATTGCGAGATTTTTCGTGAATTCGCGAGTGTTCACAATATCTCACCCAGTAGCCTTTCCTTCTCTATTGAAGAGGTATATGTCATCCGAAATAGGCTGCATCGTTTTGAATCAAAGTTTGCGTCTCTGAGACATTTTTTTCATAACCCCCACTCCCCCCCCCCCTCCCCCCCAAAAAAAAGTCCTAAATACGAAACATAAGGTGTAGCTAAATCAATTATCTATAAGGTCAAGGTCATCCAAAATTGCTGCATGGTTTTGAGTAGTTGTACCAATTACATAATTGTTATTACAATTCCGGGAAATGGGGTAAATAGTTGAACAGTTGAAATAAAGTTGAGCTAAATCAAAATTGTAATATTTTGTGAACAAAGTTCATTTCCTGCATAGGCCAAGGTCAATACCATTAAAAAAGCTAAATAATTTTGAGAGTGACACCCATTACACAACAATGACCAAAACTTGTCTCTTGGGAAAACAGTGTTATGTTGATGTAAAAGACTAGGTGCATTTATATATGTTTATTAATCTATCTAATGAGACATGTTCATACACATGCATGCATGTAATACTGCCTCCAGTGTATGCTTTCAAACCATAGAGAAACTGGTGGTTTATAACAACACATTAGATAATGTATAAGTATATGTTATTAGAAACGGAGTTTTATGTAAACATTGTACATATTATGCTATTCATTCGTAGAGGTCAAGGTCACCCGAAACACTAAGCGCATTTTTCTGAGTATACTAACCACAATGCAGAGCTCTATGAACCGAATTATAGTGTTTACAAAAACAAACAATAGCAAAAACAATAACAATAGTTTTAAAAAGTAACATATCGAAATAAGGTGACGTCGCACACCAATCTCCCTCGCAGAGTTATCGTTCGTTACACTCATTCACGTAATGTAATGAGTGGAATGTGTTAGAGGTCGCACACTTGCCTAAGATAGGGTTTCCTCTTGACGCATATCCCGCCATCGTCAACGTATGTGAGTGATTAGCCGTCACAACGATCAGTGTGTCTGATTCTTTCGTAAGTTCAACACCCTTTGCAACGGCATTTTGGAACGCAACCGTGTCATACAAGGCGAGTTTTGGTGTACTGGCGTGGTGACCACGATCGATGTTACCACCTAAATATATAATTATATCGAAATATTATGTTATTTTGGAAAAATACGAGGGGTGCGATATATGAATTATATAAACATCAATGAAATTTACTTTAATGCTGAGTCAACATTTTGCTTCAACAACATTATCAGTTATTAAAAGAGCATTTTTCTGGTAACATTTTCAACACCCCTCGTATGCAAATAGAAATTTGTCTGTCTATTTATACATCTTTATGAAGTCTGGAATCAAAGAGCATGACGTCAGTTGGTTTGTTTGCTGACAAAAATTAAGTATAACGAGATTTAAATTACTGTTTTTGACATTATGTGGAGTTCTAAGTTCGGGGAGTGTCTAAGCTATATACCACCCTGTCCAACGTATACGTGACATAAACGGCTACTACGCCGCATTTACGGTGATAACTTACACACGGTAAACCGGTACTTCCTGTTATTTTTGTGCACGCGGTCGAACACTGAGGTAAGAAAACCCCTTTATTTTCATATTATTATTTCGTTTTTAAATCAAAGTTATAGCCGATACGAGCGGCATTATATTTAAGTTTCAAGCGAACATGTGTTTTTGAATGAGAACATGACCGTTTCCTCAAACATTCGAGAAACGTGACGGAATGAACCATTTTCAGATTGAAAACAGCTCAATTTATTACTTCGGAAGCATTTATGGGACTACTTTATATGTTTAACATTTGTTTTATGTATCAATATACCAAATGATATCAGTAAAATTACAAGCTGATGTTATAAGGCTGGTAAACGTAAAAAATGTGCTTAGTACGTAGCATAAGTAGGTGCCTCGTATATTGTACACTACATAAGTCGGTTTATTGTGTCATTTAGCGGTATTATAATAGCATGAAATAATACTACCATCCAACTATTTCAGGGTTGTTTTTAAGTTGTATCGTTGGTAACACTTCACACATTAACTAAGCATTTTTTCCGTTTTAGAACTTTATTGTCCATCTCACTTTTTTGTATGACATATCACAGCTGTTTCAGATCCATAGACCATTACCTGTTCTTCATGTAATAAATGTACAATATTTCCATTGTTCTATTCGTCTATAAGCCTTCGGTGGCATACACTGACGCTAAATATTCAAACAAAACATTGTTCTAATAATCTTTCTTTTAGCTGTAAAGAGTCGAAGATTATAATTATATATTAGCCTCACTGAGGAAAACGGAGGCACTTGCCTCCTGTAGAATGTGTGGAGTTTCACACGAGATAAATATTACGCCTTTTACAAAACTCAATATTTTACGTGGATACACGTACGTCAAATTTTTGCCGTTATATCAACTTTTTATTGCAAATGACGGGGAAAAATACTCAAATTATGACGTATCAAGATAAAAACCCTGCACGTTTCAATATATCAATGTAAAAAATTGATAAAATGGTTAGTTTAAATTTATTTATTTTACTTCGATTGTGAAACAAGTTCTTACAACTTAGACAAATCACGCTCGAAGTCTTCCTGGGCAGAACCAGTACAAAGCATATGCGGAAAAAGTGTCTTGCTCAAGGACACTACACATAGCCGTAGCGGAGGATCGAACCCACGACCCTCCGATCATGGATTCGGTGCTCTACCACTGGAACACGCGCTTCACATCCACGTGCTTCACATAAAATGGTTGATATAGTTATTAAAATTGACCTAAAAGTGCTTTTAATGCACATTTAGGGGAACATATAATGTTGACCCCCATCCCCTTCTCAACAACCTACTAAGTTTTATTTTACAGTTTGAAAAAGTGTATAATTACAATGTCACATTACAATACTTAGATAAAAAAACGCATTAAAAAAAGCGAAAAAAACAACACAAAAACACAAAAAAAAAAAAAAAAAAAAAAACAAAAACAAAAAAAACTAAAGAAAAATAGTTTTACATACAGTAGCTTTGGTGATTTTTCATTAGGGGGTAAATTTTTATAAAATGGAAAATTCACTGAAAACTCGCTCCGGGGTGATTGGGGGGGGGGGGGGGAATTTTCAATACGACACCCGGATCAAACCAGTGACCCTCTGTTTTCATACCTCAGCGCCTTAGTTAAAATGGGTGACGGTCACTTCGTCAACATGCCATCTCGTCAACATGGAGATTGTGCACAAAGGGGGTAGTCAGGTCGTCAACCTGGCAATTGTGTATAGATCACACTTGATGGGGTGATAATTGACGATAATTGTCGTCATTACTTATTTAAATAACGGTTGATGTTTACGATTAGATAAATTAGGCTTATAATATAATTGTTTGGATGCCAATCTCGCATCCGTCACACTGCAAGGCATGCATCCTCTTCGTGATAATTCTCGAGCATCTGATACAGTCCGCATCCATGATAGTTTTTGATTTTCGTCCTCATTTTTGCCGTTTATATACAAAACCTTGGTTGAAGTTTGAATTTCTTTAATTACAATTAACCTTTAATTGTAATTATAAAGATAATCCGCCGAAGATGAACAAGAATTCATGTTCACTTTAATTACTAAATTACCCAATTAACAATTATTCAATTAATTGATTAAGGTAATTATTGTGATTTCACGTGGAAGAGGTCAGGGTCTACACTGTTTGCATAGTATGTTTTAAAAAGGTATCCGAACTATAGAGGCGCCTCAAAGGCGACAGTCGTCAAGGTGTGATAAACTGTTTCACGCATAGCCCATCCCGCCATTGTTTTGACGACTCTATGCCCAAACATCAGTTTGACGAGGTTTGACGAGGTGACTTATTTTTTGCTATATATTATCATTTTGACGAGATGGCATGTTGACGAGGAGACCCGAACCCGTTAAAATGGCCACCTAGACCGCAGTAGGCTGCATGCATGTTGATAGATTTATGAAAGCAAAAATAATTAAAAAAAATTATAAGCACTTGCGATTTTACAAATACCCATAAAAACAGTATTAGCTTTTACAATTTTACATTACCCGTGTGTCCGCCATGCTCATCCAGATGCAGACCTTCCAGGATTTTGTCAACTTCGCCAACCTTCACTACTCTCAGACTTTTTTTGTTCTCTTTTTTTTTTCTCTAAAAAATAAACAATTCCTCCTATGACTACAAATCTAGAACACTTTTTCCTAAAGTTAGCCTTTTCGCCTTTGCTTAAATTGCTCCCCCGATGGAAACCTGATCCATGCTTGCAAGTAAAATCGCTCGGAATAAAACTGTTTTTATACTGACTATTTCTTTGAGCAATGCCGACAAAAACAAAGTTATTGCTGCGGTCTCATTGACAGGCTATGTTACGCATAGTACCATACAATCAGCGGATAAACAAGTAGTTTGACACTAAAAGTTCCCCTTTTTGAATGCCTTTCAAGTTTAACATTGTACCGACAAAGCGCCTGGGTTCCTATTAAAGTGACCTTAGCCGCAAAGAACAAAGGGAGATAGCAGAGACGCCGACAGGATGAAAGCAGCTCTACTATAGCAGCAAGCAATGGGGAAATCGCAACAACAGATACAGAAATGAATAGTGGCAACTATTAGATAAATCTCTCTGTTACTTAATTGCTATTAAAATCGTTTCTGAAATACCACGAAACAACTGTAATCAATGACTAGGCTGTTTATATTGTATTTTTAAATGTATATAAGCATTTTTTTTTATCTTATCTTAATCAAACTTAAATAGTAGTGAGATTATCATATTATCTCAGGCTAGGCGAATCAGGTCAAGAATGAATTATGATCATTGCATGACGAAAACATGCTTAAGTTCTCACTACACAGTTGAATATTTTTAAGTTTTTTTTCATAGCAGGAATGTTAACCCACATAAAAGTGCACAATAACTGGTAGGTTGACAACGTTGTTTTTTTTTTTAAAAAAAAGAAGTCCTCAAATGCTCATGTCATACATGCATATGTTGAAATCCTATAAAAGTCACTTTTTTAACACCAGTGATGTCTTATTGCAGTATATACTATACCAACTGTTGTTATACTTATCTGCAGCAAGAAATCACAAGTGCTATGAACAATTCTAAAAAATATTTCAAAACCAAATTACATAGGCCTTGTTTTTAAGCGTAAAAATCATGTTACCATGGGGAAAAGGGGCGTAACTGTGTAGTGAGACGTAAAGATGACCTTGACTCTTACTTCACATGCGATATATTTAGTACCAAAGTTGTTTCGCTGAAAATGAACGAACACAATGCAAATTATTTTTAATTTTGTCCTTTTCTCCGTTTTACCAATGACTTATAGCTGTGTGTGTATATCATGAAGTATATATTTAAACATTCACTATCAAATGGGAAATGCATCTTATAACTTGTGAAGAACACTTAAAGTAAACTATTGTCCAATTGTCCATTGTTTCGAGTGATCGTCTAATGGTGTTCAGTAGTACTTTCATAGAAAAGTAAATGACAAATACACATACATGTAAAATGGTGAAGGAAAGTTATAATTACATACATGGTGTTGTCAATGAGTTTTAGTCAATTGTTGTGTAACAGGAGGAAGTGTACTTCAAAATAAAGAGAACATTTAGATTGATATTATATAAGTAAGCATCCTAGTACCAACGCGTTTCCAACGTAATATGGTTCTATAATCAGATATAAAGAATTTAAAAAGTACGTTTTCATCTTGGTATATATACCTGTCGGTACATATGTGTCGGTATATATATATACATGTATAACCTATTGGTACCTATGTCGCGGTAAATATAAATCACCTATCGGTACCTATGTGGCGGTCAATATATAGCACCTATCGATACAAATGTGTCGGTTAATATATAGCACATATCGGTACATATGTTGCGCTAAATATATAGCACCTATCGGTACCTATGTGGCGGTAAATATATAGCACATATCGGTACATATGTGTCGGTAAATATATATAAAATATATCGGTACCTATGTGGCGGTAAATATATAGCACCTATCGGTACATATGTGTCGGTAAATATATATATAAAACATATTGGTACCTATGTTGCAGTAAATATAAATCACCTATCGGTACCTATGTGGCGGTCAATATATAGCACCTATCGATACATATGTGTCGGTAAATATATATATAAAACATATCGGTACCTATGTGGCGGTAAATATATAGCACCTATCGGTACATATGTGTCGGTAAATATATATAAAACCTATTGGTATCTATGTTGCAGTAAATATAAATCACCTATCGGTACCTATGCAGCGGTAAATATATAGCACCTATCGGTACATATGTTGCGGTTAATATATAGCACCTATCGATACATATGTGTCGGTATATATATATATAAATATATATATATATATATATGTATATATATATATATATATATAAATATCGGTACCTATGTGGCGGTAAATATGTAGCACCTATCGGTACCTTTGTGTCGGTAAATATATACAGCACCTATCGGTACATATGTGTCGGTAAATATATATAAAACCAATTTGTACCTATGTCGCGGTTAATATAAATCACCAATCGGTACCTATGTGGCGGTAAATATATAGCACCTATCGGTACATATGTGTTGGTAAATATATAAAAAGGTATAGGTACCTATGTAACGGTGAATATATAGCACCTATCGATATATATGTTGCCGTAAATATATAGCACCTATCGGTACATATGTAGCGTAAAATATAAAGCACCTATCGGTACCTATGTAGCTGTAAATATAAAGCACCTATCGATAGATATGTGGCGGTAAATATATAGCACTTATCGATACATATGTACATATTATTTACACAAGAAATGTAACCTTAACAATCATGGAAACTATCGGTCTACTTTTTTATCTTTAAAGTCATGATAACGAGTCAATCCTTCGTTTCATGGAAAATTGGATAATGGATGTGCAGTTATAATTGTATTTGCATATTTAATAGTATTACACAAAAACAACCTTACCAATGTCTCTAAGTCAGTGTAACCATTGTACGTCACTTGTTGCGATTATCATTTGATTTACTATTTACTTAGAAAGTGATAAAGCATGTTCAGATAAAATTGCATTGAAAATAATATAATATGATTCCATCGAAGTATCTGTGGAAGCATTAATGCATCATTTCTTAATACTACTTTCTTAACAATATAATCAGTCAGTCATGTGTTTTATTCTCTTTTATTTCAGTCTGTCTACCTGGCTGCCTGCCTGCCTGCCTGCGTGACAGCTTGCTTGCTTGTCCCTGCCTGCCTGCCTGCCTGCCTTCATGACTGCCCATCTTCACAGTACCATTATTACGATAACGACAACCCTAGCTGCAGACGTGTTGCACAAATTAACCTTCATCACGTGCTTGATATATTATATAAAATGAGATCACTTATTTTAAATTACAAATGACTTTTATTGCATCAGTTTTGTCCATTTTTATCTATACCATATTTTAACTGAAACGACCGCAATAATAAAATGTATTTTGTATAACAGATATAGATTACAGTTAATCAATTAATGAATTAATTAATCAACAGAACCAACACAATGTCAAACACTATTGTAGTAGTCTGTGGGACGGACAAGGCTTTCCAGATTGAGTCCTTTATTTAATAGTAATGTTGGAAAAGCCACATTGAGCACGTTGATTGGTCAATTGCTTCAACAACAAGTTTGAATGACGTCACAGTTTAGCAAGTGTTTAATTGTTGAATTGTGGGAGCGGTGTATAATCCCCTGTATTTTCATTGGTTAATAGACCTGTTTCGGGAGACATCGGGTTCTGGGATGGACAAATATTGTAACCGAGTTTATCGAAAGTTAACAGTTCAAAACCAATATAATCACACTCTGTTATGCACTTTTGTAAGCATCGTGACGGAGATATAAACATGTTTTTGATTATTGAGTAGAAATTAATAATCTCGATAAAATGTATCACAGCAAAAGTCATATCTTCTTTTTAATGCTTTGACTATTGAGCCGGTCTAACAAACATGACCTTTAAGTTACGATGTGAACATGGGGGCTAGTCACATATTTTCGAGCATTTCATTATGAACTTTGGTTAAAACTGTGAAGAAGATAACGCTCATTCTTTGTCCACCAACGGTACGGACCTGGGGGTAGTCACTTAGTCTCCGTCCACCAACGGTACGGACCTGGGGGTAGTCACTTAGTCTCCGTCCACCAACGGTACAGACCTGATGTCATTCACTCATTCTCTGTCCACCAACGGTACGGACCTGATGTCATTCACTCATTCTCTGTCCACCAACGGTACGGACCTGATGTCATTCACTCATTCTCTGTCCACCAACGGTACGGACCTGATGGCATTCACTCATTCTCTGTCCACCAACGGTACGGACCTGGAGGTCAGTCACTCATTCTCTGTCCACCAACGGTACGCACCTGGGGGTAGTCACTAAGTCTCTGTCCACCAATGTTACAGACCTGGGGGTAGTCACTTAGTCTCCGTCCACCAACGGTACGGACCTGGGGTTAGTCACTCATTCTCTGTTCGCCAACGGTATGGACAGGAGGCCAGTCACTCATTCTCTGTCCACCAACGGTACGGACTTAGATGTCAGTCAATCATTCTCTGTCCACTAATGGTACATTCCTGGGGGATAGTTACTCATTTTCTGTCCACCAACGGTATGGACCTGGGGATAGTAACTAAGTTTCTGTCCACTAACGGAACGGACCTGGGGATAAGTCACTCATTTTCTGTCCACCAACGGTACGGACCTGGGGTAGTCACTAAGTATTCTTCCATTAACGGTACGGACGTGGGTGTAAGTCACTTATTCTCTGTCAACCAACGGTACAGACCTGGGTATTAGTCACTCATTCTCTATCCACCAACGATACGGATGTAAGGGTTAGTCCTCACTCTCTACCCAACGACGGTACGGATGTAAGGGGTAGTCACTTTTTTCTCTGTCAACCAACGGTACAGACCTAGGGTTTGTCAGTCATTCTCTGTCCGCAAACGATACGGATCAGGGGATTAGTCACTCATTCTCTGTCTACCAACGGCACGGACGTAAAGGTTAGTCACTTATTCTCTGTCCGTCAACTGTACCGACCTGGGGGTTAGTTACTTATTCTCTGTCCGCCAACGATACGGAAGTAAGAGTTAGTCACTCACTCTCTGTCCACCAACGGTACGGACCTGGGAGTAGTCACTCATTCTCTGTCCACAAACGGCACAAACCTGGGGGTAGTCACACCTTCTCTGTCCACCACCGGTACGGACCTGGTGGTAGTCACTTAGTGTCCGTCCGCCAACGGTACGGACCTGGGGGTAATCACTCGTTCTATGTCCGCCAACGATATGGACCTGGGGGTAGTAGCTTATTCTCCGTCCACCAACAATACGGACCTAGGGGTAGTCACTAAGTGTCCGTCCACCAACGTCGCGGACATGGAGGTTAGTCACTCATTCTCGGTCCACCAACGGTACGGACCTAGGGGTAGTCACAAAGTATCCGTCCACCAACGTCGCAGACATGGAGGTTAGTCACTCATTCTCCGTCCACCAACGGTACGGACCTGGGGGTAGTAACTAAATATCCGTCCACCAACGTCGCGGACATGGAGGTTAGTCACTCATTCTCCGTCCACCAACGGTACGGACCTGGGGGTAGTCACTAAGTATCCGTCCACCAACGTCGCGGACATGGAGATTATTCACTCATATTCCGTCCACCAATGGTTCGGACCTGGGGGTAGTCACTTAGTATCCGTCCACCAACGTCGCGGACATGGAAGTTAGTCACTCATTCTCCGTCCACCATCAATACGGATCTGGGGGTAGTCACTAAGTATCCGTCCACCAACGTCGCTGACATGGAGGTTAGTCACTCATTCCCGGTCCACCAACGGTACGGACCTAGGGGTAGTCACTAGGTATCCGTCCACCAACGTCGCGGACATGGAGGTTAGTCACTCATACTCGGTCCACCAACGGTACGGAACTGGGGGTAGTCACTAAGTATCCGTCCACCAACGTCGCGGACATTGAAGTTAGTCACTCATTCTCTGTCCACCAACGGTACGGACCTGGGGGTAGTCACTAAGTATCCGTCCACCAACGTCGTGAACATGGAGGTTAGTCACTCTTAGGGTAGTCACTCATTCTCGATCCACCAACGGTACGGACCTGGGGGTAGCCACTAAGTATCCGTCTATTAACGTTATAAACCTAGGGGTTAGTCACTCATTCTCTGTCAGCCGATGGTACAGACCTTAGGGTAGTCACTCATTCTCTGTCAACCAAAGGCACCGACCTGGTGGTCAGTCTCTCATTCTATGTCCTCCAACGGCACGGACCCGGAGGTTAGTCACTTATTCTCTGTGTACCAACGGTACGGACCTGTGGTAGTCACTAATTCTCAGTCCGCCAACGATACGGACCTGTCACTAAGTATCCGTCCACCAACGTCGCGGACATGGAGGCTAGTCACTCATTCTCCGTCCATCAACGGTACGGACCTGGGGGTAGTCACTAAGTATCCTTCCACCAACGTCGCGGACATGGAGATTAGTCACTCATTCTCGATCCACCAACGGTACGGACCTGGGGGTAGTCACTAAGTATCCGTCCACCAACGTCGCGGACATGGAGGTTAGTCACTCATTCTCGGTCCACCAACGGTACAGACCTGGGGGTAGTCACTAGGTATCCGTCCACCAACGTCGCGGACATGGAGATTAGTCACTCATTCTCGATCAACCAACGGTACGGACCTGGGGGTAGTCACTAAGTATCCGTCCACCAACGTCGCGCACATGGAGGTTAGTCACTCATTCTCGGTCCACCAACGGTACAGACCTGGGGGTAGTCACTAGGTATCCGTCCACCAACTTCGCTGACATGGAGGTTAGTCACTCATTCTCGGTCCACCAACAGTACGGACCTGGGGATAGTCACTAAGTATCCGTCCACCAACGTCGCGGACATTGAAGTTAGACACTCATTCTCTGTCCACCAACGGTACGGACCTTGGGGTAGTCACTAAGTATCCGTCCACCAACATCGCGGACATGGAGGTAAGTCACTCATTCTCCATCCACCATCAGTACGGACCAAGAGGTAAGTCACTCATTCTCCGTCCACCAGTGGCACGGAATTGGGGGTCAGTCACTTATTTTCTGTCCACCAACGGTACGGACCTGGGGTAGTCACTCATTCTGTGTCTGCCGACGATATGGACCTGGGGGTAGTCACACATTCTCCGTCCACCATCAATACGGACCTAGAGGTAGTCACTAAGTGTCCATCCATCAGTGGCACGAACTTTGGGGTCATTCACTCATTTTTTGTTCACCAACGGCACGGACGTAAGGGTTAGTCACACATTCTTTATCCACCAACAGTACGGACCTGGGATTAGTCACTAAGTCTATGTCTGCCAACGGTACGGACCTTAGGGTAGACACTTATTCTCTGTCCGCCAACGATACGGACCTGGGGTAGTCACTAATTCTCTGTCCGCTAACAATACGGACCATGGGGTAGTCACTTAGTCTCCGTCCACCAACGGTACGGACCTGGAGGTCAGTCACTCATTCTCTGTCCACCAATGGTACAAACCTGGGGTAGTCACTAAGTCTCCGTCTATTAACGTTATAAACCTGGGGGTTAGTCACTTATTTTCTGTCTGCCGATGGTACAGACCTTAGGGTAGTCACTCATTCTCTGTCAACCAAAGGCACCGACCTGGTGGTCAGTCTCTCATTCTATGTCCTCCAACGGCACGGACCTGGAGGTTAGTCACTCATTCTCTGTGTACCAACGGTACGGACCTGTGGTAGTCATTAATTCTCTGTCCGCGAACGATACGGACCTGGGAGTTGTCACTAAGTCTCCGTCCACCAACGATGCGGACCTGGGGTAGTCACTTAGTCTCCGTCCACCAACGGTATGGAACTGGAGGTCAGTAACTCATTCTCTGTCCACCAACGGTACGAACCTGGGGTAGTCATTAAGTTTGCGTCTATTAACGGTACGAACCTGGGGGTAAGTCACTCATTCTCTGTCTGCCGATGGTACTGACCTTGGGATAGTCACTCATTCTCTGTCAACCAAAGGCCACAACCTGGTAGTCAGTCTTTCATTCTATGTCCTCCAACGGCACGGTTGTAAGGGTTAGTCACTTATTCTCTGTCCATCATCGGTACGGTCCTGGTGTTAAGTCACTCATTCTCTGTCCGCCAACGATACGGTCCTGGGATAGTCACTTAGTCTCCGTCTACCAACGGTACGGACCTGGGGGAAGTCACTGAATTACCGTCCACCAACGATACGGACCTGGGGTAGTCACTTAGTCTCCGTCCACCAACGGTACGGACCTGTGGTAGTCATTAATTCTCTGTCCGCCAACGATACGGACCTGGGAGTTGTCACTAAGTCTCCGTCCACCAACGATACGGACCTGGGGTAGTCACTTAATCTCCGTCCACCAACGGTACGGAACTGGAGGTCAATAACTCATTCTCTGTCCACCAACGGTACGAACCTGGGGTAGTAACTAAGTTTGCGTCTATTAACGGTACGAACCTGGGGGTAAGTCACTCATTCTCTGTCTGCCGATGGTACAGACCTTGGGATAGTCACTCATTCTCTGTCAACCAAAGGCCACGACCTGGTAGTCAGTCTCTCATTCTATGTCCTCCAACGGCACGGTTGTAAGGGTTAGTCACTCATTCTCTGTCCATCAACGGTACGGACCTCGGGTTTAGTCACTCATTCTCTGTCTGTCAACGGTACGGACCTGTGGTAGTCACCATTTCTCTGTCCGCCAACGAAACGGGCCTGGGAGTTGTCACTAAGTCTCCGTCCACCAACGATACGGTCCTGGGATAGTCACTTAGTCTCCTTCTACCAACGGTACAGACCTGGGGGAGTCACTGAATTATCTTCCACCAACGATACAGACCTGAGGGTAGTCACTTAGTCTCCGTCCACCAACGGTACGGACCTGGGTGTAGTCACCAATTCTCTGTCCGCCAACGAAACGGGCCTAGTAGTTGTCACTTAGTCTCCGTTCACCAACGATACGGACCTGGGGTAGTCACTTAGTCTCCGTCTACCAACGGTACGGACCTGGGGTAAGTCACTAAATTACCGTCCACCACTGATACGGACATTGGGGTAGTCACTACGTCTCCGTCCACCAACGGCACGGACATTAGGGTTGGTCAAGCATTCTGTCCACCAACGGCACGGACCTGGGGGTTAGTCACTCATTCTCTGTTCGCCAACGGTACGGACCTGGGGGTTAGTCACTCATTCTCCGTCCATCAACAGTACGGACCTGGGGGTTAGTCACTCATTCTCTGTTCACCAACGGTATGGACCTGGGGGTTAGTCACTCATTCTCCGTCCATCAACAGTACGGACCTGGGGGCCAGTCACTCATTCTCTGTTCGCCAACGGTACGGACCTGGGGGTTAGTCACTCATTCTCCGTCCATCAACAGTACGGACCTGGGGGTTAGTCACTCATTCTCTGTTCACCAACGGTATGGACCTGGGGGTTAGTCACTCATTCTCCGTCCATCAACAGTACGGACCTGGGGGCCAGTCACTCATTCTCTGTTCGCCAACGATATGGACCGGCGGCCAGTTACTCATTCTCCGTCCATCAACGGTACGGACCTGGGGGTTGGTCATGCATTCTGTCCACCAACGGTACGGACATTGGGGTTGGTCATGCATTCTGTCCACCAACGGCATGGACCTGAGTGTCAGTCACTCATTCTCTGTCCACCAACGGTACGGACATTGGGGTTGGTCATGCATTCTGTCCACCAACGGCATGGACCTGAGTGTCAGTCACTCTTTCTCTGTCCACCAACGGTACGGACATTGGGGTTGGTCATGCATTCTGTCCACCAACGGCATGGACCTGAGTGTCAGTCAGTCATTCTCTGCCAACCAACAATACGGACATGTGGGATAGTCAAAAAAGGCCCTAACGACATTTGTGTAAAATATTATTCACGTTTGAATAAACATAATTAAACCCAACATGAAATATCACAAAAACACAACGATTGGCCTATGACTCAAGTTCTGATCTGTGTTTCAACGATACGAGTGGTTTGCTTTGTTCATTTTCCTGTGTCCGGAAATTAAATAGCAAACAAAACAAGGAAGTACAATTAATTACATTGACTATACTTAGATAAACATGCCAATGAACACGACAGCATATTTGATATCGGAAAATGAAGCCATAACTTATAATAAAGGTAAGATAAAACATATTTTAATTTGTTAGTTTAAAACCAAGAGCATTATTATCTATAGTGCATCTTAAATAACTTTAAAAAGTGTTTTTAAATTAGTTGGAAAGGGGAGTTGTGGGGGTAGCAATGTTGCATGTTTCATATCTCATGAATTCAATCAAACAGTCAATAATTTTCTTATATTTGTTGCTTTATGTTTGTTCAACGCATCCTATTATCAGATATTAGTAATTATCGTAATGTTATCTATCATTGATATATATATATATAAATAATTTAATCTAATTTTCAGAATAAAAATAATAAAAGATGCGCATCTATCAGATTTAAGACAATGGCGTATGTACATGACTTCTCGTTTACGCTTGGTGCTACGCTGTTGGTTGCTTTGTGTTTCTGCGATGTATCAGTATCTCACACTAACATTACCGTACCAACAACCAGAAAGTTGTGCCGTATACATATGGACATAGCGAACTGCTCTGGACAAGGACGTAATCTAACGTACATTCCGAAACTTGGACAACGGATACACCGTCTGATATTTAACAAAAACTACTTGCCGTTTGTAAGCAGTGTGACATTTGAAAACATCAGTGTTGAAAACATTGAAATATTGACACTGGAACATGACGGTATACAACATATCACAGCCAACGCGTTCAACACATTTGCAAATTTACGAAATCTAAGCCTGTCTGGAAATAACATACCGTTAAATCAACTTGAGAAACTTATGCAATTTTTGTCAAAGAAAGAGAGTTTGAGGCGTCTCTATCTCAACTCAATGTCAATATCACATATCCCTAAAACTTTTTTCTCAAATATAACAGAAAACAATTTAGCTGATCTTTCTCTGGGTTACAATGGTTTAACAACCATATACCAAGACATGTTTCAAATGTTTAAAAAGTTAAAAGTTCTTTGTCTTAAAAGCAATCGAGTTACAACATTTCAAGTACCTGCACTGGAACATTTAGAGTTGCTAGTACTATCGTCTAATGACCTCCAGACCTTTCCTAACTTTTGCGATAACATTTTGCAAAAAACTTATACACCTTCAATCTCAACTTTATTCATCCAGAGAAACAAAATCCGCTCTGTCAATTCTACAAATTTCAAATGTCTTAAAACTTTAGTTATTCTTAACCTCGCCGAAAACTATATAGTTGAATTTCAAACCGATTTGTTATCTGAGTTAAATAATTTAGCAATTCTTCTCTTATATAATATGAGACTGCCATATTTAAAAATATACCCAAAGGCGTTCCGGTCTACGACGTTACGATATCTTAATATTCGAAATGACGCCAAAGCAATAGATATGTTTGTAAATCCAAACGAAACATTTATGCACATTCCCCATTTAGACCATTTAGATATAGGTTATATCAATTTCAACGGTCAAACCGACGACTGGTTGGCGAATTTGTTAAGTAATTTGTCAAATTTGACAAAACTGGGTATGGTGAATTGCCAATTACGATATTTTCCTATACAGATAGTAAAAAACAGACCAATGTTACATTACGTGAGGCTTTCTAGTAACAAAAATACTTCAATCAACCTTTCAGCATATAAACATGTGTCGAAACTGTTTTTAAACAATAATCAAATAATAACAATAAATCAAAATGATCTGCCTGGTAAGAACTTGCAGATACTTGATATGTCAAACAACCCATTTGTTTGTCAATGTACGTTAAATCCATTTATCAGTTGGCTACGTAACCATATAAAAATTGTAAACATTAAGAACTATCCAAATGGTTATGTTTGCGCTATGCCATCGCACATGAAAGGTAAACTTCTCTCAAATATGTCATTTACGTACAATGAGTGTCATCCATGGGGCGTAGGAATTTGGGTCGGAGTTGTCGGTGGACCTCTAGTAATTTCATTTATCGTTATTGCAATTATTGTTTACAAATATAGATGGAGTATCAAACATTATATGTTTCTTTTACGGAAAAGACGACAGTATCAACAGTTAGACGGGCATAATTTTGGCTTCGATGCTTTTGTCGGATATAACCAAATCGACCACGAATGGGTCTACGATCATCTTCTTCCGATTTTGGAAGAACAGAACGGATACAAACTTTGTATTCATGATAGGGATTTTAGACCAGGTGTTTATATTCATGATAACATAACAAAGTGTATGGAAGACAGTAGGAAAATCATCATTATTCTCACTAATGAATTTGCTAAGAGCGGATGGTGCACGTTTGAGTTAAAGATTGCGCACACTAAACATATAGAGGACGGAACAGAGCTTATTGTCATCATGCTTCAAAAACCGGAAGCACGTTATATCAACAAATCTCTGAAGTTGCTGCTGCAGACAACAACATTTATAGAATGGTCAGACGACGAGGTAGGGCGCTTATTGTTCTGGGAGAAACTGGCAGACGCGATGAAGTGAAACGATTGCGACTTTTGTCAAAATTGAAAGGGTAAACAATGTCCTAGCTTTTATGATATGGACAAATGTTTTAATGATCAAACTTTGAATAAAAAATGAATGTAAGGACACAAACGTGGTTTTCAATTGTAAGTAAATTATACATACAGTTTCATATTTGTAGGCACATTTCTTGTTTATTTCCTTAACATTCATTTCACTACTGAGATATGCCTTTTGTCTCACTAGGAACTCTCAAAATGAAAATATACGTGCTTAAATACTTAATCGATACTGTAAAACGCTGACATGTACTGAATGAAATATACACTCAGGGACTTTGAAAACTTACTATTTACATACATTTTATTTTTATGCAGAAAATTTCATCTGATTTCCAAGAAAGTTTATATACGTTAAGAGTGAAATCTCTGTCTTCTACTGTCAAAATTTCATGAATGAGACTTGATATTTTTTGAATTTCTTTTCGATATATTCGAAGCTACCCTCAAAACTGAAAATTCGCAGGCGTCAATAATCGGTGTATGAACCGTTCTCCTTGATACATACACTCGTTATTGACGCCTGTATATTTTCACTTGAATAAAATAAAAAAGGCATCAAAAATTCAATTCTCAGTCATGACCTTTATTTGCCTAAAGCAACTTTGAAGTATGTCGCTTTTTTAAAACGGCAATATAATGAAAAGTGAGAAACAAATTTTATTGACAAATATCCTCATAAGATAATCAGGTTAAATATATAGATTAAATGGTCGTTTAATCTAAAATTCCTAAGGAATCGTACACAGTCTGGCATGTCTGTTTAATACATGCTATTAACTGTGAAAACTGGTGTGATGTTTAAGAGTTGACTAAAACAATTGCATTATTATGTGAAAGTAACCAAGGGATCCCAGACACCATGCCAATAAATGAATAAAAGAAAACAAAATCAGATCATTAAATTACAGTAAAAATAGTGTGTATCTTAAAAATGATGACATAAGACATACCTTGCTTAATTCGTATGATATATTTTCTTATTTAATATCATAGTTGAGACTGCGGTGTGATATAGATAACTTGATATATTCTGTATTTTGATACGTTGAAATTGAGCACTTGTTAAAAATATTTCGGACCAGTGTAATGAAGAATTTGTACTCCATAGAATATGTACTTCCCAGTCCGTATTCTACGTAGAATTTGGACTCCCTGTCCGTAGAATATGGACTTATTCTGAACAATAGTGACACCCTTAGGGGAGTCATTATTCTACAAGCTATCTGATTTCAATGAAATCACACCAGCATCTACGCCATACAATATAACTGAATGCTATTGTTTTTTATTTGTTAATATACATTTAAAATTGCAATACAAACATCCTGGTCATAGAATGCAGTTGTTTCGTGTTAATTCAGAAACGACTTAAACAGCAATTGAGTAATAGAGAGATCTATCTAAAAGCGAAACGATTTTTTGTTGCCATAATTCATTTCTGTATCTGGTGTTGCGATTTCCCAATTGCATGCTGCTATGGTAGAGCTGCTTTCATCTTGCCGGCGTCTCTGTGTTTTTCTTTGTTCTTTGTGGCTAAGATCACTTTAATAGGAACCCAGACGCTTTGTCGGTACAATGTTAAACTTGAAAGGCATTCAAAAAGGGGAACTTTTATTGTCAAACTACTTATATATCCGCTGATTGGTTGGTACTATGAGTAACGTAACCTGTCAATGAGACCGCAGCAATATCTTTGATTTGTCGGCATTGTTCAAAGAAATAGTATAAATGAAGTTTTATTCCGAGGGATTTTATTTGCAAGCATGGATCCCCAAACATATGAGGATATTAAACCATTTGTATTGCATAAGATGTCTCCATCGGGGAGCAAGTTAAGCAAAGGCGAAAAGGCTAACTTCTAGATTTGAAGTCAAAGGCGGAATTGTTAATTAAAGAGAACAAGAAACTGCTGAGAGTAGTGAAGGATGGCGAAGTTGACAAAATCCTGGAAAGTCTGCATCTGGGCGAGCATGGCAGGCACATGGGTATTGTAAAATTGTTAGTGCTAATACTATTTAAATGGGTATTGTAAAATCGTAGTGCTTATATTCTTTTTTTAAATTGTTTTTGCTTTCATAGATCTATCAACATGCATGCAGTCTACTGCGGTCTAGGTGGCCATTATAACTAAGGCGCTGAGGTACGAAAACAGAGGGTCACTGGTTTGATCCGGGTGTCATATTGAAAATTCACCGCCACCTCCTAAAACACCCCGGAGCGAGTTTTCAGTGAATTTTCCACTTTATAAAAATTACCCCCCCCCCCCCCCCCCCCCAATGAAAAATCACCCTGGCTACTGTATGTGAAACTGTGTTGTTGTTTTTTTAATTTTTGTGTGTGTGTTTTTTGGGGGTTTTTTTTTGTTGTTTGTTTTTTTTTATGTTTTTTTTTATGTTTTTTTTTCTAAGTATTTTAAGGTGACATTATAATTATACACTTTTTCAAACTAAGCTTTAAGCTCTTTTGGTGTAACTTCACTTACAAACGGAAATCGACTAAAGGAAGCTACAATTCTTTGGTCAATTATGCAGACTCCCGAATAAGTATATTGCTAAGCAATTATTTGTTAATCATCTGTTAGTGATGATAAACAAACATTAGGTTTTATTTTCTGATATCTATAGAACGTTTTATTTTCTGATATCTATAGAACATTAACGAAGTATGATCTATATAATTATTTGGTTAATTATTCTAAAACGGCAATATTTCCATCCAAGTATGCATGGTAATATGTTCTTAGACAAAAAGTGCTAAAACATTACTCAAATACAATGTTAATGAGGTTAGGTGACAAAATGGGTCCATCATATGTCATGAATATGTTTAGCATAAATAGGCCTTGCTTCCTATGGCAATTAAGTAGGAAAAATTAGTATGTAAAAGCACAATGTTTTACAGAAGTGTCACTACTAAGTAAACTGCAATCGCTTACAGCTGTACAGCTATGTAACAAATGTAATACGCTTGTAAATAATTTATTACTACATATTGTTCATTTTTGTATTGCAAACACTGTCGAAAGAAATAAGCCTTGAGACGCAGTTATAACGACTTGTGGTCTTCAGGCCTTTAATTCATTTATTAAAAAGACGCCTAAAGATCAGATTTATGCACTGCTTTCCGGGTTTAATGAATATTTATCTGACATTGAACAGATTGAAGATATATTATTGTTCAATATTGGGATAATTCACAGTATGTTAAAGTAATTTTTATCGATACTGCTAATGTTTACTGTTTGTTACTCAGTGTGTGATCAATTTCTTACATTTCGTTTCGGTAAGATACAAAAGGTTCATCGTTGTCATTAGTCTATCACTGGGTCTTGCATGTTATTCCGGTAAGATTCATTATAGATGGACAATGTTATTATTTCACTTATATTAGTGTAAGGTATACTATATGACAGTTAAAAAGCTATACTGATTTTTATAAAATCATAATTTATTTAGTTATTTTAACAAATCCATCATGTTATGAATACTTTTACAATATTACATCATAATTATTAGGCGTATCGTATGTTCATTCTTCACTTGTAACTCATTGTATATTGTTCATTTATATGTAATTATTTACTGCAATTTGTATATATGTTATTATATGCTCTCCAATTATGGAGGAAATACAGATTATATTATATGTTTAGGATAACATTGCAGATGTTTCCATTATATATTTAATATGTATTATGTTTATCATAAATAAATCACTTATTATATGATTGAAACTTTATTCAAGGAACTATATTTCTAATTCCTTGGTTTGCAAAACAAAAGCAAACGTAATTAGCATCATAAATGGTAGTGCGACATACTGCACATCTCTAGGAGCCTTTTATTTTTTTTTATTTTGCGTCTCCCGAATTATGGACAACAGAAAGGATATCCAAATAATAAAGAAGCTGTCCATTCACGCCTTATTTAATTAAGCTACATAAATGGATGCTGGTCACAAAATACCGTTTGACGTGGGTTTTTCTTCGGTTACAAATGTTTCTTGCATAATATAAATGTCACCATGTGGACCTAAACTGTTAGGAGAGAAACATATGTCAACGGTTTGGTTAGTTCAGTCGGTATAGCACTTGTCCTGTAAGTGAAAGGTCCCGAGTTCGAGTCTGCAATGGCTGCATATTTTTCTTGCCTTATTACATAAACATAATACATGTCTATACTATAGTTTACATTGTGCAGATAGCCATGTATTTTTACTGGGGTTTCAAAACAATTTCAAAACAGACCTAGAAGACAAAGGAACAAATCTCAGTACAGCCACCGTCCTTCTGTAAGTAACTTTAAATTTCTCACAAAATGTTTTTAGACTACCGGAGCGAGGATTGATCCGACAACTTCGGCAGTGAGAAGTTAATGGTTATTTGACAACAACACTATGGACATCACTGTCACAGAAGGAACCATTTGTATAATTCTAAACACCAGACATTCATACTGTATTCAAGCATAAATCGAGTTCTTGCAGTTTAAATGTTAAAATATGACTTAACCAAATGTATATTTCTGGACAAATGTTGGAAACGTCTAGGAAACAGGACTAGACTAAAATTGAGGAGAAGTCTCTGGACTTGGCAATAATTTGAACCTCAATCTCCCATGTACCAAGAAAAAAACAACAGCATTGTGCATGACTGCATACATAAACCAACACATTTACTTATGTTCCCAAATTAGCAGCTGAGACATCCAAATATATATGATATATACAATCTGGACATAGGTTCCCTTCAGTTCTTGTCCAGACACTTCTACAATCTGGTTGTAATACTAAACAAATCAAACAAAATAGACAAAAAATATAGACCAAGTATGATTATAAACTGCAGTCCACGGAAAATATACTTTTCGAATGTAAGGCAGTCAGAAAGAGTAAGCATCAGTTAGTAGCATTTTGTCCATTCAGCAGCAAACATTATAAAAAAATATACATTTTTTAAAAGAGAATAATTTCTTTAAAAAATAAAACAGACATTTCTTTTTTCACCATATCTAAGCCATCTTTTTTCATGTTGTTCGCAACTGCTGGGATTCGAACACAGAATTTCTACAAAAGTGTAGATGTGTTTGCCAGTTACACCACAGAAGCATATCATATTATACTAAGATAATGGACTTAAATATTTACCAAATCAAATTATGTAAATTAATAGAAATTAATATCTAAAATAGCCCAAATTTCTATTAATAAAATGCACTCTTGTAACACAGCACTACATTTTTTTTTTTCTAATACTATATACATGTAGTATAATACCGAATTTTGTGAAATTAAAAATCAGGTTGACTCCCTTTTTTTATGGGGGGAAAACGCTTCAACAATCTGGAAGCTAGTCTTTAATCGAAATATACAGGTATTAATTTCAAGTCAGGTTGAAACATCCAAAGCATCAGCTGTGTGTTTTATGGTATTTTTTACATAAATATATGTACTTTATAAATTGGTTAAATTTTGATATCTCGGTCACAAATAAATGCCCCCCTTTGTAAAATGAATCACACCTTGGGAGTTTATTCATGTTATACGTTAAGTCTATAATGTGTCTAACTGTCAACTCAAGGGTTGTGAGTTCCAATTGATTGTACTTGCGCGTGAAGTTTTATTATGTCAAATAAGGGCAATACTTTGCATTTTATTCAGGCAAGAGTAATCTTCAATGTAGTATGTTTTATGAATGGGAAGTCTTACGTTAAGTTTAAATCAAATCAAATACATTTAGTGGTTGATGAAGTATCGACAAGATGGTACTTGCAAGCAAAACTAATCAGAATTTCTAAGTCAAACAAGGGCAATAATTTGCATTATATTAATCCAAGAGTTATCTTACTTAGTTATCATAGTATGTTTGATGACTGGGAAGTGTTGTGTTAAGTTTCAAGTCAATACATGCAATGGTTATTGAGATTGGGACTTGCACACAAAACTTCAACAAAGGTGGGACGCTGATATTCGGGTGAACAGAATAGCTCTCTTTATTCTTCGAAAAGTCAAGCTAAAAACAATTTGAAAATTGTTTACAGTAACAAAGACAACTCCGTCAGAATTTACAATGTATTTACCAAAGCTCTAATAAAAACAAAGCAAAAGGCCAACTAACAATAAATGTGTGTTATAAATACTGTTCTCTGATTGAAATAATTACATCATGACATGATTGATTGATTGAATATTTAGCGTTATATTTATGACATCGAGGGCTAATAGACGACCAGTTAATCTTACCACTTTTTCCTAGGATTAACCAGTACTCGAGCACACCCCATCTCCGCAAGTAACTGATAACTTTCCCGCTTGAATCAGTGCTGAAAGACGAATGTTAATGAGACACAATGTCGTATATAAATCATAACGGAGACTGTTGCCGGGTGGGGGATTCGAACTCAAGACCTCTGGATTGATAGTCAGACGCGTAACCGACTGAGCTAATCGGGCCCGGCATCATCATGACATGGACAGGGAGGTTACCGACTTATATTTATATAATTATATGAAAACATACATCATTGGAAACCGTAATTTATAATGTGTTTTTAAACAAGAAGCCCATAGGACTAAACAGTCATCTGATTATCCAAAAAACATTCACATAAATCTATTCAGTCGTAAGAAATAACTTTTTGTCAATTTCTCTTATATAGATTTAGTAAAGTAGGCCTCACTCCAAGGGCAAAACCGTGTGACCCAGGGACATGCAATTCCCATTTTTTATAATTGACCCATATACATGTATGTCCATAATCATGCTCACTATTTGTTTCCCAGTGGTTCTCCTATATTGAGAAAAAGATTTTCAAAGTTTACCTTACTATGACCGTTTTCACAATTTTGATTCACCCATGTGTACCAAAGCTGCATACAATATATCATTACAATTACGGTTACGGTTTGTAGAAGGAACTAAAAAAAGGAAATTGTTTAAGGACGCATGGTGATGGACAAAAGGTCCGTTCAGACAAAGTCTCAGGTGACCTAAAAGGACCGACTGAGATTAAAGTTGAGGGCGTAATGGTAGACTGAATACATTTAAAGGGTCCTCTGTGGTCGAGTGGTATAAGGCGTCATCTCAAAATCACTTACTTCTCACCACTAAGGTCGTAGGTTTGAATCCCGCTCCAAAAACTGTATGTGAGAAAGTTTCCAGTTACTTGCAGAAGGACAGTAGTTGTACTCAGTCTCAGGTCTTCTTCTACCAGCAAAACTGGATAAGCCATATATAACCTGAAATGTGTTGAAAATGGCGTTAAACCCGATTTAAAAAAAAGAATGCATTTAAATCACTGTTCTCATTAATTAAAGTTTTATAACTATTATATCAACTATTATAATATGCATCCGCACCATGTGTATCAACACAATTGTTTGTTATCATCAAGATTGACCTAGCTATTTTGCCATATTTGGCCAGGTCATCCTAAAAGAATGTTTGATTGCTGTGTCTCTACTCAGTATTTTAAAGAAAAATGGACAGATATCATGAAAAAATAAAAAGTTAACGCTTTGAAAGGCAATAAAAAGTTTAAGTAGCTGCAATATTTAGCGAGTAGGTAGGAGCACAGCAAACACATACCCTACGTATTTTATTTTGATGCCAGAGTGCAACCCTCCATTACTGAGAGCACTACGGTCACATGTGAAGTTGTTGGTTCAAGTCAAGCTATATACATACAATTTCTTAGAGTTAACCAATGTCCCCTGAAAGGTTCTACTCAGACTTTTGTTACTTTTTGGAATATACAGGAGACCTTACGATACCTTTTTATGTTTTTGTTCATTATTGCACCTAGAGTACAGCTTGCATTGTCACTACAAGGCAATGTTCACCCATTATCAACTTCCACATGCCTCCTTTTCCCCCATGCCATTAACTCTTGCCCGGGGCTGTTATCAAAATTAGGATTCTGGGTAGTGATAATGCCCTGCCTAAATGAATTCTGAGTAGTGATAACATTTACGCCCTACTAATCGGAATTATGCAAGGAATGTGAATATATGCCCAATGTAAGTGATAATAGACAATATTTAGTATAGAAATACTATATTTAGACTTTTAGTACCGTGCCTAAAAATGTTGTTAAAATACCTTCCCCTGACAGTGCTGTAAAATCCTATAGCCAGATGTTCTGAACAAGTAGAAACTTGTACAAGTCATTGGCCAAGTAGAAATTTGTAAAAGTCACCATTTACAAAAGTTTAGTCTCTTTAATAACTTTAATTGGTGCACATACACATGGGGATTAATTATCACTCACCAGTTAATCACTACTCTGGATTAATTATCATCGAATTATCTCAAGGCAGTATTCGATAAGATGTCCAAAAATACAAAGCTGTTTTGATGGCAGCATTACCAGTATAAGCTGGTTAGTCCCATTAGCTCAGTCGGTAAATCACAAAACTACTAGCATCGAGGTTGCGGGTTAGATCCCCGGGGCTGGCTAATAAAAAACAGTCGTTCCGATGGGTATTTAAATCGAGGATCCATGTGGCTTTGCTATACACTGAGCACAGTGAAGAACCAGAAGAAACATACAGTTGGTTTCAATCTATAACCTGCACTATCCCCCTGGAACCTAAAAAGATCAACACTCTTCTCGGGTAATCGGCAATATGGGATGTTTATGTCTGTAAAAGTAGGTAAGCTACTTTCGCGCCAAACACCATGACAACTACACATATTAAAAAAAGTGTTGATGTTTACAAGGACTTGTATAGAAGGATAGGAAACTTTCATCTCCTGACTAAATGTTGATAAAAAAGCACACGAAGTATTACTAATTTGGCATGAGCGTTCACAAAATCTCAACTAGTTGCCTTTCCATCTCTATATAATTCCTTGATGTTTATGTCCATAAATTTTAGGTTAGAAACTTTCGCAGCACACACTGACAAATACAGATATTTAAACATATGGTAGATGTTTATGTCTGTAAAATGTTGAGTTAGTGACTTTTGTGCCACACACCATGACAACTACAGATATAAAAAAAAATTGGTTGTGGTTTATGTTCTCTCAACACACTTTGAGTTTGGGTCCGACTGAAGCTTCAATTTCACATGCTGTGGCCCACGGGTGATGGTGGTTTCATCAACCTACCAGTTCATCTACTTTAATCTTGTGTTAAAAACAGGTCACAGTAGTAGTTTCGTCAACCTTAATTTAGTATAGTGTTATGTGGCACGCCAAATATACAGCAAGAACACTGACAATTGTGGATAGGTGAGAACCAGTTATGGTCTGAGTAATAAAATATTTAGCATAAGTTCATTTTAATTTAATTAAAACAATTTTAAGCAAAACACTAATCAATATCATATATATCACAAACATTGCCGATGAAACAATCAACCACGTGGATACTATTTGTAAATATTGCCAATTGTGCAGGAAATTGAATACCATACCCGATGTAGTGAATGTACAATGGTCACTTACAACAGTCTTGCTGTTAAGCTAGCTTTTACAGCGATGTAGTTAAAGTGCACTGACTTTATTTGAAGTTGAGCAACGATGTACAGTGTCAGGGGAGTGTTAGTACTTAGATGGGTGACTGGTTACTTTAATGGCAACGAGGATAAACTTTCGAACCTGTGCCTGCACTAATCTCTCTTTCTTTGGAATGGGATGGGATATGGCAATGAACTGCTGAAAGCCACAGGCTGTGCTGTTGGGTATAAGCCCTAAAGGTAAAGAGGGGAAGAGTGTAATGAGTGTACATATAGGTCACTAACAACAGTCGTCTTTTCTGTTAAGCTAGCTTTTACAGCGACATTGTTAAGCAACGATGTACAAGGTAAATACTTGGACTGTTGACCGATGTCACTTGAGCGATATTCATAATTCTCGGAAGTGATCGAATTCAGGTCATGATCGAAAATACGTTACAGGACCATACAATTGTAAACATCAAACAATTGTTCATTTATTTTCTACTCTCGCAAGATGGACATGGTTATTTTTGATAGCCATTTCCAGGAAAAAAATGATACGATACTACGCAACAATTATCTATATAAGTATATTTACCTTTGATAGTTCACCAGCGAACTGTTGAAAACGCAAAAATATATAAACAGCAATCGGAATACTTTTCATTTTACCCGCAATTGCTTTGACCGAAACTTTGCGAAACATATTTACTGCAGAGCAATGACTTTGTCGTCTGGTTTGGTATTTTAATTATCAACTAAAGCTTAGAATTTTATTTATCAAAAACGTTTAATTATTTTAATATTATTATTACAGTAATTTTTTTGAAACAATATTTTGTTAGTTTTATTTTATTTGGAATGATAGTCACGAGGCAACGTATGGGTTAAAGGTCGTCGTGTTGTTGTTTTTTTAAATGCACCACTTCTCGCTGAGTTCTAGATGTCGCTCGAGTGATACCATAACGGGTTCGTAAACGGGTTTCGACCACTATAAAATAAAACTTAATAGGTTGTTGAGAAGGGGATGGGGTGAACATTCTATGCTCCCATATGATGTAAGCAGTTTGGATCGCGATATAGATATACGGAACGTGTAGGAGAAAGAACTGTGTAAAAAATTGATATTCCCGTCATAGGACATTTTTATGTTATTTTTTTGAGTAGTTTGCTTTAAATTGTATAAAATGTATAATTGTATATTCGTAATTTTGTTTCGTGTAAAATTAAAATTGCAAATTGTAAATTTTATTTTGAGTATACTTGTATTCTACCCTCATGAGTTGTCAACCCTTGATCATTTTGCTACACTGTACGTACGATTGGTACACTTTATGATATCGTAAAATCGTTTCTGTGTTTTCCAGATGGAAGAAAATCCGGGAAAGATATTATTGGAAGGGTTCGTTTGAAGATGTGAAACGCTCTGTAGAAAAGTGCGACAAATTCCAGAAAAAGGGGTCTCATCAGAAGGCAAAGCAACCACTAAGGCCGATAGCAGTCTCATATACTGCATTCCAGCAAATCGGGATGGATTTAGTTGGACCATTCGAAGAAACAGCAAACGGTATGTATATATCGCAACTCGTCAGTTATTAAAACCATTAATGCGTTTTACCTCTGTTTAACATAATACATTCATTAGAATCAATTACATTCCGCATAGTAATACAATGCCTTAAAGAAGAATTTGAACGAACAAAAAAAAAAAGGAAATAAAAATCGTTTTAATCCCTGTGTTATGTCATAGTCTGGTTAACCGAAGATAGTATGTTTTATTTTTTAGATGACTATCTGCTCATCAATCTGTCTGACATAATTTAGATTTTGTAGATCTATGTATAATTTCAACTTGGCCAATACATCAAATATAAAGAAAATGGTCGGATAAATGTGCTCTATATGGTCGAATTTTTTTAATTATCATATCTGAAAAAATTGACATTTGTGGGAGAATGAGGTCATTCGTCACCCTACACGTGGGAATGTTATCATTTACTGGTGGAGAGTGTGTGATTGAATACTGGTTAAACTTCACATACTCACACATATATACATACACACATTCACAAACGCAGACATACATACATTAACACATACATACAAAGACATACATACATACATCGTACGTACGTACGTACTTGCGTGCATGCATGCATAGATATACACATACAAATGTACGTACATACGTACATACATAAAAACACACACACATACAGACACATAAACACATGCTTTTGATGGTTTATATGAACGATTCTGTTTGGACATATTATCTTGCATGTAACAAGTAGATTATGATCTTGACCGAATACTTGACGAATTGGGTAGAGGCCGAGGCTATCGTGGACAAATCCGCGACCAGCGTGCTGAATGTTCTGGTCAAATTTATATCCAGGCATGGATGTCCAGAAGTACCTATTACCGACCAAGGACGGGAGTTTTGCAATTCTTTGAACGATTTGTTTTGTCAAAAATGGGCATCGACCATCGCGTGGCTTCAGCATATCATCCACAGAAAGGAGGCCACACGGAACGCTATAACAGAACACTATGTACCATGCTCTCTACATATGTAAATGATAAGCAAACGGACTGGGAAGATAAGTTGCCGTACGTTTTATTTGCAAACAGAACAGCGGAACATTCATCGACCAAGGCGACTCATTTTCATCTCGTTTATTGCAGACAAGGACGGCTGCCAGTAGAGCTAGAATGTCAGCAGCACCCACAGCAGCTGTGGACACGTTGGACAATTTGTCAGTTATGTGCAATGCCTTCGTGCAACTGGATTGCTGCAGAGAGGTAGCAAGCATCAATATCAAAGCTGCGCAGAAGAAGCCACATTTTTGAAATTGGAGAAAGGGTTCTTTTGCATAATACAAGAAGACGTGCAAGGAAAGGCGATAAACTGGGAGCAAGATGGACGGGGCCTTACTCTGTCATGGTATTGAACAACAATGGAACATACGCTCTCGATGGACTGATTACGGTTATTAATGGCACTAGGTTGAAACTGTATCAGACTCTTGACAATGAAAATGATCACAACGATTGCAAACGACCCAGTGACAACAACTGTGAAAAAGAACTGCCGTTCAAGAAGAGAAAATCAGTACAAGAAGCTGAAGTAGTGATCACCCGGTGTGAAGAAGCACAAAGCCAATGTCTCATGAACTTTAAGATAGCAATTGGCAAGCAGAAAAATCATTGCTGTTCGGTCACAGCGTCCGGGATGAACATTGTAACAAAGCGAGTACTCGCAAGATGAACGAAATTCAAAACCATCGAAGACTGTGGGAATGAGAGGGGATGGCAACTGTTTGTTTTGGACATTCAGTTACATTCTATTTGGCGTACAGTCTTAGAGATCAAGCTGTGGCATTTATCTGGGGAAACGAATGTTTGCTGTAGTATATAAAACGCAAACAACAGCATGACTACCTTGGTCGAATGCAACAACTTGGAACATGGGGAACAGAACTTGAAATCTTTGCCTTCGTCACTATCACACAGACCACTGTCTATATCTACAGTATTTATGGATCAGAAAAAGGAAAAGAAAGGTGGTTGTGGTCAGCGTATGAACCTATGACAACTACAAATATGAGCACAACACCGTCTGAGTCGGCAATCTACACTGAAAACAAAAACGGGCACTTTGAGCCAGTGTTTGATGTGCAGGATGTACAGTTGTCCAGATCCCCATATAGGTGTATCCGAGACATTGTCCCTCAAACATACTGGTAATACATTACTGACGAGGCGTTGAATGAGGCACTTGTTGACAATCAAGAGGACGAAATAATCTAGAAGAGGAAGGAATTCAAACAGTATTTGTACACACTTTAAAGACGCACCATGTGACTTGAAAGGTCTGCCAAGAAAAGCCACGAAGATGGACCCAAATATGTTG
This sequence comes from Panopea generosa, assembly GCA_029582155.1. Lineage (NCBI taxonomy): Eukaryota > Metazoa > Mollusca > Bivalvia > Adapedonta > Hiatellidae > Panopea > Panopea generosa. Next base: position 7,334,404 of record CM055901.1, read on the forward strand.
AACTTCCTTTGTGACTGGGAAAACCTTGAAGACAAACTGAAGTGCTACAGCAATTTGGACCTGTAAAACTGGTGTATAATTATCAGGTGATAATCATTGTCGTTTTCAGTTAGAGATTAGAATCAAGACAGATTAATTGTTTAATTAATTATTTTGACTTCTTCCTTCTAGCCTCATTGTAACGTTGCATTTGCTTTATAAATTACTTTTATGCATTGGTGGCTAAAGGTCTGTGGAATTCAGCTTGTTTGAATAACCACGTTCGAAATTTATGTTCATTCCGTATTGTTCATTTTCATATAATGATTCAACGTGTGGAAAATCCCGAAAAACAAATCAGAGCACTTAAAGTACTGGTAGCAGGTGTGCTTGTGAGTATGTGGTGTCCTGTTTTGTACAGAGTGTGTGAAATTGGTTTTGGGCTTATCAATTTTCTGGCGGACCAATCAAAATGCCCGTTACATTAAAGAATTTCTTGTGAAACTATTGATAAAAATAATGTTTATTTATCTCATCAATAGTTTATTCACCCGCGTTTCTCTCTCTCCAAAGCTTACATTTCTCTCCTCAATCTTCTTTTCTCTCTATTCGGGGACTCCATCGATCTCCAATAGTTATGCTTGACACTGTATAGTTTTAGATAAAGTCGTTCCTCGACTTTGCAATAGCAATTTAACAACAGTGTGTATTAAATCATACACAAAATATATGCAATACTAATTAGTCTACTGATTTACAGAAGAGCTATATTAAATGAAGAAAAATTTCAAGCTATGTGTGAAAGAAAAAAAACGTTAAAAAAATCGAAGCGGATGAGATTCGAAATACCGTGTGCCACCACGTTGGATTGTAAACCAACTGACTTGACCTCTACGACAACTGCTCTGCTCTGGAGGTTAAACACAATGATATTATCTGCACACAGTGAATGATTAGGGTTAATCGGCGTAGAAATACATAATGTCTGACTGGCATTATATCCAGTGTAATCAAAATATTTCAATATGTAAACTGTGTAATTTATATTTAGATCACGAATGCCAAGTAGTTGTCTGAGTAAGAAACCTTCATATCACCCAAATGTGTATCCATGTCAGCAGAGCTATTCCTTCCACATGCACATTTTTACTTGAAGTGTTTGGTATCAGCAGATTGGCATCTGAGTGCTCTTAAATTGTGCGTTGTACAAATTCTTTTGTGCAAGAATACCTGCTTAAACCAACAATAAAACAACAACAAAAAATCAGAAAACAGCAAAAACAATATCGCCTCGGCTCTCACAAAATCACTTTAGTCGACTTCTTCCGGTTGTTTGTTTGACTGCATTTGGTCCTCTCTCTCTCTCTCTCTCTCTCTCTCTCTCTCTCTCTCTCTCTACGTGCGTCTGTCCAATTATCCATCTATCTATCTATATATTTAACCCTTTTGCCTTAAATTGAATTTGACTTATATGCATGATGAATATAATTGTAATATGTGTTTAATTTGGCAATAAAATATGTTTAAACTAAAAATCTATCTATCAAAATAAAATGTATACAGCATATAAAATATAAAAAATCCCACCTGTTCTAATAATAGTTAGATTGTTTACTATTGTTTACTGAATATATTTTTATGTTCAAGTTGTATAAGTGTCCATATATTATGTATGGAAGTCTGTTTTGCCCATGGTATATGAGCTTTCTTGTGTGTACAGGGATAATGCTCTTAATTTTGCTTTTTATTTACTGTTGGTTAAGTATAGGTACATTACTGAGGTCCCGGGGAAAGTTTGGATTACTCCAACCAGGCAACCTCAATAATTAACGACAATAGATCTATAAAAATTACGCTGGGAAACTATCTAGTGAGTTGCTGAACGTGTATTGAACGTTCAATCAATACACGTTCAGCAACTCACTAGATAGTTCAATACACGTTCAGCAACTCACTATATAGTTCAACACACGTTCAGCAACTCACTAGATAGTTCAATACACGTTCAGCAACTCACTAGATAGTTCAATACACGTTCAGCAACTCACTAGATAGTTCAATACACGTTCAGCAACTCACTAGATAGTTCAACACACGTTCAGCAACTCACTAGATAGTTCAATACACGTTCAGCAACTCACTAGATAGTTTCCGAACCGAACTACTCTGTAGGACTACAATTGTTCACTAGCACCTATCTGGAAGAAAACTGATGTTGAGATTCAAACAAATTACATTACCGAGTGAAATCACGACAACACAAAAACTCGACAATACTCGCCATAGCTGTCTCAGGTGTTCCATTTTATTTATGTTATGTGCTTTCTTTATTATATCATTTATATTCATCATTATACTGTGTGCTCATCTTATTTCATTATTTTTGTTTGTTTAATGATATTGCAGGAAAGTTTCCGATTTTATCAAAGTATTTCAGAAAGCAGGTGAAAGTATATAAAACTGTAGCTCTTCTCAGCCAGCAATACCTCTCAGCCTATGTGGTGGGACCGGGAGTCTAGAGGTTTTCTACGAAGTTTTAAGACACTTCAGAATAAAAAATAACTTACATGATTTTATTAATGCATACAACAAAAAGCATTTATGTATGTATCATTTTCTACCTGCGTTATTGACAGTAAGTATCCTTGTATATGTTTTTTTTGTTTTGGTGATCAGTCATTGCCAACAATACACGGTAACAGGGTATGGTATATTAAATAATATTAAAAACAGATAGTTAATGATTTTGAATGTTGATGATCATCTCATGTTTACCTTGGCAAAGCTTATACAAGGTTTAGCAGTCGCGTTTCGAAGCTTCATAGGACAGATGCTCTATAAAAAGTAACAACCTTCAAAAACCGAAGGACGTCTTGAAATATTAGCAGTTTCACAGTTGAGTTCCGAATCGCCGATTATTCCAATTCAAATTGGAGATATGGATCTGTTTTCGGTTCTTTCTAATTTTGTTATTGTATATTTGATTAATTACTTATTCTTTTCATATTCATTTATCTAATAAGCCAAGCGGTGGTTAAGTTTTCAAAAATCAATTTATAAACGTAACTATAATTGCATGTATGCAACCAACCTCCATGGCGTAATGGATACAGCCGCCGGTTGTGGCCCTGGCGACTCGGATTTGAATCCCGTGGGTGGGAATTGTTTTGTTCATTTCACTAGCAATAGAACTTCATAATGACTATCCTATTAACATGATAAAAGTAGGTTAAAAAAATAAAATAAAAATAAACATGATAAAAGTAGGTTCCAAAAAGAAAACACAAAACAAAAATTAACATGATAAAAGAAGGTTCCAAAAAGAAAACACAAAACAAAAATTAACATGATAAAAGAAGGTTCCCAAAAAGAAAACACAAAACAAAATGATTTGTCAATGTTTGCATTTGTACAGTTGCATATTGTATATTTAGCAATCGTTCTTTGTTAATTTTTATATTATTTGAATACTTCAACTACAAGATTAACTTTTTTATAAAAAAAAAGTATTACTGTATACATATCAGTATATTTGCTCTAAGCTAACGATGTGCTTAGCGCAAAAGCTTTCTTCGAAATACATGATTCAACTTTGAGATAAAACTTTTTAAATACATGTATATGTCACCTGGAAGATTAACTTTCTGTAAACTATATTATAATTCAACTTAGCTATTCAGTTTTGTATATAGAATTTATATATCAGCTTGAAAATAATTGTTCAACATTTTTATAGAAACATTTATATAAAAACAAAAAAATAAATCTAGATCTTGCAGATTGGACTTTCTTTGAAATACAGATTTCAATTCGGAGACTGGACTTTTTTTAACAGATGAATACAATGTACATGTAGATTGGTATATCATTCAACATGGAGGTTGCACTTTTTTCACAATATGTACAATAAATAAACTTAGAGATGTAACTTTTTTAAAATTAAATTTAAAGATGAGATATATACATCCAGGTTTTAACTTTGAAATAAATAATATAATTTGAGGATGGGCTTTTTAAAAAGATAATTGAACTTGAAGATTGACTCTTTACAAAATATATATAATACATGTATAAAAAGTTTAATTTAGGGACAGGACTATTTCTTTTTGGATATACATCTAAATACCATTTTACAAGAAGTTCTTCCGCGGAGTTACGGTGTCTCGCAGTTACCCGTCAATATCTTTTATCTATTAAGCATTTCTCCTATTTTATGGCCATTTATAATTTTAATATTACATGATATGTTTTATATTTATCGCTTCTTTTCGTAAAATATTTATTTTTATATTGTAACACCAAAACTGATGACTTTTCATGTTGACGTCGATTCCATGACTACGACGTTATTGTCCAAGTCATGTATTGCGCATCAAGGACGCAGTACCTGTATTTTTTGTATAATTAAATTTCACAGTGTTTCTATATTTTATAATGGGCATCTGTTTAGGTAAACGTTCTAAGAGCAACCAGGTGTCGCCTGACCCGACGCGGTATGAGCAATTAGACGTGTCTGGGGTTATTGGATTTTTTCCAAGAGTACCGGAGTAATACGTGTTCATGTAAATTACCAGAGCAATACGTGCTCGAGTAAACCACCTCACTAACAACATGAGCAATACATGTTCAAGTAAAAACCTCACTGACAACCAGAGCAATCCGTGTTCAAGTAAAAACCTCATTCAATTACCAGAGCAATACGTGTTCAAACCCTCACTGATAACCAGAGAAATACGTGATCAAGTAACATACCTAACTTAACAACCAGAGCAATACCTGATCATGTAAAATACCTCATTTAGTTACCAAAGCAATCCGTGTCCAAGTAAAATACCTCACTAAATTACGAGAGTAATACCTGTTCAAGTCAATATCTCACTGACAACCAGAGCAATACGTGTCCAAGTAAAATACCTTACTTAATGACCAGAGCAATGGTTCTTCATGTCAATACCTCACTGACAACCAGAGCAATTCGTGATCAAGTAAAATATCTCACTAAACTACCAGAGCAATACGTGCTCCAGTAAAATACCTCACTAAACAACCAGAGCAATCCGTGTTCAAGTAAAAACCTTACTAAATTACCAGAGCAATACGTATTCATGTAAAAACCTCACTGACAACCAGAGCAATTCGTGGTCAAGTAAAATACTTCATTAAACAACCAGAACAATACATGTTCAAGTTAAATACCTCACTAAATTACCAGAGCATTACGAGTTCAAGTAAAATACCTCACTAAACTTCCAGATTACGTGCTTCAGTAAAATACCTCACTAAACTACCAGAGCAATACGTGTTTAAGTGAAATACCTGACTGAATTACCAGAGCAATACGTGTTCAAGTTGAAACCTCACTGAACTACCAGATTAAAACTAGTTCAAGTAAAATACCTCACTATACTACCAGAGCACGTGCTCATGTAAAATACCACCGCACTGAACTACCAGAGCAATACGTGTTAAAGTAAAATGCCTGACTAAACTACCAGAATAAAACGTGTTCAAGTAAAATACCTCACTAAACAACCAGAGCACATGCTTGCGTAAAATATCTCATTAAACTACCAGAGCTATACGTGTTCAAGTACAATACCTAAAAAATACCTGACTGACAACCAGAGAAACCCGTGTTCAAGTAAGATACCTCACTAAACAACCAGAGCAATACGTGTTCAGTAAAAAAAACTCGCTGACAACCAGAGTTATATGTATTCAAGTAAAATACCTAAAAAATCATCTTCAACCATAAATTAAATAAAAAAGAACTCTGTTTAACAAACTTAAAACATTATATTCGAAATCTTAATAACACAGAAAGATATATAGCAAAAGTAAATTTTAATTTGGTAAGATTTGATGCTCTTTGGGAGGTCTATAAACCTCTTGTAATCTAAGATATGTTTATTGATTCCCCTCCGGGTTTTTGTGGTTAAATTGCTTTAAATATTTATACAATCAAGTACAGTAGACTTGGTCCTTTCAATCTGTTTTTTTTTTCATACAATTAGTATTATTATTATAAAAAAATGCTATTATTAAGTATTTAAAGAACATGGAAAAAAAGCAGTTTTATCAATCTCAGATGATTTTAATGTCTATAAATAAGTAAATGTTACATAATTTTTTGAATTAGAAATACATAATGTTACATGGTCATTCTTCGAGATTATATATAGTGTACAAATATGTAACATACAACATATATGTCTATGTTGAATACTTCAATGAAGTTATCTTATTTTGTATACAACGCACGTAGAGCGGGTTTCTATTTTACCAGCAAGAAATTTGCTTTGGTTTACCGTTTTAACCGATTGTAGAATGGTGATTCAACTATTCAGTAACCGCTGGGAATTAAAAGTAACGCAGTTTGTTTTAATCCAGTGCAAGCCACCACGGTTACATATATTTCTTTAAACTTAAGTTTATTATAGTTACTTCTACGAATACCCGAGTGTGTTGATGAAACATAAGCCTGCTCTCTGTTGTTTTTGTTGTTTTTTTTAAGGGTTTTTGTTTGTGAGGAATGTATATAGTCATTGTTTAACTTATTTGATATCAATAACAAATATATATATATATATAAAGTATTGGAGTTAACAAATTCACTAAAAGACTTGGAAAGTTTGCCCTTAATTTTACAAATGTGAAAATGTTGAATTCTGTATATATTATGATATAATTGTGCTTCTTTACGTCTAGTATTGTTAAACTGTTACAATGAAATAAAAAAATACAAAAAATAAAATACCTCAATAAACAACCAGAACAATGCGAGCTCAAGTAAAAACCTCACTGAACTACCAGAACAATACGTGTTCAAGTAAAATACCTCACTTAACTACCAGAGCAATACGTGTTCAAGTAAAATACCTCACTAAATTACCAGAGCAATACATGTTCTAGTAAAATACCTCACTAAATTACCAGAGCAATACATGTACAAGTAAAATACCTTACTAAATTACCAGAGCAATACATGTTCTAGTAAAATACCTCACTAAATTACCAGAGCAATACATGTACAAGTAAAATACCTTACTAAATTTCCAGAGCAAAACATATTCAAGTAAAATACCTTACTAAACTACCAGAATAATACGTGTTTAAGTAAAATACCTTACTAAACTACCGGAGCAATACGTGTTCAAGTAAAATACCTGCCTGGCGACCAGAGCAATACGTGTTCAAGTAAAATACCTGCCTGACGACCAGAGCAATACGTGTTCAAGTAAATACCTCACTAAATTACCAGAGCAAAACGTGTTCAAGTAAAATACCTGCCTGACGACCAGAGCAGTACGTGTTCAAGTAAAATACCTGCCTGACGACCAGAGCAATACGTGTTCAAGTAAAATATCTGCCTGGCGACTAGAGCAATACGTGTTCAAGTAAAATACCTGCCTGGCGACCAGAGCAATACGTGTTCAAGTAAAATACCTGTCTGACGATCAGAGCAATACGTGTTCAAGTAAATACCTCACTGAACTACCAGAGCAATACGTGTTCAAGTAAAATACCTCACTAAATTACCAGAGCAATACATGTTCTAGTAAAATACCTCACTAAATTACCAGAGCAATACATGTACAAGTAAAATACCTTACTAAATTATCGGAGCAATACATGTTCAAGTAAAAACCTCACTGAACTACCAGAGCAATACGTGTTCAAGTAAAATACCTTACTAAACTACCAAAGTAATACGTGTTTAAGTAAAATACCTTACTTAACTATCAGAGTAGTACGTGTTCAAGTAAAATACCTTACTAAACTACCAGAGTAGTACGTGTTTAAGTTAAATAACTCACATAATTACCAGAGCAATACGTGTTCAATTAGAATACCTCAATGAACTACCAGAGCAATACGTGTTCAATTAAAATACCTCAATGAACTACCAGAGCAATACGTGTTTAAGTAAAATTCCCCACTTAACTACCAGAGTAATACGTGTTCAAGTAAGATACCTCACTAAACAACCAGAGCAATGCGTGTTCAGAAAAAAATCTCGCTGACAATCAGAGTTATACGTGTTCAAGTAAAACCCTCAATAAACTACCAGACCAATACGTGTTCAAGTAAAATACCTCACTAAACAACCAGAGCAATACGTGATCAAGTAAAATACCTCACTTAACAACCAGAGCAATACGTGATTAAGTAAAATACTTCACTAAACAACCAGAGCAAAACGTGTTCAAGTAAAATCCCTCACTAAATTATCAAAGCAATACGTGTTCAAGTAATGTACCTCACTAAACAACCAGAGCAATACGTGCTCCAATAAAATACCTCACTAAATTACCAGAGCAATACGTGCTCGAGTAAAATACCTGACTTACTACCAGAGCAATACGTGTTCAAGTAAAATTCAATTACAGTGCCATTATAACATGCCTACATGTTTCACTGGCAGTGTCATTTAGCATCGCTATGTCTTTCAATGGCAGTGTTATTTAGCATCGCTACGTGTTTCACTGACAGTGCCATTTAAAATTTCTGCGTGTTTCAATGGCAGTGTCATTTAGCATCTCTACGTGTTTCAATGAGAGTGCCACTTTACATTTCTGTGTGTTTCAATTGCAGTGTCGTTTAGATATTCTGCGTGATTCAATCGCACTGTCATTTAGCATTTCTGCGTGTTTTAATGGCAGTGTCTTTCAAATTTTATGCATGTTTCAATGACAGTGTCATTTAATATTTCTGCGTGTTTCAATGAAGTGTCATTTAACATTTCTGTGTGTTTCAATGGCAGTGTCATTTAAGGAGGAATATACCTTTTAAATTATTTTCGAAATCAGTGGAATATTTGGTATGTAATGAAACTAAAAGTAATTTCCAATTTGAATATGCTTTTTTTCTGCGGTAAATATAACACTTCTTAACCTATGATGTCTTAAACATGGCCATGTTTGGTCTTTTTGACGTCCCGATTTATAGCAGCAAAATCGCGTATTTGTCGGCCTGTCAAGTTATACCGAATGTACAGAATCGAAACACATACCACCACGTACACATTCAACGGATATATGAATTTACATATGCAATAATTACGACGAACGCCAAATTCTGAAAATATTAGCGAAAAACGGAAATTATTATTTTCTCGATTTTTTCGAAAAAAATGCTTCAAATCAAAATTACCAAAAAACAAACAGAGCGATTTTGGAATAATTTTTATTTGATTTCTAACAATATGCTTCACAGTGATTGTGAGATTTTTAAAACAATTGACGAACTAGATTTTTTTGATTTTTAATTATTTAACCCCACCCTACGTCAAAAAAGACGTCAACATATTGCATAATTCTACACGTTTTCCATAAGATTTTCGGTAGTTGATTAAGGTTAAATAATCTTCTAAATCAGCGGTTCAATAAGTATATTATGAAACTAGAAGAAATTTACAATGTGAATATGTGTGTTTTGCAGCGGTCAATAGAATATATATTAATATGTGACGTCGTAAACATGGCCATGTTCAGCATTTTTGACGTCCCAATGTATAGCAGCAAAATCGCGTATTTTTTCGACCTCAGTTGATTTATTCCTTATACACAGAATAGAAACATATATCACCATGTACACATTTGACGGATGTATGGATTTACAGATGCAAAAATTATGACGAACGCCACATTTTGAAAATACTAGCGAAAAACGGAAACTATTTTTTCTCTCGATGTTTTCGTAAAAACGGCTTCAAATAAAAATTACCAAAAATCAAACCAAGCGAATTTTGCATAATTTTTATATATTTTCATACTATTATGTTTTCATACTATATATTGTACAATAATTGTGAGATTTTTAGAAACATTGACAAACTAGATTTTTTTATGATATTCAATTATTTAACCCTACCCTACGTCAAAAACGCTTTAAAGCAAACGTCAACGTCGGTATAGCGCATGAGGTATACGTTTTGTGATAATTAAACAAGTTTGTTCTTACCATTATATTAGTATTTTGTGCACACTAGTTATAAATACTTCTGCTGTTTAGTGGCAACTAATTTGTCTATAGCATTTATGATAGCGTGTCTGTTTGGTGCACGTACAAAACCGTCATTTTTTTTTTCACTTACAGGGAACTGGATTCCAAAACAATATTCTCATTTCTGACTAGCTCCGCGACTGCTAGTGAAATGTGGACATCACGGTTGTCAGTTATTAGAACAACAGGTCTGGCCTTTCTAAAATTCGGAGCAAACTGTTACACATACATAAAATGGGTTTGAAACAATACTGTCTATGATGAGCAGTGAAAAGCCACGATCCAGGTATATTGTCATTGAACGTACGTGGGAGCATGGGGCTGGGTGGAAGGGTGGCTTTTTACTGCTTTAGTGGGTATTGTTTCAAGCTCATTTTATAAATGTGTACTAAACAGATTGCTCCGAACTTTAGAAAGACCAGACCTATTGTTCTAATAATTGACAACCGTGATGTCCACATTTCACTAGCAGTCGTGGAGCTAGTCAGAAATGAGAATATTGTTTTGGAATCCAGTTCCCTGTAAGTGAAAAAAAATGACGGTTTTGTACGTGCACCAAACAGACACGCTATCATAAATGCTATAGACAAATTAGTTGCCACTAAACAGCAGAAGAATATATATCAAGTGTGCACAAAATACTAATATAATGGTAAGAACAAACTTGTTTAATTATCACAAAACGTATACCTCATGCGCTATACCGACGTTTTGACGTTTGCTTTAAAGCGTTTTTTGACGTAGGGTAGGGTTAAATAATTGAATATCATAAAAAATCTAGTTTGTCAATTTTTCTAAAAAGCTCACAATTATTGTACAATACATAGTATGAAAACATATAAAAATTATGCAAAATTCGCTTGGTTTGATTTTTGGTAATTTTGATTTGAAGCCGTTTTTACGAAAAAAACGGGAGTCAAAATAGTTTCCGTTTTTCGCTAGTATTTTCAAAATGTGGCGTTCGTCATAATTTTTGCATCTGTAAATCCATACATCCGTCAAATGTGTACATGGTGATATATGTTTCTATTCTGTGTATTAGGAATAACTCAACTGAGGTCGAAAAAATACGCGATTTTGCTGCTATACATTGGGACGTCAAAAGGGCTGAACATGGCCATGTTTACGACGTCACATATAAATATATATTCTATTGACCGCTGCAAAAAACACATATTCACATTGTAAATTTCTTCTAGTTTTATAATATACTAATTGAACCACTGATTTAGAAAATAATTTAACCTTAATCAACTACCGAAAATCTTATGGAAAACGTGTAGAATTATGCAATATGTTGACGTCTTTTTTGACGTAGGGTGGGGTTAAATAATTAAAAATAAAAAAAATCTAGTTCGTCAATTGTTCTAAAAATCTCACAATCACTGTGAAGCATATTGTTAGAAATCAAATAAAAAATATTCCAAAATCGCTCTGTTTGTTTTTTGGTAATTTTGATTTGAAGCATTTTTTTCGAAAAAATCGAGAAAATAATAATTTCCGTTTTTCGCTAATATTTTCAGAATTTGGCGTTCGTCGTAATTATTGCATATGTAAATTCATATATCCGTTGAATGTGTACGTGGTGATATGTGTTTCGATTCTGTACATTCGGTATAACTTGACTGGGGTCGACAAATACGCGATTTTGCTGCTATAAATCGGGACGTCAAAAAGACCAAACATGGCCATGTTTACGACATCATAGGTGAAGAAGTGTTATATTTACCGCAGAAAAAAAGCATATTCAAATTGGAAATTACTTCTTGTTTCATTACATACCAAATATTCCACTGATTTCGAAAATTATTTTAAAGGTATATTCCTTCTTAACATTTCTGCGTGTTTGAATTACAGTGACATTTAACATTTCTACGTGTTTCAATGGCAGTGTCATTAAGCATCGCTGCGTGTTTCAATGGAAGTGTGGTTTAACATTTCTGTGTGTTTCAATGAAAGTTTCATATAACATTGCTGCGTGTTTCAATGAAAGAGCCATTTTACATTTCTGCGTGTTTCGATGGCAGTGTCGATTAAGTATTCTGCGTGATTCAATCACAGTATCATTTAGTGTTTATACGTGTTTGAATGGCAGTATCGTTTAAATTTTCTGCGTGTTTCAATGGCAGTGTCATTTAGCATTTCTGCGTGTTTCAATGGTTTAATGGCATTGTCGCTTTATATGTCTCCGTGTTTCAATGACAGTGCCATTTAACATTTTTGCATGTTTAAATGGCAGTTTCATTTAAATTTTCTGTGTTATTCATTCGCAGTGTCATTTAGCATTACTGTGTGTTTCAATGGCAGTGTCGTTGAATTTTTTTGTGTGTGTTCTAATGGCAGTAGCATTTAACATTTATGCGGTGTTTCAGTTCCATTAAACATTTCTGCATGTTTTAATGGCAGTGTCGTTTTATCATTTCTGCGTGTTTCAGTGGCACTATCCTTTACCATTTCTGCGTGTTTCAATGACAGTGTCCTTTAAATTTTCTGCGTGTTTCGGTGTTAGTGACATTAGACATTTCTGTGTGTTTCAATAAAAGTGTCGTTTAGCATTTCTGTGTGTTTCAATGATAGTGTCGTTTAATATGTCTGTGGTGTTTTAATGGCAGTGTTATTGAACATTGGTGTGTGTTTCAATAGAAATAGCCTACAACATGTTTTAACGATATTGTCATTTAAACTTTCTGCGTGTTTCAACGATTGTGTTGTTTAACATTTATGTAGTATTATATTTCATTTGTAGTTTCGTTAAACATGTCTGCGTGACAGTGCCATTTGACATTTCTGCGTGACAGTGCCATTGGACATTTCTCCGTGTCAGTGTCACTTTACATTTTTGCGTGGCAGTGCCATTTAGCATGTCTGTGTGACGGTGTCATTTAACATGTCTGCGTGACAGTGTAACTTTATGCATGAGTGTCACTTAACATTTCTGCGTGTCAGTGTCACTTTACATTCTTACGTGGCAGTGTCATTTAACATGTCTGCGTGGCAGTGGCATTTAACATATCTGCGTGTCAGTGTCGCTTAACATGTCTGCGTGACAGTAGCATTTAAAGTTTATGCGTGTCAGTATCATTTAACATCCATGCGTGTTTCAATGGCTAAGTCGTTAAACATTTCTGCGTGTTTCAATGATACTGTCGTTTAACACTTCTGTAGTATTTCATTGGCAGTTTCATTTAACATTTCTGCGTGTCAGTGTCACTTAACAGTTTTGCGTGGTAGTGGCATTAAACATTTTTGCGTATGTGTCATTTAACATTTCTGCGTGGCAGTGGTATTTAACATTTCTGCGTGAGTGTCATTTAACCGTTCCGTGCGAGTGTCATTTAACATTTCTGCGTGGCAGTGGTATTTAACATTTCTGCGTGAGTGTCATTTAACCGTTCCGTGCGAGTGTCATTTAACATTTCTGCGTGGCAGTGGTATTTAACATTTCTGCGTGAGTGTCATTTAACCGTTCCGTGCGAGTGTCATTTAACATTCCTGCGTGGCAGTGGCATTTAACATTTCTGCGTGAGTGTCATTTACCATTTCTGCGTGGCAATGTCATTAAACATTTCTACGTGGCAATGTCATTGAACATTTCTGTTTGTTTCAATGGCAGTGTCATTTAGTTAACATTTTCAGGATATTGTCAATGACACGCAAAATAATGTAAGATAATACTGCAATTAACACGTTTCAAACCATTGTTCAACTTATGGTAATAGAGGTGAAATATATTTTTAATCGGTTTCAAATTCGAAATATTTGTTTGCACCATTGACCTAATATACACCAGTGACCTAATCACATGTTTGTATGTCTCTATTTGCACCAATCACTTTGTAAAGTAAATAAATACGTATTTCTTGCTATACGTTTTTTGTGTTCTAACATGCACACAAATTTACTATACAGGTATGAGGTGAATGGTAGTCTGAAATAACTGCGTATATAGTTTTGGAACAAAATTAACGTGCGTAAATATGAACATTCAAGACGGTATATTCTTAGTATAATGTGGTTTGCTTCAATGATTCTAGAGTGCACGTATTACATTATTCAACTCGAGATGCTCTGGGCATGCCAAATATATGTGCATGTTGTCAAAGGTGGATCAGTGTTGTTCGTGCGGATTGGTTTATACTTATTTATTGCGAAGTAAGTTCCCACATTCTGTGAATCGCTCTGGTGTCCATTTCCTCGGTAGAGCCAATATTGGGTGATGTCTATGAGAAGTCATCAAGCCAAGCCTGGAATCGAACCCCGGCGAACTCTGATGCGAGCCACTAACATATCATTTACTGTACCATTGACTTTATTACGCTGTAATATGAGGTTCATTACTTAATTGTAATAGAGAACACACATTGTATAGTGCCTTGTATTTTTTGTGTTCAATGTGCAGCCTGACTTAGACTAAATGTTGTATTCACGCTCTCAAAAACATAATATTTTATTGTACACAATGATAGTATTAATTACTTTTTAAGGCCGTGTGGTTCCGGCTTACAATAAAATCACTGTCGATCTCTGCAGAGGGGTTGGAATCCTCTGAATGGGTGTCATGTTCAGTTTATCATTTTTTGTCATGTTCATTATTGTGGTTAAATTAGCAACCCATGTGTGGTTCCAGGGAGCCATACGAGTGATGACAAGAATAGGATCACTGTGGCTCATGCATGTCGTAAGAAGCGACAATTTTGATTAATACAATTGAATTTGATGAAACTCTGCAGTTCTGCAGGTATCAACGTTCTAGGTTCATTTGTCAATGTTTTTTTTATCTGTATGTTTATTTGTAATTTTTGTACATGTAGAGTGAACCTGGAATCTTCCTTCCTGTTTGAGTCGAATAACCCATGTAATGTGTTGGTACGCCGTTAAACCCCATTCATTCATTAATTACTTTTTTAATAATTACATAAATTGCTACTCTTGCCTTTGACTTAACACAGCATGACAACATTGCTCAAGTTTACAATATCACACCCCTCCCCCCACACCCAGCCCTCATCCTGGATCCTCGTATAAAAACACTACCAATTGATTTGTAACACGCAGATTACACGACATAATTCCGCAATACTAACTTTAAAGAAATGTCGAAAAACTGGTCGACATTTTTCGTCTGCTTTTATCTTCGCGTTCACTTTATGGCTCATGAATAAGTTTTCGGTTAACGCTGTGGAAACTGTGCGTAGTTTCAGTCATAAACAGCTGATTGAAATAAACAATACCCACGTGATCTTGAGAAAAATACCACGTGGGTACTTAATATTCATAAGTTCAGCCAATCGACGAATCGTGCAAGAAAACCTCATCCAATGAAATCACTCAAAATTATTCAGTCCGACAAACTTGACCTGTTTCCTGTAAAATGTAAACACGGTGCGCAAATCCAAAACAAAGAAGACAGGAAAATATAAATGTTAAAGAAAAATATATTTTAGCTTCATTATGCCATATCTGGGAAGAGATTGGCGTTCCCCTGGGGATGAATGGGTGAGGACGAACCAGGGATGGGAAAAACTGAGACTTTGGCGTGTCAAAGTCTTCGAAAATCTGAATTCTCATTTTATTTCGAGGTAAGTGATCCCTTTCATTTTTCTCCAGTTGAAGATCGATAATCTGAATAAGACATAACATAAATCGAATATAAATTATTTTACAGATATTTATGAATTAATGAAGTTTGTTGCATGAATATTTTTGATGACATCTGTGCTAATACAATATTAAATCATATTTTCTCTCTGAATTGTGTTTCAAATTTAATCGTTTACAGGCTCGTGTAGTTGGCATAGTGCCCCACTTACAGTAGCCTTGTAATTAATTAAAATAACACTGAGCAAGGAATGAGAGAGAAAATGTCTTCTTCTTTAGTTCCTTACATTGAGTAAGTGAACTTCCTTAGAATGTGCAGGGGCGTTTCTAGATGTTTTTTGACTATATGCCTGGTGGTGAGAAGGGGCAACGTCCCCCTCTTATATGTACTTGTGAGGGGGGTGGTAGTGGGGTTTGGGGGTCCTCCCCCGAGATTTTTTCTTTGATAGAAATGCAAATGAGAAGTTTTTAGTGACTGTGTCATTGACTGTGAAGTCATTCAAATTGCCCGAAAGTATCCAGGTGCAAATCAACCCCTCACCCTGTAGCCACATTGGGCTTCATTGTTTTTGCATTTTAAACTTTTTCTTAATTTTCCACATTCATTTAGAGTTATACACTGGGGCGTATAGGAGTATGCCTAAGAACGCCTCTGATGTATCAATATTTCATATTTTGTCAATTTCTTTAATAACAAATTTCTGATAAATGTTTAATATGTCCATGTTTAATAATTTTGTAAAAAAAAAATTACTGTGTTAATGCTAATGTCAGTCAATAGCCAGACACATCTATTGTTATCTAACCTGTAACAAACTAAACATTATTGTCGGTACCCTGCATTGTATCTCTCCTTACTGCAGTTGCAGAGTTTGAAATCCTCAGTAAATATCCTCATGCCCCAGGTAAGCTTAGATGTTAGTTCGAATTCCCGTCTGGCCATAATCTCTGTGATAATTGATATACAACTTTTCATCTCATTATATTTGTCTCTCACTGTTGATTCAAGTCGGAAAGTTATCAGTTACTTGTGGATATGGATGTGCTCGAGAACTGGTTAACGCAAGAAATAGTGATTAGGTTAAATAATTGTCTGTTAGCTCTTGATGGCATAAATATGGTGCTGATTATTCAATCAATCATGAATAAAACATATTTGCAAAGTCTGAAACTTACTAAATGACAAGGTCATAATGTGCACAACCTTGCATTGCAAAGAATGATGAATCCAGATGCTTTTGAATGAATGAATGAATAGGGTTTTACGGCGTACCAACACATAGGTTATTCGACGCCAACAGGAAGGAAGATTCCAGGTTCACTCTACATGTACACAAACAACAAAGGGTTCATGTATTTAATTAATATTCGGTGTGTAGCAGTATAATTATAATTTACAGGTTGAGCTCAATCATTGTAAACGTCTTTATATTTTTACAAAAGTTTTAGACTTTGATTTTCGTAAAGTTTACAAACATAAACTAGAGATGTCCGTGTCTTATGAGCATATATAGATATTGGATAATTGACTGGCTGTGTCTCAGGAGGTGTAAAATAAAAAAAGAAGCATCAAATGGCTTCTCAAAGACCTGCAATATGTTGCACTAGAGTAGGAACACAATAAAATTTAATTCATACAGGTTCAAATGATGTCAGAGAAAGTTTAAAATGATTTTTCCTAAGACCAGCCACTTTCTGTATTTACATCTCTGCTCAGGCCATAGAATTCAAACTGATAATAATAACTGATAATGATAATAATGCATTGTCATTCACTAGTCTGGTATATATATATATATTATTGTGTCAATTGGGTTCTGACTACCCCATTTCGTTTCCCTCTTCCCAATAATACACAATGTGTAATCATTTATATGTTCATAACTTTTTCTGATATGTTTTCAGATTGCTGCGTCTCGCCTTTGAAGAATGGGACAAAGAATGCGAGGACCTTCGCTATGTACATCAGCCATACATACGCTTTATCAAATGTACGTCAAAGGAGGTAAGTCACCATATATACGCTTTGTCATGGGAGATAAGTCACTATGTACATCAGCTACTCATACGCTTTATCAAGTCATGTCAAGGAAGATAAGTCACTATGGCGTGCACATCAGCCATACATACAGTGTATCAAGTCATGTCAAGGGAGGTTAGTCTGTATGTACATCAGTCTTACATATACTTTATCAAGTCATGTCAAGGGAGGTAAGTCTCTATGTACATCAGCCATACATAATTATACTTTATCAAGTCATGCCAAGGGAGGTAAGTCACTATGTCAACCATACATACACTTTATCAAGTCATGTAAAGGGAGGTAAGTCTCTGTGTACATCAGCCATACATATACTTTATCAAGTCATGTAAAGGGAGATAAGTCTCTATGTACATCAGCCATACATATACTTTATCAAGTCATGGCAAGGGAGGTGAGTCACTCTGTATACATCAGCCATACATACACTTTGTCAAGGGAGGTAAGTCACTATGTACGTTAACGAAACACACTCTTTATCAAATCATGTCAAGGGAGATAAGTTACTTTGCCTAGATTGTATCAAGACAAATCCTTATATACAAATAACTTCCATGTCTAAACTAAGCCTCGAAATTGTATACGCATCTTCTGTGTAGACTGAAAATGCATCATCATTATTTTATGCACATCTGATGTTCTGAAAATGCATCATCATTATTTTATGCACATCTGATGTTGTTATTTTAGAGGAAGGAGTTGACGAGTATAAGTGAAGCATTACTGCACCTTGATATATCCACTGCCGGCAGGGACCTTCGACGATTCAACTATGTGTGCAAGGTAACCATCTTGAACAGCATCAAGAAGAAAATTACAACTTTAAACTAGTTAATCATTTGTAATATATTAATGTACATCATACAAGAATTTTTTATCTAGAATTTTTTTATTTAGAAAATAAGTGAACATTAACATAGGAGAAAAAATACAAAATCTTTGAAGTAAAACGCCTTTCAAGAAACTTTTTTTTCACACAAATAAATTGGCTTTTTTATGGCAATCCAATATAAAAATGTTATAGGATCTCAGAAGGAAACAAGATTCATAGATCATTCTCAATTTACAAACACATGAATATAGCATATCATAGAGTCTAAATACACGCAGAACTGCCAAGTTTAATAAATACACGCAGAACTGCCAAGTTTAATAGTGCATATGTTACATGAATGATACCACTCCTGATATAAAGTTTGATTTCAGATGTTGAGAATCCTTCTGTGCGACAAGCTACCCTCATTAAGTGGTACAGCTCAGAAATACATCTTCAATATTATGGAAGAGATGGTGAACCATGGTACGCCACTTTTTTTTTTTTGTAAATGGGGTTTAACAGTCATTTTCAACTCATTTCAAGTTATATATGGCATATCCATTTTACTGGTGGAGGGAGACCTCAGACAGATTCAGACAAGTAACTGGAAGTTTTCTCACATAAAGTTTTTGGAACGAGCGGGACTCGAACCTACAACCTTTGTGGTGAGAGGTCAGTGATGATAAGACGGCGCCTTAGACCACTCGGCCATCGGGGACCCTACATCACTTCTAGATCTGGTTATTGAATAGTGTGGTGTATATTATGTTTTTAGCTCTCTTTATGCTGTATCAGAAATAGAAAAAAATTTATGCTGAACAAGAAGGACAACTTGCTGTATCACAAATATGACAGATGTCTATTTCTTTTAGCAAGAGGCCCATAAGTTGTCCACCTTATTCACCTGTCACTTATTTTTCTAATTTTGATAATTATTTGTGTTTACAGTATTCCTGTGCAAAAACCAAGTTCCAATAAAAACTAGCTCCCTTATTTGAACAAACTTAAAACCAATCATTATCAAATACTAATGATTTGGTATTTTAAATCGGCCAAAACATGAATAAACAAGTGGTGAAATGAAACGAAATCTCCATTCTAAAAAATAGAAAACAGGCAAATCTATTTTTCTCTAATATGGGTGCATAGGCCAATGGATGAATGAATGAATAGGGTTTTACAGTGTACCAACACATTATAGGTTATTCGACGCCATCAGGAAGAAAGATTCGAGGTTCACTCTACATGTACAAAAAACAACAAATTAACATACAGATTAAAAAAATACACCAACAAATGAATATGCAGAATGAACCTAGAAGTGCATAGACCAAGTTATAAAATGTCTTTTCAATATATTACTTTGGCAAGTTTAACTAATAGATATTGTTATGGCAATATGAGATTAATGAGTATATATAGACATGATGTAATTTTTGTCTATTTTAAGAATGAAGATTTCATTTTAAAAAAATAAAGATTTATTGTCACGTTTTGATAGATTTGAAACACAAAATCATTTGCATTTTATCCATTAATTTGTATCCATTGTAAAAATAGTTTTAATTTTTAGACACTTATAGTGATTTTATCTGATATACAACTGCTACTAATGGTGTACAGAATTAGGAATCAAACTGGCTGAATTTCTAAATGGGAATCTTCCACAATTGATTTTTGGACAATTTCACCATCACTTGTAGGGGATGTTTGTGAGACTTTATTATTCTTTACCGTCTGTTAAGGTTATAAACACTTTTGAACAGTTGACCAAAATTTAAGAATAATTTGATTTTATTGACAGTTATAAAATCGCAGTACAATGTGGGAGAGATGAGAATGTTGGTGAATTTCGCAGCTAACTCTCTAAAAGAGAACCACTTTGGCCACATCGGTAGCTCCTGCCTGTGGAACAGTCATTGTCAGGCTGTCAACAGAATGTCCACAAAATTATGCAAGTTCAGAGTAATGGAGGTAAGTACAAGGTTATCCAAAGGCTAATGGACAAATCTCATAAAACATTCACACACCCTTTCGTTGATTAGCCAACTAAAATATGGTGTTTCCGTTTCTCATTATAGTAACAATAAGTGCATGTGACTGATATTGATCATTGAAAGATGGTGTTATGTATCATTGTTTTGAAAAGTAAGTCATAGTAGGATATATTCAATAAATTAAACATAAGGTAAATGGAGGGTAGTCGCATAATGGCGGTTATAAATAATCCTTGTTTCTTCTTTTTTAAAAATTCATTTTTCTTATTTTAATGCTCATTTTTTTATTTGAATGGCATTATTGATGTATTTTGGACATTTTGAAAGCATTGTCATGTTTGAATTGTGAATTTAGAAAAAAAAACTGATGCTTGGAATACATCATAACATGATTTCTAAAGTCTACTTTCGCTTTGTCAACAGTTTACACACTGAGCAGAAAAAAAATCTCTTATGTGACACATGACCTCTACTTTTCTCATCATATTCTGGTATTGCAGAGGTTGACAAACAGTAAAATGTAAATTTCTCTTGTTTCATTTTGGTCTCTCTATGAATGACAAGCCTTCAAACTTTTATTATTTATTATATAATAAAGAACAAAAATCAATGGTGGGATTACACCTGTAAAGTATATCTGGGAACGGTGCATTATTATACTTCATGTCAATTAAATATACCAATGGCAGGCAAGGTAGAGAATGATCAGGAAATGCTATTTCATAGAGATTGGGAGATTGCATGAAAGAAAAGTTTTAAAATACATGTAGTTATTACCTAAAAAAATATTCAATCTCATATGCCTAGTAAATCCATGCTCTTAACTTTTTGTAAACAAACATGACCATGAACTTTTAGAGATCAGAGGATGGTAAATTGACCTTCAGTGACCTCCCAGAAGAATGTGTTTTCTCGATTCTGTCCAAAATACCAGATCATGCAGATATTCTCCACCTCGGACAGACCAACACAAACTACAATGATATTGCAAATGACAGGTTACTATGGAAGCAGATGTGCCTTTTCAATTTTTCGAAGCGTCAATTGCTGACCTTTATCAATCAGAATGAAGACGAATATCAAAACGACTGGAAATACATTTATAAGAAATGCTGCTTGTAAGTAATTTTATAGCAGACTTTTTTACCTCAGCATAGTGTCCACAACAAAACAGTTTTAAAGGAAGTATATCCCAATTTTTTCAAAACTTTAAAATTGGCTAAAAAATTTCAATTTATTATGCTTATATATACTCACTGATCTCATATTGCTATATAAGAATATCATTTTAACATGCTAAATATTATATTTAAAATGGATTTCCTTACTTGGCTTAAGCACACAGGTTAGATTAAATTATTAAAATTGCATTATATTTTGTGATGTATTAAATGAGTCACATGATTTCATTTTGATTTCAATTCAATCTGTCATACTGGTTTTGTTATAGAATTTGTTTCATCTTAGAAAGAGTCTGAATGACATGTGAAAGTGTTCATGCAGTATTTAATTGTTGTCTTTTTTTAAATTGGGGATTTCCCTTCATCACTTCAACTAAAATATCATTTCCATCACATTATGGTAGATTTGAAAAAATGAAATCATTTGTATTTTATTGATTTAATTATATTTTATTTATTTTAGAAATTTACAGAGTTTTTTTCTGATATTCTGCCAACAATCTATTATACACTAGCAGGCTACATTTAATACTGGTGAATAAGTACTCGTGAAGATGTTACAAGTAAAATTTCTTTAAGTAAGTTGTTTAGTCAAGTAACATATCATACAAATTGTAACTATAAGATATAACTTCTTCCTTGATTATTTTCTTGTTACTAGGAGGTTTGGCAGGAAAGAAATCTACGCAGACATGATCGCCATCTGCTGCAACTGTAGTCATCTCTTTTGGCAGGTAATCACAAACATTGTTATGTAACATTTGGAAAGTAGCAAGTGTTTTTTTTAATCATTCTGGCTTCATACTCAAATGGATACACAGCAATTCTGACAAATATTCACATAATTGAATTTTTTTAAAATCATATCTCCATGTTGCTAAATTTATCTCTATTTTTGAAAAGGGACATAACTGTGGTAAATGGTTGAAAGACCTACTATTTTGTCATTTGTGGTCATCTAGATTATATGGTTACTACAGATTATAGCCAATTAACTATTTGATAATTATGTGACATGAGCGGGGAAGGACGACTTCCGTCATACCATTACAGAAACAATTTCCACACCTCAACCAGGAATAATTCCAATGCTGTTTTCCTTTTATAATATTGGTAGTGCAGTCTTGTCAGATACAACTGGAATTTTACGCTTCAATAATTGCCCCACCCCCCGAAAAGAAACTTTTTTTGTTTGAAATTTAAATGCTAAGATGTGCAAACTATGCCAAGTAATGCTGTCTGGTTTGTGTCCAATTTGTGTTCAATTTGGAAAATTTACTCCAGGAAAAACTAATTAAATCCCGTAATGCTCTGTGTTTAGCATATTTGAAAATACATGTTAAGAAATAAATTAAATGACTTCATAATTTAGCTTTTATTCCTTGTATTTAACATTTAAAAAGGCCGATTCTTAGTAATAAAATATTATCTGAACAATGAACATATCTGTAAAAATTTTGTTTTGTATAAAATCTGTTCCTTTCAGTCTCTGGGTCATCCTTGTACAAGTAAACTGTCTCCTAGACACACAACCCTCAAGCCAGAGGAATTCATCAGGTTGTTCCAGTTCTAGTGCCCATCTCCACCACAGTTCAAGCTGCAGTTACCATGGAGACATATCTAGTTACCATGGAGACATATCTAGTTACTATGGAGGAGAGGCTGCCAGTCATATATTATGTGAATATTATGATCAATGAACCTTAACAGATACTAAAACCAACAGTGGGCTCTCCTTGATATAAAGACAACACTGGGGCAGGTATGTTCCATGTAGTGGTAAATGGCAGTCGTTATGCTCTCAATTGATGATGGCGTGAACGTTGCCTGAAGAAGTGCTAGAGTGCAGTATCCTTTCTCTAAGGTCGAGTGAACGTTGCTTGAAGATTTCTTAAGTCCATTTTTGACAAGACATTTTCTGGATCTCCAACAAGAATCTCTGGTTGTCTTCAAGTTCTGTAATTTACATTAAGAAGTTAGATAAATATGTTAAAAGGAAATCTGCGGTATTTAAAATTAAATTGTACACATCACATATTTATTAATTTATATCATCTACCATATCTTTACTACACTCAATAGGTCTGAAAATGCAAGACAGGAATAGATATGAAAACATATTTAGCACAAGTGTATATGTCCATATTGTACAGTTATTATTGTCTGTTGATGTTATTGGTTGTTTTCTTGAGATATTACTGAATAATTTGGTACCTCTTGCATTTATGTCACCTTTTCATTTCCAAATAACTCCCTGTAAATTTTAATCAAAGGACTCAAGATCCTGAGAGGCGCCGTTTGTTTTTTTGTTAGTTTGAATATTTAGAGTCATTGTTATGCCATCTAGGACTAAAAGATGATCAGTTAGCTTCTCTTTCCTGGGATCTTGGAAGGTTAACCAGTACTGGAGTACACCCATCTCAGCAAGTAAAGAATAACGTTCCCACTTGAATCAGCAGTGAGAGACGTGACAATGAGACATAATGTCGTATATCAATCATCACAAAGACTTTGGCCATATGGGATTCAAACTCATGAACCAAGGATTGATACGCTCACCACAGGGACCATTATGAAGCAAGTCTTGTTAGAAAATTGTAGCTAATTCAAATAAAAAACATAGATACATTGCAGTGTTTCTCTTAGAAACATATGTAATAAGAAATGAGATTGGATGGGTACCCAGTGGTATCCAACGATACATAAATAGTGCATTTCAAGTATATGTTTTTCTATTCTATATTAAAATATTGTTGCCATAAAATAATAATAAACAAGTTTTTTTAATGGACAACTTGTCATATTTCAAAGTTAATACAATTGATGAGTTTGTATTTTTAATGTTTGATACTGTAATGAAGAAAATTTCATTGGGTATCTGTGTATTTCGAAATAAATATATTTTTCATAAAAGCAGACATTAATAGTTAAGTCTTAAAACATCCCTAATAAACGGGACTGCAGTAATATATGCGCCGACTTTTAGAATCCAACTTTTGAAGGCGTCCACGTTTAGACGGGGTTTCTCAAAACGAACAACCTCCAGTATTTCGTATTTTTTGCTTCAAACAAATTCTACAACTTATTGACAAAATAAACTGTTTCAAGTGGTGATTTTATGCTATATTTGTCGAAATTAGAATCTGAGAAAGCCCTTTACGATTGCATTGTTTTGTTTACTTGTAAAATGCTCTCAATAATACACTACAATTAAATTTAGTTTGACAAAAGAGGCGATCTTCCAGAGAAACTACTCCACGACTTTATTACAAACTTTTAAATGGACTGACCAGAATCTATACAACAAAGGACCTATTACAGCATATTACACAACTTTTCTGTAATAATGTTTAACATTTATGAATCTAACATCAATTCGAAATCAACCATGATTGACGACAGGCAGAAAGCTGGAAATTGTACATTTGCTTCAGGGACTATTTTCATTGTTGATATGCGATATGCTAATTAGTATGGACACTCCTACAAGGGACTATTTTCATTGTTGATATGCGATATGCTAATTAGTATAGACACTCATACATTTCAGCGTAGTTGTAAATAGCAATTTTGTGCAGACATCAAATATCAAAAGTAAAGACTCAAACAAATTTTCACGTCATTAGTTTATTTTTCGTACATTGAAAAGTTACTTTCATCTGACAGACAAACATATAAAAAATCAAGAACTACTTTCTCTTGAGCAGTTGGAGGGTGCTTGTGAAATGAGCTAAATTTTCCAACATACTATGATACTATTGAGACACCAGAAAATCCGGTGCCTCAAAAATACAAGAAAAAGTGCTGTGATAATATTCGTTTTAAAGTTGATATTACTTGCATAGAGGTTCAAGTTGATACATTGATATCACTAGCATTGAAGTTCTATTTGATACAGATATCATTAGTTTTTTAAGATATTAAAATAATCACCTTCAGACTATATAAACCATTAGTATACTATAAAAGCATACTGTGAAATCATTAATTTTCATGGGGACTAATTTTCGTTGATTTCACGGTGGCCTCAACAACGAATTAAAACCCAAAGAAATGGTATTGGGCAAAATTGTGTTGCATCTGTACTGCATAGCATTTACCTGTACATAAACGCAGACCTACCTTTCTCAGCTAGATCTAAATGGTATCCGATAATTTCTAGTGTTTGCATTTTGTTATTAGATCTTTTGAAAGTTAATCTAAATTTTAAATCTTTAATTTAGTACATTGATTTAGTTAAATTATGG
The DNA here is from genome assembly GCA_029582155.1 of Panopea generosa. NCBI lineage: Eukaryota > Metazoa > Mollusca > Bivalvia > Adapedonta > Hiatellidae > Panopea > Panopea generosa. The sequence goes on from CM055901.1 coordinate 7,360,269, forward strand.
TAAATGTATTAATATGTCATCCGTTTTATTACTTAAGATATGCAAGTCAATATCACAGGTTGTTTGTTTACTCACATGTATTTTATTTTTATCACTGTGGAACATTCTAAAAATTATTTTATAGAAAAATATGTCACTCAATGAGACTAGTAGACAACACATTTTACATCAGCGGGACTAATTTTTCCAGCATTCTTTTAAAGGGATTATAATGGCAAGTTACACAAACACGCTGTTAATCCAGACTTTCCCTGTTTGCAGTGTGCACAAAATAATGCTTATGTATTGACGTATAACCTTTATTTACTTGAAAGTTATCAAATTAACAGTAATTGAATATTGGCCAAACTTTAATATGTCCCGCAATAAAGTATTGCGCAATGTTTATATTGAACTTTGTTAACTTCCCGAACAAAGCCTCGGAAACGAGATAAGGAATGAGTCTTCATGATGTTATCCGATGATTGGTCGGAAACCTGAAAGTGGTTCGTTAAAAATGGTGAATGTAAACAAAAACAAAAACGTGGCTTCAGAAATCCGATGTTTGTAATAAAGAGGTTATGCATTTAGACATGTGTATCTTCATGCTGGGCGTGTGTATTTAGGACAGGGAATTGACGGTAATATGCCAATATAATCCCTTTAAGAAGTTATTTTAAAAAGAGAAATTATGCCTGTAAAAAAATACAATAAAGATTACTAGTATTTAACTAAAAAGTAGCCTATTAGGCTAATATTATATTTTTTATATCTTTTTGTCGACAAGGAATAAATATTGACATCTCTCGCCACGATAACCCCATGTTGCAAAGAGCATTTATTACTGCATGTGTAGGTACAGGCAGTGACTTAATACTGGTAAAGGTCAGTTATTAAAGCGCGTTATGTATTAGAAATACTCAAATTCAAAGATCGCACTAAAAATTTTTTTTAAAATTCATTTACAATGAAATTAAGTCCCTACGGATATGTCCTTGAACTAGAAACAACGAAAATTGATATCGACGAAAATATTGATTTCACAGTATTTCGTTCTACCTCATTTTCTGTCAAAGATCGGACTGACTTTTATGAAAACACAAGTTTTGTACTGGTATCCATCATTTTATTATGGATTTTAAGTTTTTTTCTGTGCAAATATTAACGTATAGAAAAATGGTTTACAATTCACTTTTTTTAATTAAAGCAAATTTTCATTTGTATATTACATTTCTCATTATTAGATTCTGACTATGCTTTTAAATTTATTATTTACATTAGTGTAATGCATTCATAAAACATCTCAACTTTAGTAGCTACATTCATAAAACATTTCAACTTGACAAGTTACATTCATATAACATCTCAATTTGAGAAGTTGCATTCATAAAACATTTCACTGTCATTCGTCTCTCACCGCTGACCGTGCAATGTCATGTATCAATCATCACGGAGACTTGGTTTGGTGGGGATTCGAATTCATGACCCCAGATTTAATAGCCAGACATGCTACCGACTGAGCAAACCAGGCCAAGCTAGCATAGATTGGGTATTGAACCCACAACCCTCGAATTCTGTGTGTGATTTTCTTCCACAAGACAGATTTGATACAGTGTGCTATTCTTGACTAGGCGTGTTCTCTGATCTGGTCATACAAGGGCCTTCATCTCCACTATTGGTGAATATAACACAGATCAATGGTGCTAACTGCACATCCATATTGTATTTATCATGACACATTCTGTATTAGGCGAATATATTTGCCAATTATTGTATATATTTGTTATTCAGTGCTTGTTTAGTTTATAGAGCTGGTTATATGACATTGGGTATTGTTTTAACTGTTATCACCCCCACATTGTGATGTCATTTCGTCGTTCCCCCTTGCCTGCGCTTTATAAATGTGACAGTATTTGTTATAAATATTAGTTATTTATCATTCATGATTCATCTTATGTTATTTATATCAGCTATCAAGTTATATTTGTTATTTGATGTTTAATGTTATACAGTTATTGCATACTGTTGTTATTTGATGTTTCCTGTTATATCAGTTATTGCATACTGTTGTTAATATTTGCATTGAGAACATTGTTGATATTTTATGTTTTTTTATAAATCATAGATATTTCTCAGTGCATAATTAACTGATAATTTCGCTGTTAAAATATAAATTGTTGGTTAGGCCATTATAAGTTAATTGCTAGATTATCATCCAAATTTTTCTTAAAAATGGGGAGGGTGTGAGGATTTTATCTTTGATTTTATTTTTGATTTTTAAATATTTTTATGTTTGTAATATTTTTTTTTTTTTATGGAAATAAAAAGTGTCGTGGAGGCATGAAAATTGGTGTGAGGCGATGATGCCAATCTAGCAATTAGTTTATTATGGCCTCATTGTGAAATACAAATGTATAAGTTAAACTCAAGTTGTGAACACTACACATGCTCACTTGATATTTCACTGAAACTAGCGACTGTTTGCTTTATTTAAACATTTAATATAATTACACCCCACTTCCCAAAATGGTTCATAAGGGTCTATGCCCTATTAAAATGTACTCGGATGTAAGCATTTCAGTTACAATCTCTGTTTATTGTCTAGTTTCGTGTTCCTGATAATTTCATAAGAATTTGTTTATTTTTTAAAGGGTCATGTGGCAATTTTTTATAGTTTTCAACTAAACTTTATTTTCGAAAAGTTATATCTGTTCATGATGTAAACATGACATCGAAATGTAAACTCATTGTTTCATTTATATTTCAGAAAGGGGCAGAACTCTGATAATTTGGTAAAATGATTCACAGGTTATGATCATCTGTGGCAAAAATGCCACTTTGTTTATTAAAGTGTTTTTACTCATATTATGAAAACAAACATGACACAATTAGTTTGATAAAAGACGTAAATAATTTCTTAAATATGAAGATCAAATGTATTTAAAATTATGCGGATTTTATGCCAGATCCAGCTAGCTTTGTTGGTAAGACTGATTGGCAATCCGGGTATGGTTCGTTCGAAATCCCTCCCACCACCCCAACCTAGCCACAGTCTCTGGGATGATTGTCCTTGAACTATCCTCCTGTGGCCATAAATCTCTCATCTCTGAATATGTGGTGTGCATACTGCAGTTAACTCTTTACTCCATAGATACGCGTTTTCCCGCACCAATCACAGAAGGCCTTTGAAAACAGTGCAGGAAAAGTTCAGATTGCTTGTAACGAGCAATCTGAACACATCCTGCACTGTTTTCCACTCTGTCAGTTAATATATAGTAATTCACCCAATAATTAAAAAGCCTTTCATATTAGGTGTCCAAAGGCGTCTATATTAGAGGTGTCCAAAGGCGTCTATATGAAGTTAAGGTTAAATATCTGAGATAATGTTGAAAAAAGATACAAATCCCATAGATCACAAAAAAATATATGTGCATAATTATGATAGTAATGTTTAAATAAAGTTCATTCCTCATATAAATAAAATCACTCCATCAACACATTTTTACACATACATGTATACAGTACTTTTGTATGTTTTTCTTTTCAATAATTTGTGTATAAACTCATGTTGTACTATTTATATGGCACTTTGCCATCACCTCATTGTTGATCACATGTTTTTATATTAAGTTATATAAACAGCGAAGCATGATGTTTTTATTCAATAAATATTGTGATACGCGTTGGATTTTTGAGAAAATAAAGTGTGCTAATAACAACTCCATGTTTGCTTTTGTTAATGGATACACCAAAACTAGAAATGTGTCCACGGATGACACTGCTTTAATTTTGCTGAAAAACAGAAGATAGCTATGAGTCAATGACAGTTCTTTGAACAAGGAATGCAAATATAAACACATTGGAAAGAGATTCATGAAGCTTCACATCATATTTTGTGGAAATCTTTCAAGCAGTTTCAGAAAAGAAGTTATCTGAAGCAAAAGTTAACGTGGGAGACGGACAGACACAGGGCGATTGCAAAAACTAAAAATAGATATCATAAGCCTACAAAGAGTTGTCTGAAATGGTATTTCCTGATCTGTAAATAATGACCACGTTTTAAACATACCTGGGTGAGCTTAAGTCAGGTTTTATCTGTAGTCTCCTCTGTGTTGTTACTATAAATAGAATAAATACATTTATACCTGTCTATAACAAGCATCTAAAGAGTATACAGCAGGGAACACTAAATCATTGATAGCTTCATTTTCGCTCTGACACCTGGACAAAGCTCCAAGTGAGCTTTTCTGTCACACAGTGTCTGTCATCTGTATATACTTTTCTTTGGTTGTATGCATTCTATTAGTTTCAACGGATCTTCACCAAACTTACATGATAGTTCAATAACCATAATAACATGCACAAACTGGCCAAATCGAAGAATTAATGTCAGAATTATGGCCATTAAATCATGAAAAATTGCACTATTGGCCAAATGCAAACTCTAGCAATTGCATTTTTCATTTTATCTTAACCAAACTTTCACAGTATTATATTAGTAAGTTGTTTATTAGTACTATCATTGGACAAGTCCTTGAATTGACGAAGAAAAATAGCCTTTTCATTATCAAAATGTCTCTATTTCACCTTTAAATGACTCTTACATCAGTATTTATCATTGGATATTGACCAAACTTACATCATGAATTTAATGAGTTGCAGCCCTTATTGAAAAATCACATAATTTGATTATCCTATGTTGATTTTCAATCAGACACTCAGAACTTTGCCTATCTTGTTTGAATTTACTTTTTTTGAAGCTTTAAACTATTCAACAACACACAAGGATGCACCTTAATATATCATTCAACAATATTCAACAAATCATTGCAACATAACAAACCCAGCTCGACCCGATGGTTCTCAAAAACTACAATCAGAATTGGTTCTACCCAGAAAGCAGACTTTAAAACTTTCACTAAGCTTTGAGCTTTCTTCACAATTGAGCTAAAATAAATAAGTATAAACTAGTATAATGAATCAATTGTCAAGTTTTACCTTATCTGCTGTTGTGTTACATGTGTATCCAGAGTTTGTGACAGTTCTGATAATTTCTGCTTGTACCGTTTGTACATTGCTTTGTGTTTCTTCGTTCCACAATGCACTGAAAAGAAGGGCAGAGAATTAATCAAAACCATCCCATATTCAAACAGCAAAAGGGAGAAATATTGCATTTTGTACCATCATTTATGTTGTATGTTATATTACAGTGTTGAGTGTCGCTTTCAACACTTTTTTAGTCATATTGCGAAAATGTCTACTTAAGATAGTACTTAAGACAGTATTCTAAGCACTGCCACAATGGAGTAATGTGCCGCAGATACATGGTATAATACCCCCACCCAGTCAAATTATATTGACACCAGGCAGACCAGATCTAGAACTATCCTCTAAATGCTGAACGCCAAATGAGCCGTCATTTATGTGGCACCCCATACAATTAATTATGAGGATCCCGTGAAATCACTTACAGTGTCTTTTATATATTGCATTCCTTTATCACAAATTGAGACTTCAGATGTGTAGCTGTCCTTTCAAGGCATAAGGTCTACAAGTCCCATCAAATACAGATGATATTATAATAAATTATACAAAATTATTATCTGCACAAAGATTTAAGTACTGACAGTATTTGGTTACTGCACATGGATTTAAGTAGTACTGCCTATACACAACTATTCACAGTATTTGGTTACTGCACATGAATTAAAGTAGTACTGCCTATACACAACTACTGACAGTATTTGGTTACTGCACAAGGATTTAAGTAGTACTGCCTATACACAACTACTGACAGTATTTGGTTACTGCACATGAATTTAAGAAGTACTGCTTATACACAACTACTGACAGTATTTGGTTACTGCACAAGGATTTAAGTAGTACTGCCTATACACAACTACTGACAGTATTTGGTTACTGCACATGAATTTAAGAAGTACTGCTTATACACAACTACTGACAGTATTTGGTTACTGCACAAGGATTTAAGTAGTACTGCCTATACACAACTACTGACAGTATTTGGTTACTGCACATGGATTTAAGTAGTACTGCTTATACACAACTACTGACAGTATTTGGTTACTGCACAAGGATTTAAGTAGTACTGCCTATACACAACTACTGACAGTATTTGGTTACTGCACAAGGATTTAAGTAGTACTGCCTATACACAACTATTCACAGTATTTGGTTACTGCACATGAATTAAAGTAGTACTGCCTATACACAACTACTGACAGTATTTGGTTACTGCACAAGGATTTAAGTAGTACTGCCTATACACAACTACTGACAGTATTTGGTTACTGCACATGGATTTAAGTAGTACTGCTTATACACAACTACTGACAGTATTTGGTTACTGCACATGGATTTAAGTAGTACTGCCTATACACAACTACTGACAGTATTTGGTTACTGCACATGGATTTAAGTAGTACTGCTTATACACAACTACTGACAGTATTTAGTTACTGCACAAGGATTTAAGTAGTACTGCCTATACACAACTACTGACAGTATTTGGTTACTGCACAAGGATTTAAGTAGTACTGCCTATACACAACTACTGACAGTATTTGGTTACTGCACATGGATTTAAGTAGTACTGCTTATACACAACTACTGACAGTATTTGGTTACTGCACAAGGATTTAAGTAGTACTGCCTATACACAACTACTGACAGTATTTGGTTACTGCACATGGATTTAAGTAGTACTGCCTATACACAACTATTGACAGTATTTGGTTATTGCACAAGGATTTAAGTAGTACTGCCTATACACAACTACTGACAGTATTTGGTTACTGCACAAGGATTTAAGTAGTACTGCCTATACACAACTATTGACAGTATTTGGTTACTGCACATGAATTTAAGTAGTACTGCCTATACACAACTACTGACAGTATTTGGTTACTGCACAAGGATTTGATTAGTACTGCCTATACACAACTACTGACAGTATTTGGTTACTGCACATGGATTTAAGTAGTTCTGCCTATACACAACTACTGACAGTATTTGGTTACTGCACAAGGATTTAAGTAGTACTGCCTATACACAACTACTGACAGTATTTGGTTACTGCACAAGGATTTGATTAGTACTGCCTATACACAACTACTGACAGTATTTGGTTACTGCACATGGATTTAAGTAGTTCTGCCTATACACAACTACTGACAGTATTTGGTTACTGCACAAGGATTTAAGTAGTACTGCCTATACACAACTTCTGACAGTATTTGGTTACTGCACATGGATTTAAGTAGTACTGCCTATACACAACTTCTGACAGTATTTGGTTACTGCACAAGGATTTAAGTAGTACTGCCTATACACAACTACTGACAGTATTTTGTTACTGCACAAGGATTTAAGTAGTACTGCCTATACACAACTACTGACAGTATTTTGTTACTGCACATGAATTTAAGTAGTACTGCCTATACACAACTACTGACAGTATTGGTCACTGCACATGGATTTAAGTAGTACTGCCTATACACAACTACTGACAGTATTTGGTTACTGCACAAGGATTTAAGTAGTACTGCCTATACACAACTACTGACAGTATTTTGTTACTGCACATGAATTTAAGTAGTACTGCCTATACACAACTACTGACAGTATTGGTCACTGCACATGGATTTAAGTAGTACTGCCTATACACAACTACTGACAGTATTTGGTTACTGCACAAGGATTTGATTAGTACTGCCTATACACAACTACTGACAGTATTTGGTTACTGCACATGGATTTAAGTAGTACTGCCTATACACAACTACTGACAGTATTTGGTTACTGCACAAGGATTTAAGTAGTACTGCCTATACACAACTACTGACAGTATTTGGTTACTGCACAAGGATTTGATTAGTACTGCCTATACACAACTACTGACAGTATTTGGTTACTGCACATGGATTTAAGTAGTACTGCCTATACACAACTACTGACAGTATTTGGTTACTGCACAAGGATTTAAGTAGTACTGCCTATACACAACTACTGACAGTATTTTGTTACTGCACACGGATTTAAGTATTACTGCCTATACACAACTACTGACAGTATTTGGTTATTGCACAAGGATTTAAGTAGTACTGCCTATACACAACTATTGAAAGTATTTGGTTACTGCACATGGATTTAAGTAGTACTGCCTATACACAACTACTGACCTATTTGGTTACTGCACATAAATTTAAGTAGTACTGCCTATACACAACTATTGACAGTATTTTGTTACTGCACAAAGATTTAAGTAGTACTGCCTATACACAACTATTGACAGTATTTGGTTACTGCACATAAATTTAAGTAGTACTGCCTTTACACAACTACTGACAGTATTTGGTTACTGGACAAAGATTTAAGTAGTACTGCCTATACACAACTATTCACAGTATTTGGTTACTGCACAAGGATTTAAGTAGTACTGCCTATACACAACTACTGACAGTATTTGGTTACTGCACAAGGATTTAAGTAGTACTGCCTATACACAACTATTGACAGTATTTGGTTACTGCACAAAGATTTAAGTAGTACTGCCTATACACAACTACTGACAGTATTTGGTTACTGCACAAGGATTTGATTAGTACTGCCTATACACAACTACTGACAGTATTTGGTTACTGCACATGGATTTAAGTAGTACTGCCTATACACAATTTCTGACAGTATTTGGTTACTGCACATGGATTTAAGTAGTACTGCCTATACACAACTTCTGACAGTATTTGGTTACTGCACAAGGATTTAAGTAGTACTGCCTATACACAACTACTGACAGTATTTGGTTACTGCACAAGGATTTAAGTAGTACTGCCTATACACAACTACTGACAGTATTTTGTTACTGCACATGAATTTAAGTAGTACTGCCTATACACAACTACTGACAGTATTGGTCACTGCACATGGATTTAAGTAGTACTGCCTATACACAACTACTGACAGTATTTGGTTACTGCACAAGGATTTGATTAGTACTGCCTATACACAACTACTGACAGTATTTTGTTACTGCACATGGATTTAAGTAGTACTGCCTATACACAACTACTGGCAGTATTTGGTTACTGCACAAGGATTTAAGTAGTACTGCCTATACACAACTACTGACAGTATTTTGTTACTGCACAAGGATTTGATTAGTACTGCCTATACACAACTACTGACAGTATTTTGTTACTGCACATGGATTTAAGAAGTACTGCCTATACACAACTACTGACAGTATTTGGTTACTGCACATGAATTAAAGTAGTACTGCCTATACACAACTACTGACAGTATTTTGTTACTGCACACGGATTTAAGTATTACTGCCTATACACAACTACTGACAGTATTTGGTTATTGCACACGGATTTAAGTATTACTGCCTATACACAACTACTGACAGTATTTTGTTACTGCACACGGATTTAAGTATTACTGCCTATACACAACTACTGACAGTATTTGGTTATTGCACAAGGATTTAAGTAGTACTGCCTATACACAACTATTGACAGTATTTTGTTACTGCACACGGATTTAAGTATTACTGCCTATACACAACTACTGACAGTATTTGGTTATTGCACAAGGATTTAAGTAGTACTGCCTATACACAACTATTGACAGTATTTGGTTACTGCACATGGATTTAAGTAGTACTGCCTATACACAACTACTGACCTATCTGGTTACTGCACATGAATTTAAGTAGTACTGCCTATACACAACTATTGACAGTATTTTGTTACTGCACAAAGATTTAAGTAGTACTGCCTATAAACAACTATTGACAGTATTTGGTTACTGCACATGGATTTAAGTAGTACTGCCTTTACACAACTACTGACAGTATTTGGTTACTGGACAAAGATTTAAGTAGTACTGCCTATACACAACTACTGACAGTATTTGGTTACTGCACATGGATTTAAGTAATATTGCCTATACACAACTATTGACAGTATTTGGTGACTCAGAGCCTAACAGTTTTGAAGAAAGTTAAATGCAAAATTTTGGCATTGAAAAGGTGATGACATCACCAACTGGTTTATCTTATTTTCTAAAAGAAACAAAAAGTATAAAACAGCCTACATGATCTTAATTTTAAAGGACTATGTGGAGTGAAGTTCCAATTGGTGGAACTAGTTGTAGTGCATTGGACCCAGGATTGAAGGGTCATGGGATCAACCCCACCCTCACCCCCATGTAAGGTTTCCTTCTCTATCGCAACATTAATATTTAAATATCATAGATTGATAAGCATACATATATATAAAGGATATCTTTGGTAGGAAGGAGGGATGGGTGAAAATGTCATATCTATGATGTATTCGCTGCTCTCCTTCTCCTGGATCCCAAATTTCACACCAAATATTATAAACTGATTATTTGATCTGCAATATGATAAAATTATTCTTGAACAGAAAAAACTAATCTGTTTATGTCTCTAGTAAGGAAAGATGGAGGGATGAACATTGTCAGCCATTTCTGCTCCCCTACTCCTACTGTATCATAATGTTCATAGCTGAGTATTGTAAATTGTGACTTACAATATAATACCCAACCCTGCTTACACAGAAAAATAATATTTGTTTATGCCTCTAGTAAGAAAAGAGTGATGGGTAAACATTTTTTTCCCATTATTTTTGCACCCTCCTTCCCAGCATTCATATTTGCAGTACGATACTTCAATGAGTCATCACTTAAAAAAAGACAGGTTAGCTCAGTTGGTAGTGTATCTGACTATCAATCCAGGGGTCATGAGTTTGAATAACCTGGCCACAATCTATGTGATGATTGATACAAGAATGCTGTTCATTGTCATTCTTACCTCATAGCTGATTCAAGTGGGAAAGTTATCAGTTGCTTACGGAAATAAGTGTGCTTGAATACTAGTTAACCTTCCAGGATCCCAGGAAACAGTGGTTAGGTTAACTGATTGTTAGCTCTCGATAGCATTAAAATGATGCTATAAATTGAAACAATCTCTTCAATATACCACAGTGCACCAACTGGTGGTGTCCCACCCTATGTATTATTATATATTTGATACTCTGTCAGGTTGCATCACATAATACATCAATTATGAGTTTCTCCAACTAACTACCTGATGAAATCTTAACATGTATCATCATAATATTTACATCCATCAATCACCCTGTGTCATTGAAACAGTATTCCAACACTCATCTATACTGTATTGTGTTAAATGATAAAATCCAACCTTGAATTGTAGAACAAGAGAGCTAATATGGCCCTATATCGCTCACCTGACTGACCTTGAGTCACCCAACATAAGTAGATTATATAATACATGTACACTCAAAATTCCAGAAAGACGAGATGGGCAAGTAGTTAGAATTTTGATTTGTTTTGAAGATGTAACAGATGCATAGAAGAGTTCAAACTTGGTAGAGGTTCACCCATGGTAAATGTCAGTGAAATTACATCGAAATCAGGTCAGTAGATTCTGACAAGAAGGCTTTTGAAGTTTTTACTATAGCTGCCTATATAGTAAAGTAGCACCTCACTGTGGCGGTCATGTTTTTTAACAAATCACAACGGCTTGAACAAACTTGGTAAAGGGTCACCCAAGGAACATTTCTGCGAAATTGTTTTAAAATTGATCCAGTGGTTTCTTACAAGAAGATTTTTTAAGTTTTTACTAAAGCTTATATAGTAAACTAACCCCACCACCTGGCCGCCATGTTTTTTGACAAATCACTACAGTTTGAACAAACTTGGTGAAGGGTCCTCCAAGGAACATTTCTGTGAAATTATTTTAAAATCGAGCCAGTAGTTTCTGACAAGAATTTTTTTAAAGTTTTTACTAATTAATCTTGCCCCACCTCCTGGCGGCCATGTTTTTTGACGAATCAAGATGGCTTGAACAAACCTCGTAGAGGGTCACCCAAGGATCATTTCTGTGAAATTATTTAAAAATCAAGCCAGCAGTTTCTGACAAGAACATTTTTTAAGTTTTTACTATAGCTTATATAGTGAACTAACACCACCCCCTGGCCGCCATGTTTTTTGACGAATCAAGATGGCTTGAATAATTTGGTAGAGGGTCACCCAAGGAACATATCTGTGAAATTAATTAAAATCAAGCTACTAGTTTCTGACAAGAAGATTTTTTAAGTTTTTACGATAGCTTATATAGTAATCTCACCCCAACCCCTGGCTGCCATGTTTTTTGATGAATCAAACTTGGTAGAAGGTCACCCAAGGAACATTTCTGTGAAATTATTTTAAAATGGAGCCAGTAGTTTCTGACAAGAAGATTTTTAAAGTTTTTACTAATTAAATTTGTCCTGCCCCCTGGCGGCCATGTTTTTTGACGAATCAAGATGGCGTGAACAAACTTGGTAGAGGGTCACCCAAGGAACATTTCTGTGAAGTAATATCAAAATTGGGGCAGTGGTTTCAGAGATGAAGTTGTTAAAGCTAAAAGTTAATGACAGACGACAGACGACGGACATCAGGCGATCAAAAAAGCTCACATGTGAGCCTTCGGCTTAGGTGAGTTAAAAACAGTTATCAAATAATTGGTGGAGAGCGTAGTCCAGTTGTAAATAACAAGATACCACCTGAAAGTTTTTATTTTTCATGTAATCATCGATAGCATCCTATTAAGCATGAAGCATTGGACAACTCTTCACATTTTCAATAGTTTGAGGTGACTTCCAATTATCGAACATTTGCTGTTTATTTAAATTACCAATGTAACTCTCATACATGCTGCAGTGTGTAAAGCTGTAGGCTGTGTATTGCCAGGACACTTTTGATATGATACTTACCTGATACAGGTGGGCCAATATGCAGTACAGTATGAAACACTGCTTAATATTAGAAACACAATATTACTGTTGCTTCGGCGTTTGATGTGTTGTTTTGAAAGATTACAATATGACTGTATTGCAATTTGAGACATTAATAAAACAAAAAGCTGTTGAACTTTATTAATCCAATATCTTTGTATACATAATTATTATTGGGATTAAAACTCAAAACACTCCAAAATCAAGATGATTATTGACAGGTAGTTTTGTATTTTGTTGCTAACTGGCAACAGTTAACTGTTTGAAGTCAAGAGTTGATATCAGGGCTACCTGATTTATAAATAAGACTGAATTAATGCAGAACAGATTATTGTTTGTTTTTACTTTTTGGTCTTTTTTTTTAAAAATGCAAATTAAAATTAAAGTTTGGATGCCAAACCGACTTTTATTAATTCAAATATAGTATTCGTATATACATATTAAAATGCTAAGTCAAGAACTCTAAAATCAATACTAGCTCTACCTGATTTATAAATAGAAAATGGAAACTTCACAAAGTAAGGTTAGGTTGATCTCTCAATATTTGATAATTTGAACTGATTTGATGCTGTTTTGTTGGGCATATTTTAAAGGATATTAAATTACACACAACCTACAATGTATTGCCATTCACCTGATACAGACCCTGCAGATACAATATGCATATTGCTTGGAAACAAACTGCAATAAACAGTATATTGGAACAGCCCTATAAAGCAGTGGTGTTTAACCCTTAATGTGACACAAATTTACTCACGTTTCCATTCAAACTGTGTTACCATGACAACATCACAAGCTTTACATTCATTATATTCATACTCAGTATTGTTCTCTCCTTCATAAGGCAGGGGATCAATTGGCGGTGTCGCACCCTTAAAATGTAACAAGTTTTATATTCATATAAAATATTTTCATGATAAGTATTGTTTTCTCCTTCATAAGGCAGCGGATAGGTTGGTGGTGTCTCACCCTGAAAATTGAAGCAAGTTTTACATTTATTTATAATATCTTTATACTCAGTATTGTTCTCTCCTTCACAAGGCAGTGGATCAATTGGTGGTGTCTCACCCTAAAATTGTAACAAGTTTTACATTCATTATATTCAGTATTGTTCTCTTCTGCATATGGCTGTTTACTGATAGGTGGTGTCTCAGCCACCCTATAATTAATCACCCAACATTACACACATTTACCTGAGGTAATACCTTACATTTAACATCAACAAAAAGTACTTCACAAGGTATAACATTTTTATTCTACTCTTCAAAATCTGAACATAATCCAACTGACATTAAACTCAATTTTCTTCACCTAAGATAGTTCAATTAAGTTGGCTTAAAAACCTACAACCTCAGTGGTGAGACAACACCAATCATTCAAACACAGTGTTTCATTTTTACTCCATAGACTTTCATACAAGCAACTCTGTGTTCTGTCAATATGGAGTTAGATATTTCAGCCCTATTAGTTTTCGGGAATGCATACAGTAATACAGTATATGTTGTACGGCTTGCATGCATTAATCATCTATATAGGTTTTAATTTCATATATTTTTTTATAAATGAAGATTACAGTTTATCATTTATCTGTATGCCACTTAAGCAGTTTTCTGCTATGACAGTACAATAGGCCAAATCTGCATGCTGTGTACTGTATGTGTTCTTAAAAATGCAAACTTGCTTTGAATTCCAATTTAATAAACACAATTATGCATTTTACCCAGGATTTATATAGGGAAGGAAAAGCAGCTGATTGTGATGTTATGAACACTTGCATATTCAAGCAAAATCTTGCAAATTCTCATTTTCAAATATCTTAATGTTCATTCATCTCTGAAATACAAATTTAAATTTGCACAATGGAATTCTCTAAAAATCGAGACCATTTCAATCAAAGTGTGTTTAAAATTGTTCAAGTACTTATGATTTACAAAATTTGTATACTGAAACTAAAAAATCAAGGAAAGTAATTGAAATTTAACTCCAAACTGCATTATTTAAATCTCAAGATCATTTTGCATTATTAAAACAGTATAAAGCATTCAAGGTTACATACATCTTGCATTTTCTCTAAAAGAAATCAGTTGCCAGTTAAATTTGTATGATAAATTGGCCAGATTTTTATTATTCGCATTTTTTTTTACAAACATTCAGTAAAGAGATGCAAGTTTCCTATCCTTCTATATATTTTCATAAGTCCTTGACTCTACATTACATATCCCCAAACATGGCTCACAAATCATACCTTTATTAAAGCTTCCAGTATGCTGGCTGCAGGCCTGGAGACCACCTCCTCCCACTTGGATACATCTGTACAATCAAGCCCATATATGGGTACTGTGGTATCTCCAGATCCTGGTAGAAACCCAATGTGACATTACTTAGTTTTGTGGTTATCAGTCAAAAATGTTTTTAAAATGACCAAATATTGAACAGTTAATTACAGGCATATCAAGAGAGCACTAACCAAATATTGAACAGTTAATTACAGGCCTATCTAAAGAACACAAACCAAATCTTTAATAGTGAATAACAGGCCTTTCTAAAGCACACCAACCAAATGTTAAACAGTGAATTACAGGCCAATCTAGAGAACACTAACTAAATATTGAACAGTGAATAACAGGCCTATCTAGAGAACACCAACCAAATGTTGAACAGTAAATTACAGGCCAGTCTACAGAACACTAACCAAATAATGAACAGTGAATTACAAGCCTATACAGAGAACACCAACCAAATGTTGAACAGTAAATTACAGGCCAGTCTACAAAACACTAACCAAATAATGAACAGTGAATTACAAGCCTATCAAAAGAACACTAACCCAATAATGAACATTGAATTACAGGCCTATCTAGAGAATACTAACCAAATCTTTAATAGTGAATTACAAGCCTATCAAGAGAGCACTAACCAAATGTTAACAGTGAATTGCAGGCCTATATAGAAAACACCAACCAAATGTTAAACAGTGAATTACAGGCCAATCTAGAGAACACTAACCAAAATATTGAACAGTGTATTACAAGCCTATCAAAAAAACACTTACCCAATAATAAACATTGAATTACAGGCCTATCTAGAGAACACTAACCAAAATTTTAATAGTGAATTACAAGCCTATCAAGAGAGCACTAACCAAATGTTAACAGTGAATTGCAGGCCTATATAGAGAACACCAACCAAATGTTGAACAGTGAATTACAGGCCAGTCTAGAAAACACTAACCAAATAATGAACAGTGAATTACAAGCCTATCAAAAGAACACTAACCCAATAATGAACATTGAATTACAGGCCTATCTAAAGAACACAAACCAAATCTTTAATAGTGAATAACAGGCCTATCAAGAGAGCACTAACCAAATGTTTAACAGTGAATTACAGGCCTATCTAGAGAACATTAACTAAATCTACAGACTTATCTAGAGAGCACTAACCAAATCTTTAACAGCAAATTACATGCCTATCTAGAGAACAACAACCAAATATTTAACAGTGAATTACAGGCCTATCTAGATAACACTAACCAAATCTTTAACAGGCTTATCAAGGTCTAGATGAAAACACTAACCAAAACTACAGAACACTAACAAAATATTTAACAGTGAATTACAGGACTATCTAGAGTAGCTCAAATCTTAGATCTTAGCTCAAACATTTACTTAAATACATAAAAAAACTAACTTAAATTTAGAATGGTTATTTGTAAATATAATCAATATTAATGAAACCATATGTAGTTTTCCTGGAACCAGTCTAAAATGACGATCACCTGGCTGCTTTTCTTAGATTAATGTTTATAAGTATTTAAATATCTACTTATATATAATAATGTTGGTGAAACAGGAACCAGAGGTCATGTTTTTGGATCCCCGCACACCTAGTATCTGTTACAGTTGACATACAACACTGTGTCACATTGTCAGTCATCTCCTACTGCTGATTCAAGTGGGAGTATTATCAGTCACTTCCAGAGATGGTTAATGCTAGAGTGAGTACTGTTTAACCTTCACTGATCTCAGGAAAGAGTGGTTAGGTTAACTGATTGTCTTTTAGCTCTGTATGGCATAAAAATGACATTAACTTTTCAAACAAGCAAACAAATTTAGGATATCGAGCAAGTTTCATGAAAAATTCATAATATTGAATTTTCTGTACAATAAAACATACTTTTCAAAAACCTCTTTCTAATCCACTTGTTTTGGTACCTTGAATACTGGCGAGTAGCTGTCTTAAGATCCTCCACACCTAGAACAACAACATAAAACCAATTACAACGTACATTACAACTGCATATTCTTGTACTTGTTCTTAACCCAAAAACATGTCCGTATATTCTTAGTACTGGTTCTTAACCCAGAATCATGTCCTTATAATCTGGTACTTTTGAAGTTTTTACTAAAGCTGCCTATATAGTAAACTAGCACCTCAATGTGGCGGTCATGTTTTTTAACAAATCACAATGGCTTGGAAAAACTTGGTAAAGGGTCACCCAAGGAATATTGTGCGAATTGTTTTAAAATCGATCCAGTGGTTTTCGACAAGAAGATTTTTTTAGTTTTTACTATAGCTTATACAGTAAACTAACC
This sequence comes from Panopea generosa, assembly GCA_029582155.1. Taxonomy (NCBI): domain Eukaryota; kingdom Metazoa; phylum Mollusca; class Bivalvia; order Adapedonta; family Hiatellidae; genus Panopea; species Panopea generosa. Next base: position 7,377,694 of record CM055901.1, read on the forward strand.
CCACCCCCTGGTCGCCATGTTTTTTGATGAATTACTACGGTTTGAACAAACTTGGTGAAGGGTCCTCCAAGGAACATTTCTGTGAAATTATTTTAAAATCGAGCCAGTAGTTTCTGACAAGAAGATTTTTTAAGTTTTTACTAATTAAACCTGCCCCGCCTCCTGGCGGCAATGTTTTTTGACGAATCAAGATGGCTTGAACAAACTTGGTAGAGAGTCACCCAAGGAACATTTCTGTGACATTGTTTTAAAATTGAGCCAGGAGTTTCTGATAAGAAGATTTTTTAAGTTTTTACTAATCAAACTTGCCACGGCCCCTGGTGGCCAAGTTTTTTGACGAATCAAGATGGCTTGAACAAACTTGGAAGAGGGTCACCCAAGGAACATTTCTGTGAAGTAATATCAAAATTGGCCCAGTGGTTTCAGAGGAGAAGTTGTTAGAAGCTAAAAGTTAACGACAGACAACAGACGACGGACAACAAACACCAAGCGATCACAAAAGTTCACCTGTGAGCCTTTAGCTCAGATGAGCTAAAAACAATTAGTGCCAACATTACTTTAAAATCATTTAGTTATTATCTACTACAAGCAATTGATATAAGAACATTAATACTCTGTAAATAATTAATATATAATTTTAATTTCTATAATGAACAAATAAAGCAATACAAACAATTTGGTCAAAGGGGCGCAATTCTGTTTGAATTACTGTATGTTAAAGAGAGTTACTTCCCTTATACCATTCACTTTGTTACCTTTCTCTAGCATTTTCTGCCCATTTTCAGTTTGCCTCTCTTTCTCATCAAGTATCAGATAGTCATGGAACTCTTTAAAACCGATACTTTGGAATATGCCCTTAGTGTAGTCAGCCTCTCTGTTCAAACAAAAGCATTTCCTTCCACATCATTGAAAGGCAGAAACATGGTTTTTAGATGCATATCATAATATATCAGTTTATAGTTGTTTACTGGAAACAAGTGTAATATCATACTTGCAAAATAAGCAATAACAAAATACAAACATTTTCTTAATAGATCATTAAAACTATAACCAGTTTCATTTAATTAGAGAAGAACAATTTCAATCATGTATACCAGGGTCTTATATTTTTGAATGAAATATTAGGTTGCTTTAATACTAAGGTATGGTGTAATGTCTCTAATAAAATCCTTTACACAAAGATAAATGGAAGCTTTCAATATCAATACAGGACCTGGACCAGATCAAGTATTCTATTTTAGGGAGGCGTAGGTGCAGGGCTAGAATTCAACTTTTTTGTGCACTTGCAATTTTGGCCAGTGCCTAAAATATCAACTGGCCAAATTTGAAACCAACTAGCCAATTTTCACAGAAACTGTAATCATAAATGACTAAACAAACCCAAAATTGAAAACCCATTGAATATGTATAATAAGCTTGTATTTACTTTGTAGACAATTATATCAAGGTTATTATGTTAAGGTAGATCATTTCAATTTCAAAGCAAATTAATTGTACTTTACAAAATACTATTAAAACATTTTCAAAAATAAAATTGTCTTTGTTATTTATTTTACTACCATGAATAAATGCATACAATGATCTATCTATAGTTATATCATAAATGAACACTTTTAACTAAACAAAAATATGAATCAAGGATTCAATAATAGCAAGTGTACAGAGACTCTGAGAGTAATACATACACACATTTCTATTTATAGAAGTAATATAGCCAATGGCCGTTCATTTAAAAATTAGATCTAGATTAAGTCAAGGACGACCGTTTAACATGTGTAAATGTTGTGATATCATAGTTATAAAGTTCAATTATTATAGTAAGAGGTGCATACTGTGGATGATCTGTCAAAATGTCACTGGTAAGTGTCGCATGACCTCCAAATGGTCGTTGAAAAATAACAATATAATTATGTTATAATAGGTAGCGATGTATCCATGAACAACGAGTAATGGACTGATGTTTCAGACTAGACATGAAATTTCATGTTTTTTACATTAAAGTGTGACCTTGACCTTTATGCAACCTTGACCTGATGTAATGGTCTGGGTATTTCAACAGTTAAAGGCTGCTGAAACATCATCATGACATGCTGATCACTTGTGTGAAGCTATTTTAAAATCCCTAAATGTTAAGACAAAGTTACAGATCAATTGTTGATAAATTGAGCCAAGTGTTTTTGAAATCCATCCATGTATGATAAAGTTAAAGGACGGACTTGAAATCTCAAACAGATTCAAAGTGTTGTCATACATACTAAAAGTGTGACCTTGACCTTTGTGGTATGGGTCTAGGTCTTACTTTTGACACGTCGCCATGTCATCTTGATAAATTGAGCCAAGTTAAAGGCAAAGTCACAGGCCAGAAACACAATATCAAACAAATTGAAAGTGTGACCTTGATCTTTGAGGAAAAGTTCTCGGTCTTACATGCGACACTTAATTATGTCATGTTGATCAACTGAGCCAAGTGTTTTTAAAATTTATCCATAGATAACAGACCGGACAAGAAATGTCAAAATGACTGAAAGTGTTGTCAAACAAAGTTAAATTGTGACCTTGACCTTTGAAGTGGGAGTTTGGGTATTAAGTGCAACACGTCGTCATGTTATGTTGATCATTTATAACAAGTATTTATAAAAATCCATCTATGCATGACAAAGTTGCAGAACGGACACGAAATTTCACACAGACTCAAAGTGTTGTCAAACTCAAATTGTGACCTTGACCTTTGAGGTACAGGTGTGGGTCTTACTTGTGATACGTCATCAAGTTATGTTGATTAATTGTAGCAAGTATCATTAAAATCCATCAATGCATGACAAAGTTACAGGCCGGACACAAAATCTCACACAGACTCAAAGTGTATTCAAACAAATTGTAACCTTGACCTTTGAGGTACGGGTGTGGGTTTTACTCGCTACAAGTCATCATGTTATGTTGATCATTTGTACCAAGTATCAACAAAATCCATCTATGCATGACAAAGATACAGGCCGGAAATGAAATACCGGACGGAAGGACGGACGCTGCGATTACTATATGCCACCCCAAGAGTTTTGGGGGGCATAAAAACAATGGGTGCAGGTGGGTTGGGGTGGAGTGGTCTAAGGACTATTAAAGAAGTGGAAGGTGTATTACACAGTTGACCATTTCAGGTGGTGTGTGTGTGATGTAATGATTTACAGCGACTAAATAACAGCCTACTTTCCATCTTGTATTCTCTGTTCATTATACTGTTTATGGAAGTTTGTGAGCTCCTTGACCAGTCCCTGGCTGATCATTGTGTCCACTCTCTTGTCCAGTCTCTCTTCTAAAACTGGAAAAATGTATAAAATTATATATAGACATCCATTCCACTTAAAACACAGAATTTTAACATTCATTTTCCATCAAATGGACCATCCTTTTTTAGCTTCAGAAACATTTTAAGATCAGGGATGTTATCGAGACATTATGATAGGCTAGGACGAATCTTGTTCCCGTATCTACTGTGGCAATTAGGGATGTTATCGAGACAATATGACAGGCTAGAATAAACCTGTTTCCCGTATCTTCTGTGGCAATGAGGGATGTTATCGAGACATTATGACAGGCTATGATGAACTTGGTTACCGTATCTACTGTGGCAATTAGGGATGTTATCAAGATATTATGACAGGCTAGAATGAACCTGTTTCCCATATCTACTGTGGCAATTAGGGATGTTATCGAGACATTATGACAGGCTAGGATGAACCTGGTTCCCATATCTACTGTGGCAATTAGGGATGTTATCGAGACATTATGACAGGCTATGATGAACTTGGTTACCGTATCTACTGTGGCAATTAGGGATGTTATCAAGATATTATGACAGGCTAGAATGAACCTGTTTCCCATATCTTCTGTGGCAATGAGGGATGTTATCGAGACATTATGACAGGCTATGATGAACTTGGTTACCGTATCTACTGTGGCAATTAGGGATGTTATCAAGATATTATGACAGGCTAGAATAAACCTGTTTCCCGTATCTTCTGTGGCAATGAGGGATGTTATCGAGACATTATAACAGGCTATGATGAACTTGGTTACCGTATCTACTGTGGCAATTAGGGATGTTATCAAGATATTATGACAGGCTAGAATGAACCTGTTTCCCATATCTACTGTGGCCATTAGGGATGTTATCGAGACATTATGACAGGCTATGATGAACTTGGTTACCGTATCTACTGTGGCAATTAGGGATGTTATCAAGATATTATGACAGGCTAGAATGAACCTGTTTCCCATATCTACTGTGGCCATTAGGGATGTTATCAAGATATTATGACAGGCTAGAATGAACCTGTTTCCCGTATCTTCTGTGGCAATGAGGGATGTTATCGAGACATTATGATAGGCTAGGATGAACCTGGTTCCTGTATCTACTGTGGCAATTAGGGATGTTATTGAGATATTATGACAGGCTAGAATGAACCTGTTTCCCATATCTACTGTGGCCATTAGGGATGTTATCGAGACATTATGACAGGTTAGGATGAACCTGGTTCCCGTATCTACTGTGGCAATTAGGGATGTTATTGAGACATGATAGGCTAGGATGAACCTGGTTCCCGTATCTACTGTGGCAATGAGGGATGTTATTGAGACATGATAGGCTAGGATGAACCTGGTTCCCGTATCTACTGTGGCAATGAGGGATGTTATTGAGACATTATGACAGGCTAGGATGAACCTGGTTCCCGTATCTTCTGTGGCAATGAGGGATGTTATTGAGACATGATAGGCTAGGATGAACCTGGTTCCCGTATCTACTGTGGCCATTAGGGATGTTATTGAGACATTATGACAGGCTAGGATGAACCTGGTTCCCGTATCTACTGTGGCAATTAGGGATGTTATTGAGACATTATGATAGGCTAGGATGAACCTGTTTCCCATATCTACTGTGGCAATTAGGGATGTTATTGAGACATTATGACAGGCTAGGATGAACCTGGTTCCCGTATCTACTGTGGCAATTAGGGATGTTATTGAGACATTATGATAGGCTAGGATGAACCTGGTTCCCGTATCTACTGTGGCAATTAGGGATGTTATTGAGACATTATGATAGGCTAGGATGAACCTGTTTCCCATATCTACTGTGGCAATTAGGGATGTTATTGAGACATTATGACAGGCTAGGATGAACCTGGTTCCCGTATCTACTGTGGCAATTAGGGATGTTATTGAGACATTATGATAGGCTAGGATGAACCTGGTTCCCGTATCTACTGTGGCAATTAGGGAAGTTATTGAGACATGATAGGCTAGGATGAACCTGGTTCCCGTATCTACTGTGGCAATTAGGGATGTTATTGAGACATTATGATAGGCTAGGATGAACCTGGTTCCCGTATCTACTGTGGCCATTAGGGATGTTATTGAGACATTATGATAGGCTAGGATGAACCTGTTTCCCATATCTACTGTGGCAATTAGGGATGTTATTGAGACATTATGATAGGCTAGGATGAACCTGGTTCCCGTATCTACTGTGGCAATTAGGGAAGTTATTGAGACATGATAGGCTAGGATGAACCTGGTTCCCGTATCTACTGTGGCAATTAGGGATGTTATAGAGACATGATAGGCTAGGATGAACCTGGTTCCCGTATCTACTGTGGCAATTAGGGAAGTTATTGAGACATGACAGGTTAGGATGAACCTGGTTCCCGTATCTACTGTGGCAATTAGGGATGTTATTGAGACATTATGATAGGCTAGGATGAACCTGGTTCCCGTATCTACTGTGGCCATTAGGGATGTTATCGAGACATTATGATATGCTAGGATGAACCTGGTTCCTGTATCTACTGTGGCAATTAGGGATGTTATTGAGACATTATGATAGGCTAGGATGAACCTGGTTCCTGTATCTACTGTGGCAATTAGGGATGTTATTGAGACATTATGACAGGCTAGGATGAACCTGGTTCCTGTATCTACTGTGGCAATGAGGGATGTTATTGAGACATGATAGGCTAGGATGAACCTGGTTCCTGTATCTACTGTGGCCATTAGGGATGTTATCGAGACATTATGATATGCTAGGATGAACCTGGTTCCTGTATCTACTGTGGCAATTAGGGATGTTATTGAGACATTATGATAGGCTAGGATGAACCTGGTTCCTGTATCTACTGTGGCAATTAGGGATGTTATTGAGACATTATGACAGGCTAGGATGAACCTGGTTCCTGTATCTACTGTGGCAATGAGGGATGTTATTGAGACATGATAGGCTAGGATGAACCTGGTTCCTGTATCTACTGTGGCAATGAGGGATGTTATTGAGACATGACAGGCTAGGATGAACCTGGTTCCCGTATCTACTGTGGCAATGAGGGATGTTATTGAGACATTATGATAGGCTAGGATGAACCTGGTTCCCGTATCTACTGTGGCCATTAGGGATGTTATCGAGACATTATGATAGGTTAGGATGAACCTGGTTCCCGTATCTACTGTGGCCATTAGGGATGTTATCGAGACATTATGATAGGCTAGGATGAACCTGTTTCCTGTATCTACTGTGGCAATTAGGGATGTTATCGAGACATTATGATAGGCTAGGATGAACCTGGTTCCCGTATCTACTGTGGCCATTAGGGATGTTATCGAGACATTATGATAGGCTAGGATGAACCTGGTTCCTGTATCTACTGTGGCAATTAGGGATGTTATCGAGACATTATGATAGGCTAGGATGAACCTGGTTCCTGTATCTACTGTGGCAATTAGGGATGTTATTGAGACATGATAGGCTAGGATGAACCTGGTTCCTGTATCTACTGTGGCAATTAGGGATGTTATTGAGACATGATAGGCTAGGATGAACCTGGTTCCCGTATCTACTGTGGCCATTAGGGATGTTATCGAGACATTATGACAGGTTAGGATGAACCTGGTTCCCGTATCTACTGTGGCAATTAGGGATGTTATTGAGACATGATAGGCTAGGATGAACCTGGTTCCCGTATCTACTGTGGCAATGAGGGATGTTATTGAGACATGATAGGCTAGGATGAACCTGGTTCCCGTATCTACTGTGGCAATGAGGGATGTTATTGAGACATTATGACAGGCTAGGATGAACCTGGTTCCCGTATCTTCTGTGGCAATGAGGGATGTTATTGAGACATGATAGGCTAGGATGAACCTGGTTCCCGTATCTACTGTGGCCATTAGGGATGTTATTGAGACATTATGACAGGCTAGGATGAACCTGGTTCCCGTATCTACTGTGGCAATTAGGGATGTTATTGAGACATTATGATAGGCTAGGATGAACCTGTTTCCCATATCTACTGTGGCAATTAGGGATGTTATTGAGACATTATGACAGGCTAGGATGAACCTGGTTCCCGTATCTACTGTGGCAATTAGGGATGTTATTGAGACATTATGATAGGCTAGGATGAACCTGGTTCCCGTATCTACTGTGGCAATTAGGGATGTTATTGAGACATTATGATAGGCTAGGATGAACCTGTTTCCCATATCTACTGTGGCAATTAGGGATGTTATTGAGACATTATGACAGGCTAGGATGAACCTGGTTCCCGTATCTACTGTGGCAATTAGGGATGTTATTGAGACATTATGATAGGCTAGGATGAACCTGGTTCCCGTATCTACTGTGGCAATTAGGGAAGTTATTGAGACATGATAGGCTAGGATGAACCTGGTTCCCGTATCTACTGTGGCAATTAGGGATGTTATTGAGACATTATGATAGGCTAGGATGAACCTGGTTCCCGTATCTACTGTGGCCATTAGGGATGTTATTGAGACATTATGATAGGCTAGGATGAACCTGTTTCCCATATCTACTGTGGCAATTAGGGATGTTATTGAGACATTATGATAGGCTAGGATGAACCTGGTTCCCGTATCTACTGTGGCAATTAGGGAAGTTATTGAGACATGATAGGCTAGGATGAACCTGGTTCCCGTATCTACTGTGGCAATTAGGGATGTTATAGAGACATGATAGGCTAGGATGAACCTGGTTCCCGTATCTACTGTGGCAATTAGGGAAGTTATTGAGACATGACAGGTTAGGATGAACCTGGTTCCCGTATCTACTGTGGCAATTAGGGATGTTATTGAGACATTATGATAGGCTAGGATGAACCTGGTTCCCGTATCTACTGTGGCCATTAGGGATGTTATCGAGACATTATGATATGCTAGGATGAACCTGGTTCCTGTATCTACTGTGGCAATTAGGGATGTTATTGAGACATTATGATAGGCTAGGATGAACCTGGTTCCTGTATCTACTGTGGCAATTAGGGATGTTATTGAGACATTATGACAGGCTAGGATGAACCTGGTTCCTGTATCTACTGTGGCAATGAGGGATGTTATTGAGACATGATAGGCTAGGATGAACCTGGTTCCTGTATCTACTGTGGCAATGAGGGATGTTATTGAGACATGACAGGCTAGGATGAACCTGGTTCCCGTATCTACTGTGGCAATGAGGGATGTTATTGAGACATTATGATAGGCTAGGATGAACCTGGTTCCCGTATCTACTGTGGCCATTAGGGATGTTATCGAGACATTATGATAGGTTAGGATGAACCTGGTTCCCGTATCTACTGTGGCCATTAGGGATGTTATCGAGACATTATGATAGGCTAGGATGAACCTGTTTCCTGTATCTACTGTGGCAATTAGGGATGTTATCGAGACATTATGATAGGCTAGGATGAACCTGGTTCCCGTATCTACTGTGGCCATTAGGGATGTTATCGAGACATTATGATAGGCTAGGATGAACCTGGTTCCTGTATCTACTGTGGCAATTAGGGATGTTATCGAGACATTATGATAGGCTAGGATGAACCTGGTTCCTGTATCTACTGTGGCAATTAGGGATGTTATTGAGACATGATAGGCTAGGATGAACCTGGTTCCTGTATCTACTGTGGCAATTAGGGATGTTATTGAGACATGATAGGCTAGGATGAACCTGGTTCCCGTATCTACTGTGGCCATTAGGGATGTTATCAAAACATTATGATAGGCTAGGATGAACCTGGTTCCTGTATCTACTGTGGCAATTAGGGATGTTATCGAAACATTATGATAGGTTAGGATGAACCTGGTTCCCATATCTACTGTGGCAATGAGGGATGTTATTGAGACATGATAGGCTAGGATGAACCTGGTTCCCATATCTACTGTGGCAATGAGGGATGTTATTGAGACATGATAGGCTAGGATGAACCTGGTTCCCGTATCTACTGTGGCAATTAGGGATGTTATCGAAACATTATGATAGGCTATGATGAACCTGGTTCCTGTATCTACTGTGGCAATTAGGGATGTTATCGAAACATTATGATAGGTTAGGATGAACCTGGTTCCCGTATCTACTGTGGCAATCCAGTATAACTGTAATAGATCACAACGTAGCTGTGACTTTTGCAGTTTCATAAACCAATTCATTATTCTTGAAATAATTAATTTGCCAATATATGGTATTGGTAAATTGATAAATGGGAAATATTGGTGTAGACTGGGTACAGTTATAATATAAATATAGTTTATCATCTCATGATCTTTCAACAAATAAAATTTATTCCTTGAATATATAAAGCAGCATAATCATATCTGGGGATATTGCTTTTATAAAGAAAGAAACAACTTGTTTATGAATGACAAACATTTTCGTGAATTCTCATGGCCTCCAATGCATTTATAACAGCTAACAGACACTTCTCTTAAAAGTGAATAAATTGTATTTTTAGTCTAAATTTACTGATCAGTAATTCTAACATGCAAATTAGCATTTAAAATTACCGATTCAATCATAAATACTTGGGCAATTCCGTCATCCTTCAGTATTAGAAGGGCCACTAGTTATGTTCGATATTAGAAACCTTTTATAGAGCACTATAGCAAAAAATAGTGATGCTAAGAAAATGAACAAAAACAAATTCTTGGCAACAAACTCCAATTGCCCAAGTCATAATCCATGCAGGAATATATCAAGATAGGTATGAATCTAAGTTGAAAATTGATTTACTTGATGATGCCCGGAAATTTCAGTATAAATACTAAATCATTTGTGTTATTCCATGGGTCAGGTCTAATTCAAATATCGGCGTTAATAGTGAATTTAAATACATTCTTTTTGACGATAAATAACTATTTGGCACCAGATATGATCGAGATAGTGACTATATATGTCGCTTTAAATAGGAAGTTGCTTTCATTTGTTTCATTCGTGTCAATCCTTTGACTGTAGGAGGATCAATTCAACATTGCCTAGCATGTTTTACATAAAAAACAAATATAAGAAAACTGCAGCTAATGTTACCCTCTTTTTCACACTGTAGCCAGAACAAGCAGTTGTGTGGATATCTGACGGGTCCACCTAGGGCTTTCTCACTCCCCGTGTCCGCGTGTTGTACCTTGTAGACATCACTCATGGCTATCCCGTGTCTATCATACACTTCCAAAGCTCTGTAATGTAGCAGTAGTTCATACAATAAGCAATGAAAGATAAAATCGTCATATTTAGTCATAAGCAATGAATATCTAATTTGTTGTTTTTCATTGTCAGCCATGATTTTTTTTCAGCCATCAAAAATATTGTATAGTGTCTTTCAAAATGGTAAACTTTTAAGAATTGTAAGGTAATTAATGGCAAGTCTTTAAATGTTAAAAAAAGATTGCACATATTAGAGAACAAATTATTTCTATGTGCACAATTGCTACCTTGAAACTGTTTTATAAATCATAATCTAAAACTTTCTCTTGTTCTATTCATGTGCTACAGATGACACATATAATACTTACGCTTACCTTAACACATAGGCTAATACAGACTGTGTCATGTGTCACATATCTTTATTATAATAGCTAGCAGAATTGACCAAGTGTCTACTTGTAACCCCCTAACCAACATAATTAATATTGTACGAGTACCTGATGATCTTTCGCCTGTTGTTAGGGTGCATCTTTCTGGCCGTTGTACTGTCCACATCCATCAACTGTTTGTGTAACTCCCGGTTGCTGTACTTCTCATACTTCTCCCTGTCACAGTGCATCTCCTCTTCACTATCACTCCCAGACCTGCCATAACAGACAACCAGCAGTCAACACAGTCACATGTACAGGAGATTGGATCAACCTATCTCTTTATATTGAACTCAATCATGTTCATTCCACAAACACCAAACAATAAACATTAAAAATCTCAATGTTTTAGAGAATACTACAATCACATGCAAGAATCTGGGATCTTTTTTCACTCCCACTGGTATGTGCTCCAATTCACATAGGGGTTATGATTTTCAGCGAAATGTTTGTAAATTAGGCCATTATAATTCAATTGCTAGATTATCATCCAAAGTTTTCTTTAAAAGGGGGAGGGCAGGAGGATTTTATTATTTTTATTTTTTTGCTTTTTTATGTGTTTTTTTGTGATAATAAAAGGATCGGGGCGGCATGAAAATTAGGGGCAGGCAGGGATGATAATCTAGCAATTAATTTTTCATGGCCTTTTAAAATTTTTTTAGCCATAAATGGTATACATGTTATCAGAGCCATGAAAAATCACCATTTTGTCTTTCAAAATATTTACATAATTATACACATGTATTTTGCACTAAAGAGTACATAAAACAAATCATTACCTTTGTTTTACAGAACTATCCCCTTCATCACCAGCTCCACTCTCAGGGGACAGTAAAACAGTTTCACTGTCAGCAGTTTGATCTTCCAATTCATTCCTATGCCTTTTTATGCCTATTGTCCAACATAAATATAAACATCTATACTTTATACATAGTTATGATTGGTCCCCAACCACTATTATACTAAAATGAATATTGAATATTTTAACAATAAATTCTTCATTCTCATCTCTGACAGCATCCTTCAAGGTTGGATAGTTATAATATGTTGAAGGCACACACTGCAATTTTGATATTTTTTTCACTCAACACTGTTTTGTACAATTATATATTACCCACATAATAAATTAGGAAATTAAAACTCTTCAGTATGTATGCACATCCTTAAATAAGTTTTCTATTTTGTAAAGGGGCATAACTGTGGTAAATAGACACAAGACATCCTACTTCCCAGAATTGTGATCATCTGTGACAAAAAAATGTGAAAATATCAGCACGAGTATATTCTGTCAAATTTTAATCAGTGTGATAGAAATCAACTCCAAGGAAATAAAGCACAGTTACTGTATACTGGTTCTTTAAGATGTTTACTTATACTTCATAACTACCGGTAGTGTGACACCACTACCATTAGCTTTATAAAACCTGTCAATTATTTCATAACTAAAAAACTATTTGTAGATTAATACCAGGCCTGGTTGGCTCAGTTGGTAATGCATCTGACTATAAATCCAGGGGTCATGAATTTGAATCCCTGCCAAGCCACAGTTTTCATGATGATTGATATATGATATTGAGTCTCATTATCATTTGTCTCTCTATGCTGATTCAAGTGGAAAAGTTATCAGTTACTTGTTAAGATGGATGTGATTGAGTACTGGTTAACCTTCCAGGATCCCAGGAAAAACATGGTTAAGTAAACTGATGTCTGTCAGCCTTTAATGGCATAAAATGCTGTTAAATATTCAAATTAAATTGTAGATTATTATATCAATATGCCATTATTTTGTTCATGTGTAAAAACTAATTTGATGTGTGAACATGGGTAGAATTAAGTTCAACATTTCCAAGTGTCCCTTTATAGCTGTAATCCAACCATTGATTTTTGTTCTCTATTCTATAGTAAATAATAAAAAAGTGAATGTTTGTTATTTACAGAGACCAAAAGGAAAGAATTGAAACTTACATTTTACTGTTTGTCAACCTCTGCATTATTTTCACCAATTTCCAAGCATCATTTTATTTTAAATTCGCAATTCAAACATGATAATGCTTTCAAAATAAATCAATAATGCCATTCAAAATAAGGAAAATGCATTTTTAAAGAAGAATAAACAAGGATTATTTATAACCACAATTATGCCACTACCCCACGGAAGTGCTTCCTTTTTCCAATGGTTTTATTATTGGATCTAGTGCAATTTTAAGGCATAGTACCTATAGGCATAGTATTGTACTAGATCTAATAATATATCAATTTTCATTTTTTTAGATTTTTACAGGATGAAAACCGGTGGAGTTTATTGTTTGTGTAACAATGTCTGCAAATATTTGTCTTCCCATCATAAATTATTTTGAATGTCATTTTTATGTTAATGATTAAAACTATTTATATGGGATCGGTCAATGAATAGCATATCATCAACACTTCACATACTGTTATTTTAAGATACAATTTGGCAATTTTGAGTCACAGATGCACTGAACAAATTCAACTCAGACCAGAGTTCAACATGATAATCAAAGGTCTGGAAGGCCTAAGGGAAGGCTCACTGATTGTGTTAATTAAAAAATGTAGATTCGGGAAATTGGAAAACTTAGTTAGATTTCTAATATGTTAAGTATGAAGGCAATTCATTGGGATTTAGAAAAGAATGTGATGTGTTTGATATTTCTTTTGTGTATCTGTATAAATAATCTCCTGCATACAATACAGAGTTTCATATCAATACTTTTCTAACAGTACCTATCAAACAATTTTAATAATGCATTTGCAAAAAATGCTAAACAACATGGTACACACTGTCTTCCCTGTGAAAATTGACTGAATATTTGATGACCCTGGTGAAAATTGCCATTTACAGGGAATTTTGTAAACTGGTATTCTGGTGGTCCAGGATTCCTTTCCACATCTCCACATAAAATCAAAATAAAAGTTATCAACACGAACAACC